>OZ038400.1:23510732-23614278 GCA_964036045.1 Eutreptiella sp. 'Long Island Sound 2002' | reverse complement strand
CCCCTCTACCAGGGATGCATTGGAAGGGGGGGAGGTAGCACCCCTCCCCCCCTCCAGGGCGCCCAGCCTATGCCCTGCTTCTGTCACCCTGACAGCAAGTGCCAGCGTCAATGGCATTTGTAACCGACAGTAACCGCCCCCAACCGCTTTGGCAACCTCTTCCAACCGCCAATCTAACTGCTTCTGGGGCCGCCTCTGAGGCCCCTTCCCTTCCAATGCATCCCTGCCCTCTACCCCCGTCCTGCAGGTGATCTCCACGGAGATGGAGGAGATCATCTTCAGCATCGCCATCCAGACCTTCAACACCCTCACGGAGCTGTGCCAGGGGCCGTGCCCGGACAACCAGGCCTCCCTCGTGTCCTGCAACGTGACCGGCGACGTCAACCGGGTGCTGCAGTACGAGTTCCAGGACCGCGACCCAATGCTTGTGTTCGAGCTGCGCTGCGCCGCCACCCTCACGCTGCTGAGCCTGCTGGAGGGCTGCAACGACCCGTCCCGCCCCAAGCACATGGTCAGCACCATCAACTTCGCCAAGGTCCAGCAGATCCTGGACTCGCTGTGGGAGATGGTGCAATACGCTGCCTGCTCAGGTCTGCCCTCACCCGCCCGCCCACCCACCCACCCATGCACCCACCCACCCACCCACCCATGCACCCACCCACGCTCTCTCTCTCTCTCTCGCTCTCTCTCTCTCTCTGCCCTCTCTCTCCCTCTCACCATCTCCCTTTCTTCCTCCCCCCTCTCTGGCGCACACGGTCTCCCTCCCCCTCCCTCGCTCCCTCCCTCCCCCGCCCCCCTCTCTCTCTGCCCTCTCTATCCCTCCCCCCCTCTCCCTTCTTCCTCCCCCCTCTCTGGCACACGCGCTCTCCCTCCCTCTCCCTTGCTCCCCCCCCCCTCCCTCGCCCCCCCGCCCCCCCCCCCCCCCCCCCCCCCCCCCCTCTCTCTCTCTCTCTCTCTCTCTCTCTCTCTCTCTCTCTCTCTCTCTCTCTCTCTTTCTCTCTCTCTCTCGCTGTCTCAAGGGATCAAGCTCCCGGAGGACCAACAGGCATTACTGGACTTGGCCTTCAACCTCTTCATCCTGATGTACCAACTGCACACCTTCAGCGACGACCCCGCCCTCTCCACCGCCCTCGAGGGCTGCACGGGGTACGACTACTTCTGCTCTCAACTCGGCGTTGTGGAGATCTCCCGGGGGGACAGCCTGGAGAAGGTGTGTGCTGGTGCCTGCGCCAGTGCCCCTCTGCCCGCCTGCAGACCTGGCCCCCTATGGGGGTGGGTGGGGGTGCCGCCTCACTCCCGCCAACGGTGCTCCGCTGCAACATGTCGCAGGCCCCCAGGGGCGAGGGGTGAGGGCCCAGCATTTTCCTGTTGTCCTCGATACATCCCAACGCAGGGGGTACATGGCCCCAGGACAGCCCTTAAGGACAGCCCCCAACCGCCACCAACCGCCCACTGCCAACCGCCACCAACTGCCAACTGCCAACCGCCAACCATTGTTCAATACCGTTTCTGTGGATCTGTGTTTTGCCCATGTCTTGACCATGAAGCAGAGAGCGTCCCCGTGAGGGTTCGTTTCTGTTGGCGTTACAGACGTTGTTTTTTCTCCTTTAAGGACAGCCCCGGTGGGAGGGTGGAGTGGGGTTGGCCAAGCCCCAAACGAACCCCCCCCCCCCCGCCGCCCCGAGGTTACTCCGCACAAGCCTGAACCCAAGCCACTGAAGCAGACTTGCCACCAGCGTCCGGCAGGTCGTGATCAGAAGGAGCCGGATCCTACCGAGTCGGACACGGCCCCGGCTGATCCCTACTGAGATTCACATGTGCCAGGAGCGGATCTTACTGAGTGGCACACTGGTATGGGGCTGATTCTGAGCGAAACTCAGTTCCGCTGCCAGACACTGGCGGCATGCCTGCAATGAAGCCGCCCCGACTGCTCTGTCCCCACCCCAACCCCCGCACGCTGTCTCGCACAGGTGTACTTCCACATCCCCCACATTTGCATGTACCTGACCAGCCCCATGAAGGCAGAGATCTTGTCCCTCATCGACCGCAGCTCCCTCATCGCAAAGGTCAGCTCCTTCCACGCCAAGGCACAGGAGTTGGTCGCGGAGATCCAGTACCACCAGCGCGTCACCGAGTGGCTGGAGGCAGAGTTTGTGCCGATGCTTGCGGACCTGCCACGCCTTGCGGGTCTCCGCATGTACCTGATCCACCACCGGGGGAAGCTGGTGGACCATCTGCAGAACACCATCCTAGGTATTGATGCGTGATCTGGGGCTGTGCTGTACGGGTGGGGTGGGGTGGGGTGGGGTAGGGTGGGGTGGGGTGGGGTGGGGTGGGGTGCGGCGTGTGGTGGTTCCGGTGCTTCCGGAATATATCCCGGATCCTGCGGAATATATTCTGGTGCTTCCTGTTGTGTTGTATTGTATTGCATTGTGTTATGTTGTGCTGTGCTGTGCTGTGCTGTGCCATGCTGCGCTGTGCTGTGCTGTGCTGTGTTGTGTTGTGTTGTGTTGTGTTGTGTTGTGTTGTGTTGTGTTGTGTTGTGTTGTGTTGTGTTATGCCGTGCTGTGCTATATCGCAGCGGCTGGTGTGGTATGTTAGTGTAGGTTGTGTGGTGTGCCGAAGGCGCTGTTACCAAAAGGCAAAAGGCCGGGATGTCTACCCACGGGTAAAGGTAAACGGGCTGGGCTGTGTGTGTTGTGTGCGCGCCGTGCGTAAGTGTGTAGGCCTCGGCAGGGGGAGGGGGAGTCGGGGAGACCTGGTGGGTTCGCCCCTGGCGACCGCGCTTATTCCAGGAGCCCCCGCTGCACCCCTTCCCCTTCTGCTTGCTGGTGCAGGCGTAGCTCCTGCAACGCCCACGCCATCGCGCTGCCCGGGCCCAGGCGGGCCTTCTGCAGTGTGGCACGCGCCTTGGCGTGGGCGTACCAGATCCGTATGGACTCCTCCACGACGTGGCGGAGGAACTCCGTGCCCAGCGAGTGGGGCCCCGTACACTCCAGGTGGGCCAGCTGCATGGAGGGGGTCCGCAGGGCTGCCGCCCACTGCTCCAGCACAGTCGGTTCCCACAGCTGGTGACGCACTGGGGCCGCCCGTGGCCCCACCTTCTGTTCAAGCCACGCTGCGAGGCGCCGGCGGGCTGGCCCCCACTCGTGCGATTGAGCCGAGCAGGCCCACAGGTGGGGCGCCGTCTCGGGCTGTGTCCCGCACAGGAGGCACGTTGTATCCAGCACCGTGCCCCGGTGGGAGGAACGGTGGGCTAGGACGGCCATGGACTGCCTCACTGCCTGGGGCAGTGGGCAGCGCAACTCCTGCAATACACTAACGCACTGCCCTGGGGCAGTGGGCAGTGGAACTCCTGCAATGCACTGCCTCACTGCCTGGGGGCAGTGGGCAGTGCAACTCCTGCAATGCACTGCCTCACTGCCTGGGGGCAGTGGGCAGTGGAACTCCTGCAATGCACTGCCGCACTGCCCGGGGGCAGTGGGCAGTGCAACTCCTGCAATGCACTGCCTCACTGCCTGGGGGCGGTGGGCAGTGGAACTCCTGCAATGCACTGCCTCACTGCCTGGGGCAGTGGGCAGTGCAACTCCTGCAATACACTGCCGCACTGCCCTGGGGCAGTGGGCAGTGCAACTCCTGCAATGTACTGCCTCGCTGCCCTGGGGCAGTAGGCAGTGCAACTCCTGCAATGCACTGCCTCACTGCCTGGGGGCAGTGGGCAGTGCAACTCCTGCAATGCACTGCCTCACTGCCTGGGGGCAGTGGGCAGTGCAACTTCTACAATGCACTGCCTCACTGCCCGGGGGCAGTGGGCAGTGCAACTCCTGCATTGCATTGCCTCACTGCCCTCGGGCAGTAGGCAATGGAACTCCTGCAATGCACTGCCTCACTGCCCTGGGGCAGTGGGCAGTGAAACTCCTGCAATGCACTGCCTCAGTGCCTTGCGGCGGTGGGCAGTGCAACTCCTGCAATGCACTGCCTCACTGCCCGGGGGCAGTGGGCAGTGCAACTCCTGCAATGCATTGCCTCACTGCCCTCGGGCAGTAGGCAATGGAACTCCTGCAATGCACTGCCTCACTACCTGGGGGCAGTGGGTAGTGCAACTCCTGCAATGCACTACCTCACTGCCTGGGGGGCAGGGGGCAGTGGAACTCCCGCAACACACTGCCGCACCGCCTGGGCGCAGTGGGCAGTGGAACTCCAGCAATGCACTGCCTCACTGCCTGGGGGCAGTGGGCAGTGGACCTCCTGCAATGCACTGCCTCACTGTCTGGGGCAGTGGGCAGTGCAAGTCCTGCAGTACACTACCGCACTGCCTGGGGGGCGGTGGGCAGTGCAACTCCTGCAATGCACTGCCTCACTGCCTGGGGGCAGTGGGCAGTGCAACTTCTGCAATGCACTGCCTCACTGCCCTGGGGCAGTGGGCAGCGGAACTCCTGCAATGCACTGCCTCACTGCCTGGGGGCAGTGGGCAGTGCAACTCCTGCAATGCACCGACGCACTGCCTGGGGGCAGTGGGCACTGGACATCCTGCAACACACCGCCGCACTGCCTGGGGGCAGTGGGCAGTGGAACTCCTGCAATGCACTGCCCCACTGCCGGGGGGCAGTGGGCAGTGCAACTCCTGCAAGACACTGCCGCACCGCCTGGGGGCAGTGGGCAGTGGAACTCCAGCAATGCACTGCCTCACTGCCTGGGGGCAGTGGGCAGTGGACCTCCTGCAATGCACTGCCTCAATGTCTGGGGCAGTGGGCAGTGCAACTCCTGCAATACACTGCCGCACTGCCTGGGGGGTGGTGGGCAGTGCAACTCCTGCAATGCACTGCCTCGCTGCCTGGGGGCAGTGGGCAGTGCAACTTCTGCAATGCACTGCCTCACTGCCTTGGGGCAGTGGGCAGCGGAACTCCTGCAATGCACTGCCTCACTGCCTGGGGGCAGTGGGCAGTGCAACTCCTGCAATGCACCGACTCACTGCCTGGGGGCAGTGGGCACTGGACATCCTGCAACACACCGCCGCACTGCCTGGGGGCAGTGGGCAGCGGAACTCCTGCAATGCACTGCCCCACTGCCGGGGGGCAGTGGGCGGTGCAACTCCTGCAACGCACTGCCTCACTGCCCTGGGGCAGTGGGCGGTGGAACTCCTGCAATGCACTGCCTCACCGCCTGGGGGCAGTGGGCAGTGCAACTCCTGCAATGCACTGCCTCACTGCCTGGGGGCAGTAGGCAGTGCAACTCCTGCAATGCACTGCCTCACTGCCCGGGGGCAGTGGGCAGTGCAACTCCTGCAATGCACTGCCTCACTGCCTGGGGGCAGTGGACAGTGCAACTCCTTTAATGCACTGCCTCACCGCCTGGGGGCAGTGGGCAGTGGAACTCCTGCAATATACGGCCGCACTGCCTGGGGGCAGTGGGCGGTGCAACTCCTGCAGGACTCTGCCCGACTGCCTGGGGGCAGTGGGCAGTGGACCTCCTGCAACCCACTGCCGCACTGCCTAGGGGCAGTGGGCAGTGGAACCCCTGCAATGCACTGCTTCACTGCCTGGGGGCAGTGGGCAGTGGACCTCCTGCAACACATGGCCGCACTGCCTGGGGGCAGTGGGTAGTGCAACTCCTGCAATACACTGCCGCACTGCCCTGGGGGCAGTGGGCAGTGCGACTTCTACAATGCACGGCCTCACTGCCCTAGGGCAGTGGGCAGTGGAACTCCTGCAATGCAGTGCCTCAGTGCCTTGCGGCGGTGGGCAGTGCAACTCCTGCAATGCACTGCCTCACTGCCCGGGGGCAGTGGGCAGTGCAACTCCTGCAAGGCATTGCCTCACTGCCCTCGGGCAGTAGGCAATGGAACTCCTGCAATGCACTGCTTCACTGCCTGGGGGCAGTGGGTAGTGCAACTCCTGCAATGCACTACCTCACTGCCTGGGGGCAGTGGGCAGTGGAACTCCTGCAACACACTGCCGCACCGCCTGGGGGCAGTGGGCAGTGGAACTCCAGCAATGCACTGCCTCACTGCCTGGGGGCAGTGGGCAGTGGACCTCATGCAATGCACTGCCTCACTGTCTGAGGCAGTGGGCAGTGCAACTCCTGCAATGCATTGCCTCACTGCCCTCGGGCAGTAGGCAATGGAACTCCTGCAATGCACTGCCTCACTACCTGGGGGCAGTGGGTAGTGCAACTCCTGCAATGCACTACCTTTCTGCCTGGGGGGCAGTGGGCAGTGGAACTCCCGCAAGACACTGCCGCACCGCCTGGGGGCAGTGGGCAGTGGAACTCCAGCAATGCACTGCCTCACTGCCTGGGGGCAGTGGGCAGTGGACCTCCTGCAATGCACTGCCTCAATGTCTGGGGCAGTGGGCAGTGCAACTCCTGCAATACACTGCCGCACTGCCTGGGGGGTGGTGGGCAGTGCAACTCCTGCAATGCACTGCCTCGCTGCCTGGGGGCAGTGGGCAGTGCACCTTCTACAATGCACGGCCTCACTGCCCTGGGGCAGTGGGCAGTGCAACTCCTGCAATGCACTGCCTCAGTGCCTTGCGGCGGTGGGCAGTGCAACTCCTGCAATGCACTGCCTCACTGCCCGGGGGCAGTGGGCAGTGCAACTCCTGCAATGGAACTCCTGCAATGCGTTGCCTCACTACCTGGGGGCAGTGGGTAGTGCAACTCCTGCAATGCACTACCTCACTGCCTGGGGGGCAGTGGGCAGTGGAACTCCCGCAACACACTGCCGCACCGCCTGGGCGCAGTGGGCAGTGGAACTCCAGCAATGCACTGCCTCACTGCCTGGGGGCAGTGGGCAGTGGACCTCCTGCAATGCACTGCCTCAGTGTCTGGGGCAGTGGGCAGTGCAAGTCCTGCAATACAATGCCGCACTGCCTGGGGGGCGGTGGGCAGTGCAACTCCTGCAATGCACTGCCTCGCTGCCTGGGGGCAGTGGGCAGTGCAACTTCTGCAATGCACTGCCTCACTGCCCTGGGGCAGTGGGCAGCGGAACTCCTGCAATGCACTGCCTCACTGCCTGGGGGCACTGGGCAGTGCAACTCCTGCAATGCACTGCCTCAGTGCCTTGCGGCGGTGGGCAGTGCAACTCCTGCAATGCACTGCCTCACTGCCCGGGGGCAGTGGGCAGTGCAACTCCTGCAATGCATTGCCTCACTGCCCTCGGGCAGTAGGCAATGGAACTCCTGCAATGCACTGCCTCACTGTCTGGGGCAGTGGGCAGTGCAAGTCCTGCAATACACTGCCGCACTGCCTGGGGGGCGGTGGGCAGTGCAACTCCTGCAATGCACTGCCTCGCTGCCTGGGGGCAGTGGGCAGTGGAACTCCTGCAATGCACTGCCTCACTGCCCTGGGGCAGTGGGCAGCGGAACTCCTGCAATGCACCGCCTCACTGCCTGGGGGCACTGGGCAGTGCAACTCCTGCAATGCACTGCCTCACTGCCTGGGTGCAGTGGGCAGTGGAACTCCTGCAAGACACTGCCGCACCGCCTGGGGGCAGTGGGCAGTGGAACTCCAGCAATGCACCGCCTCACTGCCTGGGGGCAGTGGGCAGTGGACCTCCTGCAATGCACTGCCTCAATGTCTGGGGCAGTGGGCAGTGCAAGTCCTGCAATACACTGCCGCACTGCCTGGGGGGCGGTGGGCAGTGCAACTCCTGCAATGCACTGCCTCGCTGCCTGGGGGCAGTGGGCAGTGCAACTTCTGCAATGCACTGCCTCACTGCCCTGGGGCAGTGGGCAGCGGAACTCCTGCAATGCACTGCCTCACTGCCTGGGGGCAGTGGGCAGTGCAACTCCTGCAGGCACCGACTCACTGCCTGGGGGCAGTGGGCACTGGACATCCTGCAACACACCGCCGCACTGCCTGGGGGCAGTGGGCAGCGGAACTCCTGCAATGCACTGCCCCACTGCCGGGGGGCAGTGGGCGGTGCAACTCCTGCAACGCACTGCCTCACTGCCCTGGGGCAGTGGGCAGTGGAACTCCTGCAATGCACTGCCTCACCGCCTGGGGGCAGCGGGCAGTGGAACTCCTGCAGTGCACTGCCTCACTGCCTGGGGGCAGTGGGCAGTGCAACTCCTGCAATGCACTGCCTCGCCGCCTGGGGGCAGTGGGCAGTGCAACTCCTGCAATGCACTGCCTCACTGCCTGGGGGCAGTGGGCAGCGGAACTCCTGCAATGCACTGCCGCACTGCCCGGGGGCAGTGGGCAGTGCAACTCCTGCAATGCACTGCCTCACTGCCTGGGGGCAGTGGACAGTGCAACTCCTTTAATGCACTGCCTCACCGCCTGGGGGCAGTGGGCAGTGGAACTCCTGCAATATACGGCCGCACTGCCTGGGGGCAGTGGGCGCTGCAACTCCTGCAGGACTCTGCCCGACTGCCTGGGGGCAGTGGGCAGTGGACCTCCTGCAACACAGTGCCTCACTGCCTGGGGGCAGTGGGCAGTGGAACCCCTGCAATGCACTGCTTCACTGCCTGGGGGCAGTGGGCAGTGGACCTCCTGCAACACATGGCCGCACTGCCTGGGGGCAGTGGGCAGTGCAACTTCTACAATGCACGGCCTCACTGCCCTAGGGCAGTGGGCAGCGGTGCTCCTGCAATGCACTGCCTCACTGCCTTGCGGCGGTGGGCAGTGCAACTCTTGCAATGCACTGCCTCACTGCCCGGGGGCAGTGGGCAGTGCAACTCCTGCAAGGCATTGCCTCACTGCCCTCGGGCAGTAGGCAGTGGAACTCCTGCAATGCACTGCCTCACTACCTGGGGGCAGTGGGTAGTGCAACTCCTGCAATGCACTACCTCACTGCCTGGGGGCAGTGGGCAGTGGAACTCCTGCAACACACTGCCGCACCGCCTGGGGGCAGTGGGCAGTGGAACTCCAGCAATGCACTGCCTCACTGCCTGGGGGCAATGGGCAGTGGACCTCCTGCAATGCACTGCCTCACTATTTGAGGCAGTGGGCAGTGCAACTCCTGCAATGCATTGCCTCACTGCCCTCGGGCAGTAGGCAATGGAACTCCTGCAATGCACTGCCTCACTACCTGGGGGCAGTGGGTAGTGCAACTCCTGCAATGCATTACCTCACTGCCTGGGGGGCAGTGGGCAGTGGAACTCCCGCAACACACTGCCGCACCGCCTGGGCGCAGTGGGCAGTGCAACTCTTGCAATGCACTGCCTCGCTGCCTGGGGGCAGTGGGCAGTGCAACTGCTGCAATGCACTGCCTCACTGCCCTGGGGCAGTGGGCAGCGGAACTCCTGCAATGCACTGCCTCACTGCCTGGGGGCAGTGGGCAGTGCAACTCCTGCAATGCACTGCCTCACTGCCTGGGTGCAGTGGGCAGTGGAACTCTTGCAAGACACTGCCGCACCGCCTGGGGGCAGTGGGCAGTGGAACTCCAGCAATGCACTGCCTCACTGCCTGGGGGCAGTGGGCAGTGGACCTCCTGCAATGCACTGCCTCAATGTCCGGGGCAGTGGGCAGTGCAAGTCCTGCAATACACTGCCGCACTGCCTGGGGGGTGGTGGGCAGTGCAACTCCTGCAATGCACTGCCTCGCTGCCTAGGGGCAGTGGGCAGTGCAACTCCTGCAATGCGCTGCCTCACTGCCCTGGGGCAGTGGGCAGCGGAACTCCTGCAATGCACTGCCTCACTGCCTGGGGGCAGTGGGCAGTGCAACTCCTGCAATGCACCGACTCACTGCCAGGGGGCAGTGGGCACTGGACATCCTGCAACACACCGCCGCACTGCCTGGGGGCAGTGGGCAGCGGAACTCCTGCAATGCACTGCCCCACTGCCGGGGGGCAGTGGGCAGTGGAACTCCTGCAGTGCACTGCCTCACTGCCTGGGGGCAGTGGGCAGTGCAACTCCTGCAATGCACTGCCTCACTGCCTGGGGGCAGTAGGCAGTGCAACTCGTGCAATGCACTGCCTCACTGCCTGGGGGCAGTGGGCAGTGGAACTCCTGCAATGCACTGCCGCACTGCCCGGGGGCAGTGGGCAGTGCAACTCCTGCAATGCACTGCCTCACTGCCTGGGGGCAGTGGACAGTGCAACTCCTTTAATGCACTGCCTCACCGCCTGGGGGCAGTGGGCAGTGGAACTCCTGCAATATACGGCCGCACTGCCTGGGGGCAGTGGGCGCTGCAACTCCTGCAGGACTCTGCCCGACTGCCTGGGGGCAGTGGGCAGTGGACCTCCTGCAACACACTGCCGCATTGCCTGGGGGCAGTGGGCAGTGGAACCCCTGCAATACACTGCCGCACTGCCTGGGGGCAGTGGGCAGTGGACCTCCTGCAACACATGGCCGCACTGCCTGGGGGCAGTGGGCAGTGCAACTCCTGCAATACACTGCCGCACTGCCCTGGGGGCAGTGGGCAGTGCGACTTCTACAATGCACGGCCTCACTGCCCTAGGGCAGTGGGCAGTGGAACTCCTGCAATGCACTGCCTCACTGCCTTGCGGCGGTGGGCAGTGCAACTCCTGCAATGCGTTACCTCACTGCCCGGGGGCAGTGGGCAGTGCAACTCCTGCAAGGCATTGCCTCACTGCCCTCGGGCAGTAGGCAGTGGAACTCCTGCAATGCACTGCCTCACTACCTGGGGGCATTGGGTAGTGCAACTCCTGCAATGCACTACCTCACTGCCTGGGGGCAGTGGGCAGTGGAACTCCTGCAACACACTGCCGCACCGCCTGGGGGCAGTGGGCAGTGGACCTCCTGCAATGCACTGCCTCACTGCCTGGGGGCAGTGGGCAGTGGACCTCGTGCAATGCACTGCCTCACTGTCTGAGGCAGTGGAGGAGGAGGAGGAGGAGGAGCGCCTGCCGCGGTCCCACGTACGGTGAGCCTTGGCGTCGTCCCTCGGGGGCCAAACGCAGGCTCTGCCGAGGGAGTCCTCCGTCTTACCTCCGCTAGAGCAAGACGAATCTCGTCGCACACCTGAGAACGCTCCTCCCAGCAGGCCGTCTGGGTCACAACGTCGGTGTACGACAACGCTACAGCTCGATCTGCTCTCCGGTCCCGGCCACCAACCGCTCCGACCTGTCCTGGATCCACCCGAGTAACCGTTCCAAGATCAACGGGCACGGAAGATGTGGGTCTCCCGGGGCATCACCTCCGACTTAGAACGCCGCCAGACAAGGAGCGCGGTCCGGCACGACTGCGCGCAGCACCGGAGCGGTCCGGGCGCGTGAGGTCGAGGACGGGTCACGGGCGGGGACAGGGCCACGGGGCGGGCCGACCCATGGCCACCTGCATGTCCTTAAAGACCGTGCGGGGTCCTTGGGAAGCCGCAGTGAGGATGGCCGAGAACGCGGAATGTAGTGCGGCACACCACGAGGGGATCACATCTCCACAGAGGCCGGCCTCCAGGCTCCGTCCATTGCCACCGTAATGGATGGCCCAGAGGCGGCGTCGATCCGGGAGATGGGGGGCAAGCCCGTGCCGTCCGAGACTGTCCAAGATGATCACGTCATGGGCTTCCAGCTCAATCTCCCGCTGCACGGCCGGCGACATCTGGTTCGTCTCGTTGTACACATACAGGACGCGGTACGGACTGCGCTTGTCCCGGGTGGAGATGGCGGACGTCACCTTAGGGGCCAGGAGGAGGTCCCCTGATAGCAAGAGTCCTAGGAGGACGTCCCAGGCCGGCCACCTGCCCGAGCCGGGCGTTGGGGCCCAGTTGGCTACGTGATACCACTCTGGCGGTGGATCGTTGGCGAGGGACTGGTTAACAGGGGCCCGCGGTAGGGGAGAGAGGTAGTCGGCAAGAGGTAGAACGGGCACCGCGTGCCGCTTATGTAGGAGAACGGTAGTGAGAACGACATCGCAGAGTAGGCGACGGAGACGCGCAGGACGCAGACCTCTGTGCAGCAGGGCATCCCTGTGTGGCGTGGAGATGGCTCCGAGACGACCAACAGTGTAGGTCGCGACGGTGTGGTGGGCCGGGGAGCCATCCACAGCCAGTATGAACGGCTCGTCCCCCCAAAGGACGAGGGTGCCCCAAGCAGTGGGCGTACAGTGGCGCCAGGCATGGCACCTCTGAGAGAGTCGGGCCGCGAGCCACCGATGGTAGTGGGCGCGGATGAGCGGGTCTAGCGGGCACGAGAGGATATGGTCCCCGGAGGCGGGCATGGTGCAGAGGGGGCAGGACGTATCTCTTGGGGGGAACAGGGAGAGGCGGATGCCGGTGACCGTGAGGTGGTCCCCCCACGTGATGAGACCGTGGCTGACGATGTTGGCGTACTCGTTGAGGTCGGGGAGGTGTTGTGGCGGGGGGGACGCAGAGAAGGCGTGGTGGGAGGCGAGCAAGGCGCGGCGCGCGTGGGGCACGGCGTCGTGGACCTGGAGGCCCGCGTGGGAGAAGCAGACGCGGGGTTTCTGTAGGGGGCCGAGCCATCCCACGGCGTCCGGGCAATTGTCCGCAGCCTGCCCTGCCGCTTCGTCCACCCGGTCCAGCAGGGTATCGAGCCAGGTGCCGGCGATATGGGAATAGAGGTGATGGGGAGGGGCATGACCGTGGGCCATGTCGCGACACGATCTTATGAGATCTCCCTGCAGCGAGTCTTCCGGCTCGCGGCGCCCTTCCTGCGCCGTGATGTACCCTTTGCAGTCCGCGAAGTGCCACGCACCGGATCGGAAGCCGATGGCAGGGTCGGCTGAGGGCCCCTTGGCGGTGAGGGCCACCCATGCCGTGTACAGCTCCGCCGTGTAGGCGTTGTCCAGCCTCAAGGGGATGGGGACGGGGTACACCTGGTACCGGAGGGTGACGGGGCAGAACACCGCCACTGCCCCGCCGCAGCGCCGGGTCTTCGGGCACCACGACGCGTCGTGGAGGATCCCATAGTTCTCAGGGAGCCAGGAGAACGTGGGGACGGTCGCAGTCACCGCTTGGCAGCGTCTAACCGGGGGGACGGTGCCGACCGGCGGAGTGGGGCGGGGCGAGGCCCGGGGCCACCCCTTGCGTCGCGCGTCCTCTGTACTGCGATGGCCCGCAAGCATCCACGCGTGGGTGTCCTGGACCTCGAGTCCGGGTGACGACAGGGCCAGCACATGGGGGGTGTGGTGTGGCAGATGGCTGTCAGGGGGTAAGTGGATGGCGATGTCGCACCGGTGGCACAGGGCAACAAATAGATCGTGGTCCGTGGGGTGTGCGGTGCACCGGAGACCGAGCTCCGGGGTGAGGCAGGGCTGGGAAGGATGGAACCGCCAGAGGGCAGTGAGGAGCCCGTGGCGCGTGGACCGGCAGACCAGGGAGTTGGGGTGGTTCAGGTGTCGGATGTAGACGCCGAAGAAGTTAGTAAACCCAACGACCGGTGCCGGGGGTATACCGACTCCCCCTTCGGGGACCTCACGGAGGAAGTGAGCAGAGGCGGAGAGGGTCCACCCAGCGGTGGCGCGCATGGCCGAGGCGGTCATGGCGTCCAGCACGCGCAGGGCCCCGTAGGAGGGGGGGCAGACACTGGTAAACCAGTTGACCGTCCCATGACACTTGGCAGTATACATGGCGAGGGGGTAGTGGGCGGGGAGTCGTGGGGCGCGGAGCGCCCGGCACGCAGCGCGGGCGCCCGAGAACAGGCGCCGGGAGTCGACGGGATGGAAGAGGTGGGGAAGGGCATGGCGGCCAAGGACGCGGACGTAGTCCTGGCTCGTGGCACATCGCACGGGGTGACCATTGAGGTATACCGTGTCGTTGAGGAAATAGACCTGACCATCGCGCATGTCGGTGCCGATCAAGACCGTTTTTGTTGGGTCTGAGTGGAGGTTGGTGAGGCGGCCCGCTCTCTCAATGCCGCTGGCGAGGGCGGGCAAATGGCTACGGTCGCCGGGCAGCCACTGGGTGTCATCCATCAGGAGAACCCGGTTCAGCGGGCCCGCGGGGGTGTCGGTGGGGGGGACGGAACGGCAGGCTTCGTGCCCCCGAACCTCGCCATATATGCAGTACTTCATGCCGGACACGGGGCATCCTTGCCCCGTGCCGGCCCCCAGCCGGGTGGAGGACGGAGAGCGTCCGTCAGCTCCCCCCATGTGCACCTCAAGGGCGCGGTCGTGGTGCTGAAGGGTCGCGGCGTCGGCCGGGGAGATCCCTGCGGCGGTGAGGACGGCGTACTCGGTGGTGTGGTTGATGGAGCCATACGCGTGGCGGACATCGTCCGACAGGACCCACGCTTCAAGGCGTCTGCGCCAGCGGTCCCACCATACATCGTGTAGGACGCGGAGTAGCTCCACGGAGGAGCAGTGCGGGGACATCCCGAACTGGTAGGGCGGCAGGATGCCGCTCTGAACCAGGCGGGGCTGGTAGTGGTCTTTGATGAGGGCAGCCGTGAGCTTCCATATCGTGGCCAGATTGGTCAGCGGTCTGCCGTTCGCAATGGGGCACGGGCACCCCACGGAGAATACTGTTGATCAGGCTCACGATCGCCGCAAACTGGGCATCCTCCAATTGTCCGAACAGCCGGTACTCCAGTAAGTCGTGGTACGGCACAGTGGCCGCCGCCCGGCGGATGATGGCCCGCAGGTTTGCGGTGGTGGCGTTGGGTGGTGGGCCGAGCGGCCTTTCCTCCCATCCCGTGATGGTCCGGACGCGCGCGAGTGAGAGCGCCTCAAGAGGGGCAAGGTGCCTTTGGCGCAGCTGGTCCAACGCAACTGCGGCTTGTTGATGAAGAGGTACTGGGACGCCCACCACGTAGACCGGATCCGCTGGGGGTACGTAGCGCGCCCCCAACGTGCGGCGGTAGTCCACTTTGGTGGGTTGGCCAGGGGCAGCGGGTAGGGGCGCCAGCCCTACATCCTTCTCCAGAAGGAGAACGTCCCAGGCCGCTCGGATGCGTTCTTTGAGGCGGGCGACCTCCACGAGGTGTGACGATTGGGACGCCCAATCCGGGTAGGCGAGCGTGTAGCGTTGAAGGTTGGTGACGTGGACACGTACCGTCGACGGTACCGGCTGGCTGGGGACGGGGGGCCCGTAGGCAGCCGTAGCCGCGGTGTATAGCGCTGAGGTCACCTCGGTATAGCGTGGCTGCGCTGCGGGTGCGCCTGGGGGCGGCGCAGCGAGTTCGGCCCGAAAGGTGTCGTTGAGGGTGCGGAGCTGGCTGGCGAGGGGCTCCCGCGGGATGGGGAAGCGGCCCTTTTTCGAAGGGCATACCAATTGGGGCGCTGGCGGGAGGTCATGGAGGGTGGCAGTCACGGGTAGGTGGTCAGATGGGAAACTGGAATCGGAGCGCACCTCCGTGGTGTGGGCTGCCTCCGAAGGGGCGCGGAGGAAGATGTGGTCCAGGGCACCGGCGAAACCTTGCGGGCTCACCCACGTGGGGGCCTCCGCAAGGGGGCGTAGACGGCGCATCCCAAGGCGCGTGAGCGTGGGGAGGACGAGGTCACAGAGGGAGGCAGGGGAGACAGGGAGGTGCGAGACCCAGCGGCAGTTGGCGTTCAGGTCCCCTGTCAGGACAACCACTCTAGCCGGGGTGAGGAGGAGGTACGGGTACACCCAATCCAGGACTTCTTGGAGTGTGTCGAGGTTCCCGTCGGCGGGGAGATACACGTTGGCGTGGCAGTGGGTCACGCCAGCCATGGTGAAGTGCGTGACGAGGGCTCGTCCCGACGGGTGGGCGCTGTGGCCGGTCACGACCAGGTCCGGGGTCCTGTAGAGGAGGGTGGCACATCCCCCAGCTATTCTTGCAGGTGCCTGGATGGTGTGGTACAGGGGGTGCACCCGTTGGATGATCTGGGGCCCCGCTTCTTGAACATGCAGGGTTAGCGGGTACTGGCACTCGCGCACCAGGACGTCCAGGGCGCGGAGCTTGGGTCGCAGGGACATCTGCACGTTGAGGGTCATCACGTCTGGGCGGGGCGACACGTGGCCGGTGGGGGGGGGACCAGGGCAGGAGCTGGCGGCGGTGGAGTGTTGGGTTAGCTTGCGGTCCACGGCTGCGGGGAGGGCGCAAGGTAGGCCTCGCACCCACTTGCGGAGGTGCCGGTGGTGGTACGTGGCCGCCATCGCCAAGACACTGGCCCGGGTGAGGCCTGTGGCTGTGATGGAGACGCGGCTGTGTAGGGATTGTGGGAGGACCACGTGGTGATGCTCGGGCAAGATGAAGGAGGTGGGTGGCAGGCCCTTGCGGCAGAGCTGCAACTGATGGGAGCCCGTCACCTGCACACAGTGCACGGCGCCCACTAACGACAGAACGTTACGGGGCCAGGGGTCCGCCCCGCTGCACGCCCGGTAGTAGTGCACCCCCACCGGCAGGTGCAGGCACATTTCGAGGGCATAGGGGGGCGTGATGAACTGGGCAGTGCCCGAGGCCGGTACCGGTACCAGGCCCCACTCTCTGGGGGGGGAGCTGGGAGTGTATGCGCCCAGGTGCAGGTCCCGGACATGGGGGACGCCGTCGAGGTGGGAGTGGCGGAGCTGAGACACGGCGGCAGGGATGTCCTCGTTGCGCCCCGCCATGTCCCGGGTTACCGGTCCCGCGGACGCCGACCGAAGTACGGCTGGTAGCGGTGGGGGTCGGCTGGGGGGCTCCAGGGCGGGGGAGCGTAGGGGTTGTGGGCCATGGCCACTCGGGGGTCGTGGGGGTCCCCCGAGTACGGGTAGGGCAGGAGGGGGGCTGCTGCATGGTGGTCGTGGCGGCTGGAGAGCGCTTGTGGCTCATCGCGGTACGCGCTGCGACGCCTCGGCGGCGGGCTGTCGCGGCGATGGCCTGGGCTGCGGCGGCGGGACGGGGACCGGTCCGAGCGGCGGGGGCTGTACCTGCGCTGATATTTGGAGTCTGGTTCTCCGTCCGATCCCGACGTTGCCGTAAGGTCCACCTGATCGTCAGGGTCCCGTGGACGGCGCTGCTTCCCGCGGCTTCCCCGATGAGTCTTCCGGGGCGGACGGTCTCGGTCTCGGTCAGGGTCAGGCACCCAGGGCGTAAACGGTTGTTTCTTCGATTCGGCCCACGTCACTCGCCAGCCACGAGCCGTGTGTTGCCTCGTCAGTCGCATGCCGCGCTCGTACTCTGCTGGTCGGATTCCGACGATTGTGAACTTGGATGTATGGTTCAATTGTTCTTCAGTAATGGAGGAAAGGCCTGCACCAAATTTATCCCGAAGGATACCACCGAGGAGTCCTGCATCAACTTCACCGGACGGCGGATCGTCGACTTCTTGCCAGCCGACCCACAGGGCTTTCGAGTAGACTTGCGGATCGATTTTTTGGGGTGTATACCCCTTCTTTTTCGGTGCGCCCTGTGCCTGGTTGGCGGCTGCAGCTTCTGATGGGGAGGTGGCTGGGCTGGCGGAAACCTGCTGGACTGCAGGGGGGTTGGAGAGGAAGGAGCGCAGGACTTCCGCGATGCCGGGCAGGCTGGGCGCGTGGCTGTGGACCCAGGCCCACTGCTCCCGGATCGGCGACTGCGGGAGGGTGTCGACCTTCGCGCCGTACTGGCGGAAGAGCTGGAGGTGGAGCGCGTGCGCAACCTCGTCCTCACAGCCCTTGGGGATCCCCGGGATCCACTCCAGCAGGTCGGTCAGGGCGGCATCGGCAGGCGACGGCAGAGACGGCGGCGGCTGGGCGGTCGCGCCTGGTGCCCGAAAGGCAGAGACCGCCCTCGGCTTAGGGATCGGTTCCGGGACTGCGAACGACAGTTCGGGCGCACGCGCAGGGGCCTCCGGGGCCGGCACGGCGCCTGGCGCGGCCATAGCCCTACGGAGGACGTCGGCCAACTCCTCGAGGTTGGGTGCCTGGGGCGAGGTGAGAACTGCTGCGGCGAGGATGACCGGCACGAGGACCAGGAACTGCTGAGAGCCGGGGGGGGGCAGCTCGAACGAAGCCGGAACGGTACTGCGCACGGCGTTGGCGAATGCCGGCGGCGTGGACTGGAGGCCGTGGAGTCTGGTGGCGATGGACAGGAGGGGGGGTACCGACCTGATGAAGTTGTTGAGCCTGACGGCTTCGGTCTGCCGCTGTGCCGCGGCGCAACGCTGGGCCTGCTGCTGGGCATTATCCCGTTCGGTGCGCATCGCGTCCAGATCCCGCGTGAGGGACTCCAGGTCGCCCCGTGCCACGGCCAGCTCCCGTCGTTGGGCCTCATACTCGTCATGCAATTGAGCGTAGTCGGTGGAGTAGGCCGTGACATCCAGGTCCGGGACAAAAGGCTCCCCCACCTGGGAGGGGCTGGGGGGGGCCGACCCGACGGCCGGGGCCGGTGACTCCGGAGGCGTGGGGTCTGCGGCAGCCGGTGGTACCTGGGAGGCAGGCTCTGGGAGATTGAAAGAAAGCCTTGTCTGTTCGGGCAACAGTGACGAAGGCGATGGTTCGGACCCTGAGGGGGTGGGCTTGCCCTGGGCCTTGTACAGGGCTGACGCTGGGGTGAACGCCGCCGTGGCAAACAGAGTGCCGGCGGGGCTGGGTGCCGCTTGCCCTTTGGTGAGGTAAGGTGCGTGGCTGGGCGGCGTGAGCGGGGGCGGGTTGGCGGTGTCGGCGATGCCGGCCTGCAGCAGGGCGAAAGTGGGGGCTGTGGCCCAGGAGTGCTCGCCAGCCTGCTCGATCTGATGCAGCAGCTCCACGCTGCGGATCGGCAAGATCGAGCACTCGAGCAGCGGCCGCAGCTGCTCGGGGGTCCACATGCCCTTGTTGGCGAGGGCGGGGGGTGTGGGAACGGGGGCTGGCGTGTACTGTCCTGTGAGGCAGACGGAGGAGGCCCACGCTAGGAGCCCGAACTTCAGCGGGACGAGGTCTGCTGTCGGGATGTGGGCCGCCTGCAGGACCGCATGCACGTCGTTGGGTAGCGCCCAAAAGGCCGCAACTACCTCTCGGGTGCGGAGGCGGTCCCATGACGGTCTGAGGTGGGGGGCAAGGAACTGGCTGATGGGCTTGTGGATCTTGTGGGAGACCTTCTGGCTTTGGATGTCCGGAGGGCCGGCAGTGTCGACGGGCGGTGGCTGTTCGCGGGCTGTGTACAGGCCCTTGAAGACTTGGTTGCGGAGGCGTGACGCCGAAATTGGGGCATGGCTTGGGCTCCACCGCGTGACGAGAGCCGCTGTGAGGGCCTCAGGGTCCTTGGAGATATACTCCAGCAGTGGGCCTCCTTGTACCAGCGACAGGGGGACGTGCTCGATGACCTTCGTGTCAGACGGGCCTGCGGCGACCGTTACGGTGGCTGTGAGCAGGAGCCCCCGCGGCGTCCACACCCCCGTCACCGCTGTAATAGCCTGGATGTCGCCGTTGGCAGCCGTCCACCGCAGGGCATCACACAAGTCAGCCAGGGCGGGGTCGGTGGCCTGGATAGCCGTATCTGCCGCTTCCAGTGCGTCATCCTTCAGCATGTCCAGTTCTCGCAGCAGACGGTCAGCATCGTCGGACTGGGCGATGTCCATCAGAAACATGGGGAACGGCCCCTGACGAATGGCGCCGCCTCGACCGGTGTCGGGGGCGGGAGAGGGGGTGTCCTGGGACGGTGTTGAGCGGTCTGACATGGTAGCTGTGGCGAGAAAAGAGCGGGTGGCCTGTGGCCGCAATATGTTGGGGGGGGGGAGCAGATCGAGGTGTCGGCAAACGGAGGTGCACTGACATCATAGGCAGCCCCAGTCGGATGGGGCGCGCAGGAGAGAAACAAGGGGTACCACGAGCGTGGCCATAGTGTGACAAAACAAAGAGCATGGCGCGATGGCGCGGAGTAACATGGGGCCGCCTGGCGGACCGGGTCGGTGAGCGGGGGTCCCAGGACACACAGGGCGGGGATGCGAGGGGAGCACCGCGCTGGCGTGTGGTGCTGCAACCCCAGTGGCGCACGGGAGCGAGGGGCCCCACGTTGGGACGACGAATCGGACGACTGATGATACCCCTGCACAAGGCGTCACGCTTGAGCGGCGGATACGTCGAATGCAGTCCCCGTCGCGGCTCCCCGCGTAGCGGCCTGGAAGATTGCCACGGCGAGGTCGACGTCTTGCCAGAGACGAACGTATAACGACGTGCCCACTGTGAGCAGGAAACGGCTTGCAAGGGGGAGGGACGCACTTGAGGTGCGGCACTCAGCCCTTGGAGTCACGGGATGAAGAGGGAGAGAGAGAGTGCACCATACGGGTGGAGTTGAGCGGAGAGGGGGCCACGATGGCAGAGCTGAGTCACGTGGTGGCACGACTATCACGACGATTCACGATTGGTGTCGAGCGTGGCAGTGCGTGTAGGCAATCCGTCCTACAGCTACCATCCTGAGGGTTTTTAGACTGGTGCCAGGTCACCAGGGCAGTGGGCAGTGCAACTCCTGCAATGCATTGCCTCACTGCCCTCGGGCAGTAGGCAATGGAACTCCTGCAATGCACTGCCTCACTACCTGGGGGCAGTGGGTAGTGCAACTCCTGCAATGCACTACCTCACTGCCTGGGGGGCAGTGGGCAGTGGAACTCCCGCAACACACTGCCGCACCGCCTGGGCGCAGTGGGCAGTGGAACTCCAGCAATGCACTGCCTCACTACCTGGGGGCAGTGTGCAGTGGACCTCCTGCAATGCACTGCCTCAATGTCTGGGGCAGTGGGCAGTGCAAGTCCTGCAATACACTGCCGCACTGCCTGGGGGGCAGTGGGCAGTGCAACTCCTGCAATGCACTGCCTCGCTACCTGGGGGCAGTGGGCAGTGCAACTTCTGCAATGCACTGCCTCACTGCCCTGGGGCAGTGGGCAGCGGAACTCCTGCAATGCACTGCCTCACTGCCTGGGGGCAGTGGGCAGTGCAACTCCTGCAATGCACTGCCTCACTGCCTGGGTGCAGTGGGCAGTGGAACTCCTGCAAGACACGGCCGCACCGCCTGGGGGCAGTGGGCAGTGGAACTCCAACAATGCACTGCTTCACTGCCTGGGGACAGTGGGCAGTGGACCTCCTGCAATGCACTGCCTCAATGTCTGGGGCAGTGGGCAGTGCAACTCCTGCAATACACTGCCGCACTGCCTGGGGGGTGGTGGGCAGTGCAACTCCTGCAATGCACTGCCTCGCTGCCTGGGGGTAGTGGGCAGTGCAACTTCTGCAATGCACTGCCTCACTGCCCTGGGGCAGTGGGCAGCGGAACTCCTGCAATGCACTGCCTCACTGCCTGGGGGCAGTGGGCAGTGCAACTCCTGCAATGCACCGACTCACTGCCTGGGGGCAGTGGGCACTGGACATCCTGCAACACACCGCCGCACTGCCTGGGGGCAGTGGGCAGCGGAACTCCTGCAATGCACTGCCCCACTGCCGGGGGGCAGTGGGCGGTGCAACTCCTGCAACGCACTGCCTCACTGCCCTGGGGCAGTGGGCAGTGGAACTCCTGCAATGCACTGCCTCACCGCCTGGGGGCAGCGGGCAGTGGAACTCCTGCAGTGCAGTACCTCACTGCCTGGGGGCAGTGGGCAGTGCAACTCCTGCAATGCACTGCCTCACTGCCTGGGGGCAGTAGGCAGTGCAACTCCAGCAATGCACTGCCTCATTGCCTGGGGGCAGTGGGCAGTGGAACTCCTGCAATGCACTGCCGCACTGCCCGGGGGCAGTGGGCAGTGCAACTCCTGCAATGCACTGCCTCACTGCCTGGGGGCAGTGGACAGTGCAACTCCTTTAATGCACTGCCTCACCGCCTGGGGGCACTGGGCAGTGGAACTCCTGCAATATACGGCCGCACTGCCTGGGGGCAGTGGGCGGTGCAACTCCTGCAGGACTCTGCCCGACTGCCTGGGGGCAGTGGGCAGTGGACCTCCTGCAACCCACTGCCGCACTGCCTGGGGGCAGTGGGCAGTGGATCCCCTACAATGCACTCCTTCACTGCCTGGGGGCAGTGGGCAGTGGACCTCCTGCAACACATGGCCGCACTGCCTGGGGGCAGTGGGCAGTGCAACTCCTGCAATACACTGCCGCACTGCCCTGGGGGCAGTGGGCAGTGCGACTTCTACAATGCACGGCCTCACTGCCCTAGGGCAGTGGGCAGTGGAACTCCTGCAATGCACTGCCTCACTGCCTTGCGGCGGTGGGCAGTGCAACTCCTGCAATGCACTGCCTCACTGCCCGGGGGCAGTGGGCAGTGCAACTCCTGCAAGGCATTGCCTCACTGCCCTCGGGCAGTAGGCAGTGGAACTCCTGCAATGCACTGCCTCACTACCTGGGGGCAGTGGGTAGTGCAACTCCTGCAATGCACTACCTCACTGCCTGGGGGCAGTGGGCAGTGGAACTCCTGCAACACACTGCCGCACCGCCTGGGGTCAGTGGGCAGTGGACCTCCTGCAATGCACTGCCTCACTGCCTGGGGGCAGTGGGCAGTGGACCTCCTGCAATGCACTGCCTCACTGTCTGAGGCAGTGGGCAGTGCAACTCCTGCAATGCATTGCCTCACTGCCCTCGGGCAGTAGGCAGTGGAACTCCTGCAATGCACTGCCTCACTACCTGGGGGCAGTGGGTAGTGCAACTCCTGCAATGCACTACCTCACTGCCTGGGGGCAGTGGGCAGTGGAACTCCTGCAACACACTGCCGCACCGCCTGGGGGCAGTGGGCAGTGGACCTCCTGCAATGCACTGCCTCACTGCCTGGGGGCAGTGGGCAGTGGACCTCCTGCAATGCACTGCCTCACTGTCTAAGGCAGTGGGCAGTGCAACTCCTGCAATGCATTGCCTCACTGCCCTCGGGCAGTAGGCAATGGAACTCCTGCAATGCACTGCCTCACTACCTGGGGGCAGTGGGTAGTGCAACTCCTGCAATGCACTACCTCACTGCCTGGGGGGCAGTGGGCAGTGGAACTCCCGCAACACACTGCCGCACCGCCTGGGCGCAGTGGGCAGTGGAACTCCAGCAATGCACTGCCTCACTGCCTGGGGGCAGTGGGCAGTGGACCTCCTGCAATGCACTGCCTCACTGTCTGGGGCAGTGGGCAGTGCAAGTCCTGCAATACACTGCCGCACTGCCTGGGGGGCAGTGGGCAGTGCAACTCCTGCAATGCACTGCCTCGCTGCCTGGGGGCAGTGGGCAGTGCAACTTCTGCAATGCACTGCCTCACTTGTTTGGGGCAGTGGGCAGCGGAACTCCTGCAATGCACTGCCTCACTGCCTGGGGGCAGTGGGCAGTGCAACTCCTGCAATGCACTGCCTCACTGCCTGGGTGCAGTGGGCAGTGGAACTCCTGCAAGACACGGCCGCACCGCCTGGGGGCAGTGGGCAGTGGAACTCCAACAATGCACTGCTTCACTGCCTGGGGACAGTGGGCAGTGGACCTCCTGCAATGCACTGCCTCAATGTTTGGGGCAGTGGGCAGTGCAACTCTTGCAATACACTGCCGCACTGCCTGGGGGGTGGTGGGCAGTGCAACTCCTGCAATGCACTGCCTCGCTGCCTGGGGGTAGTGGGCAGTGCAACTTCTGCAATGCACTGCCTCACTACCCTGGGGCAGTGGGCAGCGGAACTCCTGCAATGCACTGCCTCACTGCCTGGGGGCAGTGGGCAGTGCAACTCCTGCAATGCACCGACTCACTGCCTGGGGGCAGTGGGCACTGGACATCCTGCAACACAGCGCCGCACTGCCTGGGGGCAGTGGGCAGCGGAACTCCAGCAATGCACTGCCCCACTGCCGGGGGGCATCGGGCGGTGCAACTCCTGCAACGCACTGCCTCACTGCCCTGGGGCAGTGGGCAGTGGAACTCCTGCAATGCACTGCCTCACCGCCTGGGGGCAGCGGGCAGTGGAACTCCTGCAGTGCAGTACCTCACTGCCTGGGGGCAGTGGGCAGTGCAACTCCTGCAATGCACTGCCTCACTGCCTAGGGGCAGTAGGCAGTGCAACTCCTGCAATGCACTGCCTCATTGCCTGGGGGCAGTGGGCAGTGGAACTCCTGCAATGCACTGCCGCACTGCCCGGGGGCAGTGGGCAGTGCGACTCCTGCAATGCACTGCCTCACTGCCTGGGGGCAGTGGACAGTGCAACTCGTTTAATGCACTGCCTCACCGCCTGGGGGCACTGGGCAGTGGAACTCCTGCAATATACGGCCGCACTGCCTGGGGGCAGGTGGCGGTGCAACTCCTGCAGGACTCTGCCCGACTCTCTGGGGGCAGTGGGCAGTGGACCTCCTGCAACACACTGCCGCACTGCCTGGGGGCAGTGGGCAGTGGATCCCCTACAATGCACTGCTTCACTGCCTGGGGGCAGTGGGCAGTGGACCTCCTGCAACACATGGCCGCACTGCCTGGGGGCAGTAGGCAGTGCAACTCCTGCAATACACTGCCGCACTGCCCTGGGGGCAGTGGGCAGTGCGACTTCTACAATGCACGGCCTCACTGCCCTAGGGCAGTGGGCAGTGGTGCTCCTGCAATGCACTGCCTCACTGCCTTGCGGCGGTGGGCAGTGCAACTCCTGCAATGCACTGCCTCACTGCCCGGGGGCAGTGGGCAGTGCAACTCCTGCAAGGCATTGCCTCACTGCCCTCGGGCAGTAGGCAGTGGAACTCCTGCAATGCACTGCCTCACTACCTGGGGGCAGTGGGTAGTGCAACTCCTGTAATGCACTACCTCACTGCCTGGGGGCAGTGGGCAGTGGAACTCCTGCAACACACTGCCGCACCGCCTGAGGGCAGTGGGCAGTGGAACTCCAGCAATGCACTGCCTCACTGCCTGGGGGCAGTGGGCAGTGGACCTCGTGCAATGCACTGCCTCACTGTCTGAGGCAGTGGGCAGTGCAACTCCTGCAATGCATTGCCTCACTGCCCTCGGGCAGTAGGCAATGGAACTCCTGCAATGCACTGCCTCACTACCTGGGGGCAGTGGGTAGTGCAACTCCTGCAATGCACTGCCTCAATGTCTGGGGCAGTGGGCAGTGCAACTCCTGCAATACACTACCTCACTGCCTGGGGGGCAGCGGGCAGTGCAACTCCTGCAATGCGCTGCCTCGCTGCCTGGGGGCAGTGGGCAGTGCAACTCCTGCAATGCACCGACTCACTGCCTGGGGGCAGTGGGCAGTGGACCTCCTGCAACACACCGCCGCACTGCCTCGGGGCAGTGGGCAGTGGAACTCCTGCAATGCACTGCCCCACTGCCGGGGGGCAGTGGGCAGTGCAACTCGTGCAACGCACTGCCTCACTGCCCTGGGGCAGTGGGCAGTGGAACTCCTGCAATGCACTGCCTCACCGCCTAGGGGCAGCGGGCAGTGGAACTCCTGCAGTGCACTGCCTCACTGCCTGGGGGCAGTGAGGCAGTGCAACTCCTGCAATGCACTGCCTCGCTGCCTGGGGGCAGTGGGCAGTGGAACGCCTGCAACACACTGCCTCACTGCCTGGGGGCAGTGGGCAGTGGAACTCCTGCAATGCACTGCCCCATTGCCTGGGGGCAGCGGGCAGTGCAACTCTTGCAATGCACTGCCTCACTGCCTCGGGGCAGTGGGCAGTGGACCTCGTGCAATGCACTGCCTCACTGCTTGGGGGCAGTGGGCAGTGGAACTCTTGCAATGCACTACCTCACTGCGGCGGGGCACGGACAGTGCAACCTCTGCAATGCACTGCCTCACTGCCCTGGGTCAGTGGGCAGTGCAACTCCTGCAATACACTGCCGCACTGCCTGGGGGCAGTGGGCAGTGCAACTCCTGCAATGCACTGCCTCACTGCCTGGGGGTAGTGGGCAGTGCAACTCCAACTCCTGCAATGCACTGCCTCACTGCCTGGGGTCAGTGGGCGGTGCAACTTCTACAATGCACGGCCTCACTGCCTGGGGCAGTGGGCAGTGGAACTCCTGCAATGCACCACCTCACTGCCTGGGGGCAGTGGGCAGTGCAACTCCTGCAATGCACTGCCTCACCGCCCTGGGGGCAGTGGACAGTGCAACTCCTGCAATGCACTGCCTCACTGCCTGGGGGCAATGGGCAGTGCAACCTCTGCAATGCACTGCCTCACCGCCCTGGGTCGGTGGGCAGTGCAACTCCTGCAATGCGCTGCCTCACTGCCTGGGGGCAGTGGGCAGTGCAACTCTTGCAATGCACTGCCTCACTGCCTGGGGGTAGTGGGCAGTGCAACTCCAACTCCTGCAATGCACTGCCTCACTGCCTGGGGTCAGTGGGCGGTGCAACTTCTACAATGCACGGCCTCACTGCCTGGGGCAGTGGGCAGTGGAACTCCTGCAATGCACCACCTCACTGCCTGGGGGCAGTGGGCAGTGCAACTCCTGCAATGCACTGCCTCACCACCCTGGGGGCAGTGGACAGTGCAACTCCTGCAATGCACTGCCTCACTGCCTAGGGGCAGTGGGCAGTGGAACTCCTGCAATGCACTGCCCCACTGCCTGGGGGCAGTGGGCAGTGCAACTCCTGCAATGCACTGCCTCACTGCCCTGGGGCAGTGGGCAGCGGAACTCCTGCAATGCACTGCCTCACTGCCTGGGGGTAGTGGGCAGTGCAACTCCTGCAATGCACTGCCTCACTGCCCGGGGGCAATGGGCAGTGCAACCTCTGCAATGCACTGCCTCACTACCCTGGGGCAGTGGGCAATGAAACTCCCGCAATGCACTGCCGCACTGCCTGGAGGCAGTGGGCAGTGCAACTCCAACTCCTGCAATGCACTGCCTCACTGCCTGGGGGCAGTGGGCAGTGGAACTCCTGCAATGCACTGCCTCACTGCCCTGGGGCAGTGGGCAGTGGACCTCCTGCAATACACTGCCTCACTGCCTGGGGGCAGTGGGCAGTGCAACTCCTGCAATGCACTGCCCCACTGCCCGGGGGCAGCGGGCAGTGCAACTCTTGCAATGCACCGCCTCACTGCCCTGGGGCAGTGGGCAGTGGACCTCCAGCAATGCACTGCCTCACTGCCTGGGGGCAGTGGGCAGTGCAACTCCTGCAATGCATTGCCCCACTGCCTGGGGGCAGCGGGCAGTGCAACTCTTGCAATGCACCGCCTCACTGCCTGGGGGCATTGGGCAGTGCAACTCCAACTCCTGCAATGCACTACCTCACTGCCTGGGGGCAGTGGGCGGTGCATTTTCTACAATGCACTGCCTCACTGCCTGGGGGCAGTGGGCAGTGGAACTCCTGCAATGCACTGCCTCGCTGCCCGGGGGCAGTGGGCAGTGGAACTCCTGCAATGCACCGCCTCACTGCCCTTGGGGCAGTTGGCAGTGCAACTCCTGCAATGCACTGCCTCACTGCCTGGGGGCAGTGGGCAGTGCAACTCCTGCAATACACTGCCGCACTGCGTGGGGGCAGTGGGCAGCACAACTCCTGCAATGCACTGCCGCACTGGCTTGGGGGCAGTGGGCAGTGCAACTCCAACTCCTACAATGCACTGCCTCACTGCCTGGGGGCAGTGAGCAGTGCAGCTCCTGCATTACTCTGCCCCACTGCCTGGGGGCAGTGGACAGTGCAACTCCTGCAATGCACTGCCTCACCGCCTGGGGGCAGTGGGCAGCGGAACTCCTGCAATGCACTGCCTCACTGCCTGGGGGCAGTGGGCAGTGGAACTCGTGCAATGCACTGCCTCACTGCCTGGGGGCAGTGGGCAGTGCAACTCCTGCGATGCACTGCCCCACTGCCCTGGGGCAGTGGGGCAGTGCAACTTCTGCAATACACTGCCGCACTGCCTGGGGGCAGTGGGCAGCGCAACTCCTGCAATGCACTGCCTCACTGCCCTGGGGCAGTGGGCAGCGGAACTCCTGCAACGCACTGCCTCACTGCCTGGGAGCAGTGGGCAGTGCAACTCCTGCAATGCACTGCCTCACTGCCTGGGGGCAGTGGGCAGTGCAACTCCTGCAATACACTGCCTCACTGCCTGGGGGCAGTGGGCAGTGGACCTCCTGCAACACACCGCCGCACTGCCTGGGGGCAGTGGGCAGTGGAACTCCTGCAATGCACTGCCCCACTGCCGGGGGGCAGTGGGCAGTGCAACTCGTGCAACGCACTGCCTCACTGCCCTGGGGCAGTGGGCAGTGGAACTCCTGCAATGCACTGCCTCACCGCCTAGGGGCAGCGGGCGGTGGAACTCCTGCAGTGCACTGCCTCACTGCCTGGGGGCAGTGAGGCAGTGCAACTCCTGCAATGCACTGCCTCGCTGCCTGGGGGCAGTGGGCAGTGGAACGCCTGCAACACACTGCCTCACTGCCTGGGGGCAGTGGGCAGTGGAACTCCTGCAATGCACTGCCCCATTGCCTGGGGGCAGCGGGCAGTGCAACTCTTGCAATGCACTGCCTCACTGCCTCGGGGCAGTGGGCAGTGGACCTCGTGCAATGCACTGCCTCACTGCTTGGGGGCAGTGGGCAGTGGAACTCTTGCAATGCACTGCCTCACTGCCTCGGGGCACGGACAGTGCAACCTCTGCAATGCACTGCCTCACTGCCCTGGGTCAGTGGGCAGTGCAACTCCTGCAATGCACTGCCTCACTGCCTGGGGGTAGTGGGCAGTGCAACTCCAACTCCTGCAATGCACTGCCTCACTGCCTGGGGTCAGTGGGCGGTGCAACTTCTACAATGCACGGCCTCACTGCCTGGGGCAGTGGGCAGTGGAACTCCTGCAATGCACCACCTCACTGCCTGGGGGCAGTGGGCAGTGCAACTCCTGCAATGCACTGCCTCACCGCCCTGGGGGCAGTGGACAGTGCAACTCCTGCAATGCACTGCCTCACTGCCTGGGGGCAATGGGCAGTGCAACCTGTGCAATGCACTGCCTCACCGCCCTGGGTCGGTGGGCAGTGCAACTCCTGCAATGCGCTGCCTCACTGCCTGGGGGCAGTGGGCAGTGCAACTCTTGCAATGCACTGCCTCACTGCCTGGGGGTAGTGGGCAGTGCAACTCCAACTCCTGCAATGCACTGCCTCACTGCTGGTGACCTGGCACCAGTCTAAAAACCCTCAGGATGGTAGCTGTAGGACGGATTGCCTACACGCACTGCCACGCTCGACACCAATCGTGAATCGTCGTGATAGTCGTGCCACCACGTGACTCAGCTCTGCCATCGTGGCCCCCTCTCCGCTCAACTCCACCCGTATGGTGCACTCTCTCTCTCCCTCTTCATCCCGTGTCTCCAAGGGCTGAGTGCCGCACCTCAAGTGCGTCCCTCCCCCTTGCAAGCCGTTTCCTGCTCACAGTGGGCACGTCGTTATACGTTCGTCTCTGGCAAGACGTCGACCTCGCCGTGGCAATCTTCCAGGCCGCTACGCGGGGAGCCGCGACGGGGACTGCATTCGACGTATCCGCCGCTCAAGCGTGACGCCTTGTGCAGGGGTATCATCAGTCGTCCGATTCGTCGTCCCAACGTGGGGCCCCTCGCTCCCGTGCGCCACTAGGGTTGCAGCACCACGCGCCAGCGCGGTGCTCCCCTCGCATCCCCGCCCTGTGTGTCCTGGGACCCCCGCTCACCGACCCGGTCCGCCAGGCGGCCCCATGTTACTCCGCGCCATCGCGCCATGCTCTTTGTTTTGTCACACTATGGCCACGCTCGTGGTACCCCTGGTTTCTCTCCTGCGCGCCCCATCCGACTGGGGCTGCCTATGATGTCAGTGCACCTCCGTTTGCCGACACCTCGATCTGCTCCCCCCCCCCAACATATTGCGGCCACAGGCCACCCGCTCTTTTCTCGCCACAGCTACCATGTCAGACCGCTCAACACCGTCCCAGGACACCCCCTCTCCCGCCCCCGACACCGGTCGAGGCGGCGCCATTCGTCAGGGGCCGTTCCCCATGTTTCTGATGGACATCGCCCAGTCCGACGATGCTGACCGTCTGCTGCGAGAACTGGACATGCTGAAGGATGACGCACTGGAAGCGGCAGATACGGCTATCCAAGCCACCGACCCCGCCCTGGCTGACTTGTGTGATGCCCTGCGGTGGACGGCTGCCAACGGCGACATCCAGGCTATTACAGCGGTGACGGGGGTGTGGACGCCGCGGGGGCTCCTGCTCACAGCCACCGTAACGGTCGCCGCAGGCCCGTCTGACACGAAGGTCATCGAGCACGTCCCCCTGTCGCTGGTACAAGGAGGCCCACTGCTGGAGTATATCTCCAAGGACCCTGAGGCCCTCACAGCGACTCTCGTCACGCGGTGGAGCCCAAGCCATGCCCCAATTTCGGCGTCACGCCTCCGCAGCCAAGTCTTCAAGGGCCTGTACACAGCCCGCGAACAGCCACCGCCCGTCGACACTGCCGGCCCTCCGGACATCCAAAGCCAGAAGGTCTCCCACAAGATCCACAAGCCCATCAGCCAGTTCCTTGCCCCCCACCTCAGACCGTCATGGGACCGCCTCCGCACCCGAGAGGTAGTTGCGGCCTTTTGGGCGCTACCCAACGACGTGCATGCGGTCCTGCAGGCGGCCCACATCCCGACAGCAGACCTCGTCCCGCTGAAGTTCGGGCTCCTAGCGTGGGCCTCCTCCGTCTGCCTCACAGGACAGTACACGCCAGCCCCCGTTCCCACACCCCCCGCCCTCGCCAACAAGGGCATGTGGACCCCCGAGCAGCTGCGGCCGCTGCTCGAGTGCTCGATCTTGCCGATCCGCAGCGTGGAGCTGCTGCATCAGATCGAGCAGGCTGGCGAGCACTCCTGGGCCACAGCCCCCACTTTCGCCCTGCTGCAGGCCGGCATCGCCGACACCGCCAACCCGCCCCCGCTCACGCCGCCCAGCCACGCACCTTACCTCACCAAAGGGCAAGCGGCACCCAGCCCCGCCGGCACTCTGTTCGCCACGGCGGCGTTCACCCCAGCGTCAGCCCTGTACAAGGCCCAGGGCAAGCCCACCCCCTCAGGGTCCGAACCATCGCCTTCGTCACTGTTGCCCGAACAGACAAGGCTTTCTTTCAATCTCCCAGAGCCTGCCTCCCAGGTACCACCGGCTGCCGCAGACCCCACGCCTCCGGAGTCACCGGCCCCGGCCGTCGGGTCGGCCCCCCCCAGCCCCTCCCAGGTGGGGGAGCCTTTTGTCCCGGACCTGGATGTCACGGCCTACTCCACCGACTACGCTCAATTGCATGACGAGTATGAGGCCCAACGACGGGAGCTGGCCGTGGCACGGGGCGACCTGGAGTCCCTCACGCGGGATCTGGACGCGATGCGCACCGAACGGGATAATGCCCAGCAGCAGGCCCAGCGTTGCGCCGCGGCACAGCGGCAGACCGAAGCCGTCAGGCTCAACAACTTCATCAGGTCGGTGCCCCCCCTCCTGTCCATCGCCACCAGACTCCACGGCCTCCAGTCCACGCCGCCGGCATTCGCCAACGCCGTGCGCAGTACCGTTCCGGCTTCGTTCGAGCTGCCCCCCCCGGCTCTCAGCAGTTCCTGGTCCTCGTGCCGGTCATCCTCGCCGCAGCAGTTCTCACCTCGCCCCAGGCACCCAACCTCGAGGAGTTGGCCGACGTCCTCCGTAGGGCTATGGCCGCGCCAGGCGCCGTGCCGGTCTCGGAGGCCCCTGCGCGTGCGCCCGAACTGTCGTTCGCAGTCCCGGAACCGATCCCTAAGCCGAGGGCGGTCTCTGCCTTTCGGGCACCGGGCGCGACCGCCCAGCCGCCGCCGTCTCTGCCGTCGCCTGCCGATGCCGCCCTGACCGACCTGCTGGAGTGGATCCCGGGGATCCCCAAGGGCTGTGAGGACGAGGTTGCGCACGCGCTCCACCTCCAGCTCTTCCGCCAGTACGGCGCGAAGGTCGACACCCTCCCGCAGTCGCCGATCCGGGAGCAGTGGGCCTGGGTCCACAGCCACGCGCCCAGCCTGCCCGGCATTGCGGAAGTCCTGCGCTCCTTCCTCTCCAACCCCCCTGCAGTCCAGCAGGTTTCCACCAGCCCAGCCACCTCCCCATCAGAAGCTGCAGCCGCCAACCAGGCACAGGGCGCAGCGAAAAAGAAGGGGTATACACCCCAAAAAATCGATCCGCAAGTCTACTCGAAAGCCCTGTGGGTCGGCTGGCAAGAAGTCGACGATCCGCCGTCCGGTGAAGTTGATGCAGGACTCCTCGGTGGTATCCTTCGGGATAAATTTGGTGCAGGCCTTTCCTCCATTACTGAAGAACAATTGAACCATACATCCAAGTTCACAATCGTCGGAATCCGACCAGCAGAGTACGAGCGCGGCATGCGACTGACGAGGCAACACACGGCTCGTGGCTGGCGAGTGACGTGGGCCGAATCGAAGAAACAACCGTTTACGCCCTGGGTGCCTGACCCTGACCGAGACCGAGACCGTCCGCCCCGGAAGACTCATCGGGGAAGCCGCGGGAAGCAGCGCCGTCCACGGGACCCTGACGATCAGGTGGACCTTACGGCAACGTCGGGATCGGACGGAGAACCAGACTCCAAATATCAGCGCAGGTACAGCCCCCGCCGCTCGGACCGGTCCCCGTCCCGCCGCCGCAGCCCAGGCCATCGCCGCGACAGCCCGCCGCCGAGGCGTCGCAGCGCGTACCGCGATGAGCCACAAGCGCTCTCCAGCCGCCACGACCACCATGCAGCAGCCCCCCTCCTGCCCTACCCGTACTCGGGGGACCCCCACGACCCCCGAGTGGCCATGGCCCACAACCCCTACGCTCCCCCGCCCTGGAGCCCCCCAGCCGACCCCCACCGCTACCAGCCGTACTTCGGTCGGCGTCCGCGGGACCGGTAACCCGGGACATGGCGGGGCGCAACGAGGACATCCCTGCCGCCGTGTCTCAGCTCCGCCACTCCCACCTCGACGGCGTGCCCCATGTCCGGGACCTGCAACTGGGCGCATACACTCCCAGCTCCCCCCCCAGAGAGTGGGGCCTGGTACCGGTACCGGCCTCGGGCACTGCCCAGTTCATCACGCCCCCCTATGCCCTCGAAATGTGCCTGCACCTGCCGGTGGGGGTGCACTACTACCGGGCGTGCAGCGGGGCGGACCCCTGGCCCCGTAACGTTCTGTCGTTAGTGGGCGCCGTGCACTGTGTGCAGGTGACGGGCTCCCATCAGTTGCAGCTCTGCCGCAAGGGCCTGCCACCCACCTCCTTCATCTTGCCCGAGCATCACCACGTGGTCCTCCCACAATCCCTACACAGCCGCGTCTCCATCACAGCCACAGGCCTCACCCGGGCCAGTGTCTTGGCGATGGCGGCCACGTACCACCACCGGCACCTCCGCAAGTGGGTGCGAGGCCTACCTTGCGCCCTCCCCGCAGCCGTGGACCGCAAGCTAACCCAGCACTCCACCGCCGCCAGCTCCTGCCCTGGTCCCCCCCCCACCGGCCACGTGTCGCCCCGCCCAGACGTGATGACCCTCAACGTGCAGATGTCCCTGCGACCCAAGCTCCGCGCCCTGGACGTCCTGGTGCGCGAGTGCCAGTACCCGCTAACCCTGCATGTTCAAGAAGCGGGGCCCCAGATCATCCAACGGGTGCACCCCCTGTACCACACCATCCAGGCACCTGCAAGAATAGCTGGGGGATGTGCCACCCTCCTCTACAGGACCCCGGACCTGGTCGTGACCGGCCACAGCGCCCACCCGTCGGGGCGAGCCCTCGTCACGCACTTCACCACGGCTGGCGTGACCCACTGCCACGCCAACGTGTATCTCCCCGCCGACGGGAACCTCGACACACTCCAAGAAGTCCTGGATTGGGTGTACCCGTACCTCCTCCTCACCCCGGCTAGAGTGGTTGTCCTGACGGGGGACCTGAACGCCAACTGCCGCTGGGTCTCGCACCTCCCTGTCTCCCCTGCCTCCCTCTGTGACCTCGTCCTCCCCACGCTCACGCGCCTTGGGATGCGCCGTCTACGCCCCCTTGCGGAGGCCCCCACGTGGGTGAGCCCGCAAGGTTTCGCCGGTGCCCTGGACCACATCTTCCTCCGCGCCCCTTCGGAGGCAGCCCACACCACGGAGGTGCGCTCCGATTCCAGTTTCCCATCTGACCACCTACCCGTGACTGCCACCCTCCATGACCTCCCGCCAGCGCCCCAATTGGTATGCCCTTCGAAAAAGGGCCGCTTCCCCATCCCGCGGGAGCCCCTCGCCAGCCAGCTCCGCACCCTCAACGACACCTTTCGGGCCGAACTCGCTGCGCCGCCCCCAGGCGCACCCGCAGCGCAGCCACGCTATACCGAGGTGACCTCAGCGCTATACACCGCAGCTACGGCTGCCTACGGGCCCCCCGTCCCCAGCCAGCCGGTACCGTCGACGGTACGTGTCCACGTCACCAACCTTCAACGCTACACGCTCGCCTACCCGGATTGGGCGTCCCAATCGTCACACCTCGTGGAGGTCGCCCGCCTCAAAGAACGCATCCGGGCGGCCTGGGACGTTCTCCTTCTGGAGAAGGATGTAGGGCTGGCGCCCCTACCCGCTGCCCCTGGCCAACCCACCAAAGTGGACTACCGCCGCACGTTGGGGGCGCGCTACGTACCCCCAGCGGATCCGGTCTACGTGGTGGGCGTCCCAGTACCTCTTCATCAACAAGCCGCAGTTGCGTTGGACCAGCTGCGCCAAAGGCACCTTGCCCCTCTTGAGGCGCTCTCACTCGCGCGCGTCCGGACCATCACGGGATGGGAGGAAAGGCCGCTCGGCCCACCACCCAACGCCACCACCGCAAACCTGCGGGCCATCATCCGCCGGGCGGCGGCCACTGTGCCGTACCACGACTTACTGGAGTACCGGCTGTTCGGACAATTGGAGGATGCCCAGTTTGCGGCGATCGTGAGCCTGATCAACAGTATTCTCCGTGGGGTGCCCGTGCCCCAGGCACACTCTGCAGACTTCATCAACCTTCCGAAAAAGACGCCGCACGGCCCCATTGCGAACGGCAGACCGCTGACCAATCTGGCCACGATATGGAAGCTCACGGCTGCCCTCATCAAAGACCACTACCAGCCCCGCCTGGTTCAGAGCGGCATCCTGCCGCCCTACCAGTTCGGGATGTCCCCGCACTGCTCCTCCGTGGAGCTACTCCGCGTCCTACACGATGTATGGTGGGACCGCTGGCGCAGACGCCTTGAAGCGTGGGTCCTGTCGGACGATGTCCGCCACGCGTATGGCTCCATCAACCACACCACCGAGTACGCCGTCCTCACCGCCGCAGGGATCTCCCCGGCCGACGCCGCGACCCTTCAGCACCACGACCGCGCCCTTGAGGTGCACATGGGGGGAGCTGACGGACGCTCTCCGTCCTCCACCCGGCTGGGGGCCGGCACGGGGCAAGGATGCCCCGTGTCCGGCATGAAGTACTGCATATATGGCGAGGTTCGGGGGCACGAAGCCTGCCGTTCCGTCCCCCCCACCGACACCCCCGCGGGCCCGCTGAACCGGGTTCTCCTGATGGATGACACCCAGTGGCTGCCCGGCGACCGTTGCCATTTGCCCGCCCTCGCCAGCGGCATTGAGAGAGCAGGCCGCCTCACCAACCTCCACTCAGACCCAACAAAAACGGTCTTGATCGGCACCGACATGCGCGATGGTCAGGTCTATTTCCTCAACGACACGGTATACCTCAATGGTCACCCCGTGCGATGTGCCACGAGCCAGGACTACGTCCGCGTCCTTGGCCGCCATGCCCTTCCCCACCTCTTCCATCCCGTCGACTCCCGGCGCCTGTTCTCGGGCGCCCGCGCTGCGTGCCGGGCGCTCCGCGCCCCACGACTCCCCGCCCACTACCCCCTCGCCATGTATACTGCCAAGTGTCATGGGACGGTCAACTAGTTTACCAGTGTCCGCCCCCCCTCCTACGGGGCCCTGCGCGTGCTGGACGCCATGACCGCCTCGGCCATGCGCGCCACCGCTGGGTGGACCCTCTCCGCCTCTGCTCACTTCCTCCGTGAGGTCCCCGAAGGGGGAGTCGGTATACCCCCGGCACCGGTCGTTGGGTTCACTAACTTCTTCGGCGTCTACATCCGACACCTGAACCACCCCAACTCCCTGGTCTGCCGGTCCACGCGCCACGGGCTCCTCACTGCCCTCTGGCGGTTCCATCCTTCCCAGCCCTGCCTCACCCCGGAGCTCGGACTCCGGTGCACCGCACACCCCACGGACCACGATCTATTTGTTGCCCTGTGCCACCGGTGCGACATCGCCATCCACTTACCCCCTGACAGCCATCTGCCACACCACACCCCCCATGTGCTGGCCCTGTCGTCACCCGGACTCGAGGTCCAGGACACCCACGCGTGGATGCTTGCGGGCCATCGCAGTACAGAGGACGCGCGACGCAAGGGGTGGCCCCGGGCCTCGCCCCGCCCCACTCCGCCGGTCGGCACCGTCCCCCCGGTTAGACGCTGCCAGGCGGTGACTGCGACCGTCCCCACGTTCTCCTGGCTCCCTGAGAACTATGGGATCCTCCACGACGCGTCGTGGTGCCCGAAGACCCGGCGCTGCGGCGGGGCAGTGGCGGTGTTCTGCCCCGTCACCCTCCGGTACCAGGTGTACCCCGTCCCCATCCCCTTGAGGCTGGACAACGCCTACACGGCGGAGCTGTACACGGCATGGGTGGCCCTCACCGCCAAGGGGCCCTCAGCCGACCCTGCCATCGGCTTCCGATCCGGTGCGTGGCACTTCGCGGACTGCAAAGGGTACATCACGGCGCAGGAAGGGCGCCGCGAGCCGGAAGACTCGCTGCAGGGAGATCTCATAAGATCGTGTCGCGACATGGCCCACGGTCATGCCCCTCCCCATCACCTCTATTCCCATATCGCCGGCACCTGGCTCGATACCCTGCTGGACCGGGTGGACGAAGCGGCAGGGCAGGCTGCGGACAATTGCCCGGACGCCGTGGGATGGCTCGGCCCCCTACAGAAACCCCGCGTCTGCTTCTCCCACGCGGGCCTCCAGGTCCACGACGCCGTGCCCCACGCGCGCCGCGCCTTGCTCGCCTCCCACCACGCCTTCTCTGCGTCCCCCCCGCCACAACACCTCCCCGACCTCAACGAGTACGCCAACATCGTCAGCCACGGTCTCATCACGTGGGGGGACCACCTCACGGTCACCGGCATCCGCCTCTCCCTGTTCCCCCCAAGAGATACGTCCTGCCCCCTCTGCACCATGCCCGCCTCCGGGGACCATATCCTCTCGTGCCCGCTAGACCCGCTCATCCGCGCCCACTACCATCGGTGGCTTGCGGCCCGACTCTCTCAGAGGTGCCATGCCTGGCGCCACTGTACGCCCACTGCTTGGGGCACCCTCGTCCTTTGGGGGGACGAGCCATTCATACTGGCTGTGGATGGCTCCCCGGCCCACCACACCGTCGCGACCTACACTGTTGGTCGTCTCGGAGCCATCTCCACGCCACACAGGGATGCCCTGCTGCACAGAGGTCTGCGTCCTACGCGTCTCCGTCGCCTACTCTGCGATGTCGTTCTCACTACCGTTCTCCTACATAAGCGGCACGCGGTGCCCGTTCTACCTCTTGCCGACTACCTCTCTCCCCTACCGCGGGCCCCTGTTAACCAGTCCCTCGCCAACGATCCACCGCCACAGTGGTATCACGTAGCCAACTGGGCCCCAACACCCGGCTCGGGCAGGTGGCCAGCCTGGGACGTCCTCCTAGGACTCTCGCTATCAGGGGACCTCCTCCTGGCCCCTACGGTGAAGTCCGCCATCTCCACCCGGAACAAGCGCAGTCCGTACCGCGTCCTGTATGTGTACAACGAGACGAACCAGATGTCGCCGGCCGTGCAGCGGGAGATTGAGCTGGAAGCCCATGACGTGATCATCTTGGACAGTCTCGGACGGCACGGGCTTGCCCCCCATCTCCCGGATCGACGCCGCCTCTGGGCCATCCATTACGGTGGCAATGGACGGAGCCTGGAAGCCGGCCTCTGTGGAGATGTGATCCCCTCGTGGTGTGCCGCACTTCATTCCGCGTTCTCGGCCATCCTCACTGCGGCTTCCCAAGGACCCCGCACGGTCTTTAAGGACATGCAGGTGGCCATGGGTCGGCCCGCCCCGTGGCCCTGTCCCCGCCCGTGACCCGTCCTCGACCTCACGCGCCCGGACCGCTCCGGTGCTGCGCGCAGTCGTGCCGGACCGCGCTCCTTGTCTGGCGGCGTTCTAAGTCGGAGGTGATGCCCCGGGAGACCCACATCTTCCGTGCCCGTTGATCTTGGAACGCTTACTCGGGTGGATCCAGGACAGGTCGGAGCGGTTGGAGGCCGGGACCGGAGAGCAGATCGAGCCGTAGCGTTGTCGTACACCGACGTTGTGACCCAGACGGCCTGCTGGGAGGAGCGTTCTCAGGTGTGCGACGAGATTCGTCTTGCTCTAGCGGAGGTAAGACGGAGGACTCCCTCGGCAGAGCCTTCGTTTGGCCCCCGAGGGACGACGCCAAGGCTCACCGTACGTGGGACCGCGGCAGGCGCTCCTCCTCCTCCTCCTCCTCCTCACTGCCTGGGGTCAGTGGGCGGTGCAACTTCTACAATGCACGGCCTCACTGCCTGGGGCAGTGGGCAGTGGAACTCCTGCAATGCACCACCTCACTGCCTGGGGGCAGTGGGCAGTGCAACTCCTGCAATGCACTGCCTCACCGCCCTGGGGGCAGTGGACAGTGCAACTCCTGCAATGCACTGCCTCACTGCCTAGGGGCAGTGGGCAGTGGAACTCCTGCAATGCACTGCCCCACTGCCTGGGGGCAGTGGGCAGTGCAACTCCTGCAATGCACTGCCTCACTGCCCTGGGGCAGTGGGCAGCGGAACTCCTGCAATGCACTGCCTCACTGCCTGGGGGCACTGGGCAGTGCAACTCCTGCAATGCACTGCCTCACTGCCCGGGGGCAATGGGCAGTGCAACCTCTGCAATGCACTGCCTCACTACCCTGGGGCAGTGGGCAATGAAACTCCCGCAATGCACTGCCGCACTGCCTGGAGGCAGTGGGCAGTGCAACTCCAACTCCTGCAATGCACTGCCTCACTGCCTGGGGGCAGTGGGCAGTGGAACTCCTGCAATGCACTGCCTCACTGCCCTGGGGCAGTGGGCAGTGGACCTCCTGCAATACACTGCCTCACTGCCCTGGGGCAGTGGGCAGTGGACCTCCAGCAATGCACTGCATCACTGCCTGGGGGCAGCGGGCAGTGCAACTCTTGCAATGCACCGCCTCACTGCCCTGGGGCAGTGGGCAGTGGACCTCCAGCAATGCACTGCATCACTGCCTGGGGGCAGTGGGCAGTGCAACTCCTGCAATGCATTGCCCCACTGCCTGGGGGCAGCGGGCAGTGCAACTCTTGCAATGCACCGCCTCACTGCCTGGGGGCAGTTGACAGTGCAACTCCTGCAATACACTGCCGAACTGCCCGGGGGCAGTGGGCAGTGCAACTCCTGCAATGCACTGCCTCACTGCCTGGGGGCATTGGGCAGTGCAACTCCAACTCCTGCAATGCACTACTCTTAGCTCAGCCGTGCCTGAGCTTTGGTTTTGCTCGTCGGGTGGTGTGTGTGTGCGCATGCGTGTGTGCAGTGAGCCTCTGTACTTGTAGAGCATTTTTGCTTGTTGCCAGCAGACCATAGGTGGTCACACGTAGAGCCTGCTCCGTGACACTTTGGAACGACCCGGTCTGTGAATATGTCAGTTGACGATTTTGCCGTCTTCGCGAAGGGAACAATTTGTTCCCAGTTCATTGATAGCGTTCCCATGCTGGAGATAGCCAGGGCTGCCTCGCAGGTGGAGATGAAGCTGTCGGTGCTGCTGGAACGCAGGTCAGAGTGGGAGGCTAGTTTCGTCGCCAGGTACGGAATAGAGTTGGGGGAGGTGGGGCTGGTGAAGATGATCGCCTCGTATTGCGTCATGGCCCAGTGCGACCTGGATGTGGCGTCGCTGGGCTTTGTCAAGGTGGAGGTACCGCCCCAGCAGCCGCAGACGGTGTCGCCAGAGCTTCAGGAGCTCAAGCAGTTGGTTCAGGGACAGGCCCTTGTGATGGAGGGCCTGCGCAAGCAGTTGGAGGCGGTCAGTGCCAAGGCCGAGGCGGAGTCCAAGAGGAAAATGGCGAAGGTCCCGCCGCTGTGTAAAGCGGAAATCGTGAAGGTGAGGGAGTTGGATTCTAAGCCCCAGTGGATCTTCGCCAGCCTTCTCGCGCTGTCCACCTTGTTGTGGCGCAGGGAGGTGCCCCAACACGAATACGTCTCCAAGTACAAGGACAAGGAAAAGTTCACGGACGCCATCCTGGACGAGCTGGCGCCGGTGGTGGACGCGGACTCCGCGGACACGGAAGTGTGGCAGCTGGAGTCCATGGATGATGACGAACTTACGCGCCTTCGGAGTTTTGTCCAGGCGGTCTGGACGTTCACGGTGACTAGCCTGTCGGCATACAGGGGCAAGAAGGGCTTGGACCCCGGACCGGTCGGCGAGGGGTCGGACGCGGCCGAGGATGCGTCCGATGTGCCTGTGCTGTCCGCTGGTTGTACGGGAGCGGCGGAGGAGGAGGTGGTGGGGCGGCGGCTGCAAGCCATGAAGGGTAAGTTCCGCGTTGAGGGGGGCCGCCGCCTGTACACCGCCAAGCCGGGTGCCGAGCCGATGGACGTCACCAATGCCCCGGTGACAGCGTGTCGGGCATGCAAGAACGCTGGGAGGGGAGTGAAACGGCATTGGTTTCACGAGTGCCCCGGCTTTGACTGATGGGGAAGCTGCCCCATCCGGCCCATCCCTCCCGAGCCCCGGGGGGCCTTGGTGGTTCTCGGACCGTCGGACTTCCGGGATGGCGAGGACGTGGTCTGGCGCCTGGTGTGGGCAGCGTGGAGACGGATATGGAAGGAGGATGAGATCGCCTCCGTGGACGCCCTGCAGGCATCCTCCTGGGCAAAAAGCACCATGGGTACGTATTGTACCCACTTCCGCAAGATGGCCCTCTGGGTGGGCTACACGCCCACATCCGAGCTCGAACGAGCGGCGTGCCGCTACATTTTCCAGTTATGGGGACTGGGGTACTCGGGAAGCTCCCTCAAGGTCGCAGTGTCGGCGTTCCGGGCGCTGGAGGACATGGGATGGCTGCCCGCGTTCGTCAGTCGCCGGGTCTGGCGCTGTGCCAAGTGGGCGCCCACGGAGCCGGCCCTACGGCCCTACGCAGGTTTGGACGACCTCCGCAACTTCGCGCTGGCTTGCACGGAGCGACCGCAGTGGACCGTCTATGGGATGGCAGTCCTGGCGTTCACCTGCCTTCTGCGGGTGGGTGAGGCCGCGCCCCTCCGTCGGGGGGGATCCCGGTGTCGGGGATTGGCGTTCCGCACGGTCAAGGTGGCGCCGCGCATCGTGCGCAGGCGACTCGGGAAGTATGCCCGAGAGTGGCTGGGCTGGCTCGATGCCACGGGGGCCACGTCTGCTGTCGTCGGAGCGCAATTCTGTCCGCAGGGACCAGCTTTCATGCAGTCGGTCATGGCTGCCGCGTTGGGGGGCAGCGACAACCCCCACGCCAGGTGGCACGCATGGAGGCGAGGGGGCTCCGCGGCCCTGCGATGGTTGGGGCTGCCCATCAAGTGGCTGGCTTGGTGGGGGCGGTGGCTTTCGGAGACGGTGGCAGTCCACTACGCCGACGCGCCCGACGACTTCGTCGTCACGACCGAGGCTGTCCTCCCCTGGCCCCCTGACAACCATGCAGGAGAGTTCGTTTGGCGCGCCGTGTCCCTCCGGGACGTTTTCCCGAAGGAGCTCCTGGAGCTCTGTGCCCCTGATGCCGATGAGCCCCCACAATGGGGAGGTGACGGGGATGGGTCGGCAGGAGGTCGGGGTGGATCGTGCCCTGGGGAGTCCGCAAGTCCTGCCGCTGCGGGAGCTGCTGGGAGGGAGGACCGGGCTGGCGCACGTGACCCGGGGGCCCCTCCGGCCCTTACGGCTGTTGAGGGGTCCTCAGGACGCGGGCGCCGGCCGCGGGGAGACGGGGGGGGGGAAGTCATTGATGTGGATGCAGACCCCCCACCTGCCTCCGCAGCAGGCTCCTCCATCAGGCGGCTGCGCATCGCGGCCCGCAGGACGGGTGAGGTCGCGTCCGTCTTGGGCAAGCGGAAGGCCGCGGGCCCGGCCAGGATTGTGGGTGCGGCTGCCCGAACGGCAATTTCCCGTCGCGTCGGAGCTGGGTCAGTGGGTGCGGGAGCGCCTTCGGACCGGTGAGTGGGACGCCTGGTTGTGCTCCCTGCGGGCTTGTCTGCCCCGCGCACCGCCTGGTTTACTGGAGCGTCGCCTGTTGCAGTTTCTGGAGTGGGGCAGTGAGGCTGCCCGTGATCTCAGACAGCCGGAGTTTCTGCGAGTCTTGGCTGTGGCTTTGTCCTCATTTAGCCCTGAGGTTTGGGAGTCGCTCTTGCATGATTCGACGTCGCCCAAATTGCTTATGCAGCGTATCAGGGAGGAGGTATTGGCGCGGGGTTTGGGGCCGGTGGGGCGTGTGGATATCCCCCGCGAGGTCTGGGATAGTTGTGTGCCGGACGGCTTCGCAGAATTGGTAGGCAGGCAGTTTTCTGGGATAATTCCCCCGTCGGATGAGGCGGTGGTCATGATGAGGGCATTGCGGGACCAGGGTTTGTTTTTCCCCCTGCCGCCGGGGTCGCCTGGGCCCAATGGGGGTGTTTTTGCGATACCCAAGACGGAGGAGAAGTGCAGTTTGATTGTCAATCTGGTGCCCCTTAATGAGGAGATGCGGTCTCGGCCGGAGAAGTTCTCCCTCCCCTCTGTGGAGGTGTTGGCCCTTTTGGCGCAGGTGGCACAGCAAGGGTCCTCCTTTTTCCTCCCCTCTTTTTATGCCCGAGCGCGTTGCATGAGGCCGGTGTGGGATATTCTGTCCCTGCCGGGGGGGGGGGGGGAAGAGCTGTGCATGTGCCACATCGACCTGAGTAATTGTTTTTGGTCACTACAGCTGCCGCGCGAGTTCTGGGGTGCCTTTCGCGTCTCGGATGGAGAGGGGGGGGTGTTGGCTTTCCGGTGCTTGCCCTTTGGGTGGAAGTACAGCCCCCTCCTGTGCCAGCGAGTGTTAGAGGGTCTGGTGGCCGGCGCGGGGCTGTTAGGGGTGCTGGTTTTAATTTACTTGGATGATGTCCTGGTTGTGGGGCGCGGCCGCGCGCGTGTGCGAGAGCAGACGGCAAGGGCGGCGGAGGCGTTGCGCCGTGCAGGTGCTGTAGTCAGCCCAAAGAGTACGTTGGAGCCTGTGCAGCGGCTGGTGTGGCTGGGGAAGGATATTGATTTGCAGGGGGGGGAGGTGCGGACTGCTGGCAACGCGTGGGAAGCTCTGTTTGCGCATTGGTTGAGGTTGTCTGTGGGACCCTGTAGGGTAAAACGGCTGCAGCAGTTCTTGGGGCGGGCACAGTGGATATGTCGCCCGGGTTCTGGGCACAGTCCGCACCTGTCTGGTGTGTGGGCTCATGTGCTCTGGGCGCCCCCCCGGCTGCCGTTTACCCCAGTGCGTTTGCTTAAGTCTATGTGCGTGGCGTGCGTGCTTGCCAGGAGGCAATGGTCAGTGGTGTCCCTCCCCAGGGTGGTGAAGCGATCGCCGTTGGTTGTTTACGTCGACGCGGCGCTGGACGCGGGTGAATACCGGCTGGGCCTGTTTTCGATGGATGTGGGTTCTCGATCGGTTGTGCCCGCGGAGCAACCGCCCAACCAGCAGTGTGCGGAGGCTGCCGCGCTGCTCTGGGGCTTGAAGCTCATCCTCAATGTAGGCGTTCGGGAGGCCCATTTGTTTGGGGATAATGCGGCGGCGCTAGTGCAGTTCCTTCGGTGTAAAGCCAAGGTGGGGCGTAAATTCCAGCAGTCCATTCTGAAGCGTTTCCGCTACCTGTGGGCATCGTGCCCAGGCTTCACGGTATATATGCACTGGGTGCGTGGTTCACATAATCCCGCTGATCCTATCAGTAGGTTGAGTGACAACTTCAATGGAGATCTGGGTTTGGCGCGCGAGGTGGCGGCGCGCAGGGTTGGGGATCTCTGGGCCTTTCCCGATAGGCGCACGGTTTTTTTGTGGACCCTGGGGGTGCCTATGGGGCCCTTTGTTCTGCCGCATTCGTGGAGAGCGGGCCTGTGGTCCCCGGGGGGTGGTGAAGGGGGGGCGGAGTTCCACGAGGTTTTTTTGCAGTACCGCTTGGAGGAGTCAGTGGGTGCAATGACTTGATGTCGTGTAGTGCCGTCGCCTGCTTGTAGCACACTTGCGGGGGGATGTGGGATGTGGTGACGGGGTCGAGGGGAGGTCAGAGGGTGGTGGTGTCGCTGACGGACTGGAACGGGGGTCGTCGTACCCCCGTCCCGTATCTATGGGTGCAGGGGTCTTATCCCTTGGTGGTGAGAATAGCTGGCCACTTCAGGCCGTTGGTGTAGTCTGTTTTTTGGGTGGTCAGCCGGTCTCCGAGGGGCTGGGATGGGAGTGTGCGCTCACCCTTTGCTTTGCGTTCTGTGTCAGGTCTCTGAGTGCCACCCTGGGATGGCCGGGATGCTTTGCGCCCGGGCATTGCTCGCGCATTTGTGGGCGTTTTTGGCTTCCATGGCTGAGCCAATGTTCTGGTTGTTGTGTGTGGCTCGTATTCTATCTGCGTTTTGGCAGGTCCAGTGTGCGCAGGCGGGAGCCCTCCGGGCGATTGTCTGTAGAGGCGGCCCTGCCCTGCGTGGGTGTCGCGGGCTGATTTTGTGGTTATATACCGGGCGTTGGTCCTTTGGCCTGCACCGCTGCCACTTTGTTGTGGGTCCGGGGTCCATGCTTTCTTAGGGTTGGAGCTGGGTTGGGCGCTGGCCCGCCAGTTTGAGATCTGCTGCGGATCTCAGGGGTGCTGCCCTGGGCTGACCGGGCAGCTCTGCGACAGGGCGGCAGTGCCTGACGGTCGCTGTACATTTACCGCTTCCTCATTGGCGGCGGCAGGGGTCGTCCACGCTCTCGTGGGCTTGGTCTGCGGACGCCTGAAGCCTGGCGGGTGGCGCCGGTGTGTGCGGGGCGCCTTTGGCGATTTATGTTTGGGACGGCCGTATACTTCGAGGGTGTGGCGTGCGTTGCGCCAACTCCTGCAATGCACTACCTCACTGCCTGGGGGCAGTGGGCGGTGCAACTTCTACAATGCACTGCCTCACTGCCTGGGGGCAGTGGGCAGTGGAACTCCTGCAATGCACTGCCTCGCTGCCTGGGGGCAGTGGGCAGTGGAACTCCTGCAATGCACCGCCTCACTGCCCTTGGGGCAGTGGGCAGTGCAACTCCTGCAATGCACTGCCTCACTGCCTGGGGGCAGTGGGCAGTGCAACTCTTGCAATACACTGCCGCACTGCGTGGGGGCAGTGGGCAGCGCAACTCCTGCAATGCACTGCCGCACTGGCTTGGGGGCAGTGGGCAGTGCAACTCCAACTCCTACAATGCACTGCCTCACTGCCTGGGGGCAGTGAGCAGTGCAGCTCCTGCATTACCCTGCCCCACTGCCTGGGGGCAGTGGACAGTGCAACTTCTGCAATACACTGCCGCACTGCTTGGGGGCAGTGGGCAGTGCAACTCCTGCAATGCACTGCCTCACCGCCCTGGGGGCAGTGGACAGTGCAACTCCTGCAATGCACTGCCTCACTGCCTAGGGGCAGTGGGCAGTGCAACTCCTGCAATGCACTGCCCCACTGCCTGGGGGCAGTGGGCAGTGCAACTCCTGCAATGCACTGCCTCACTGCCCTGGGGCAGTGGGCAGCGGAACTCCTGCAATGCACTGCCTCACTGCCCTGGGGCAGTGGGCAGCGCAACTCCTGCAATGCACTGCCCTGGGGCAGTGGGCAGTGGAACTCCTGCAATGCACTGCCTCACTGCCCTGGGGCAGTGGGCAGCGGAACTCCTGCAATGCACTGCCTCACTGCCTGGGGGCAGTGGGCAGTGGAACTCGTGCAATGCACTGCCTCACTGCCTGGGGGCAGTGGGCAGTGCAACTCCTGCAATGCACTGCCTCACTGCCCTGGGGCAGTGGGGCAGTGCAACTTCTGCAATACACTGCCGCACTGCTTGGGGGCAGTGGGCAGTGCAACTCCTGCAATGCACTGCCTCACCGCCCTGGGGGCAGTGGACAGTGCAACTCCTGCAATGCACTGCCTCACTGCCTAGGGGCAGTGGGCAGTGGAACTCCTGCAATGCACTGCCCCACTGCCTGGGGGCAGTGGGCAGTGCAACTCCTGCAATGCACTGCCTCACTGCCCTGGGGCAGTGGGCAGCGGAACTCCTGCAATGCACTGCCTCACTGCCTGGGGGTAGTGGGCAGTGCAACTCCTGCAATGCACTGCCTCACTGCCCGGGGGCAATGGGCAGTGCAACCTCTGCAATGCACTGCCTCACTGCCCTGGGGCAGTGGGCAATGAAACTCCCGCAATGCACTGCCGCACTGCCTGGAGGCAGTGGGCAGTGCAACTCCAACTCCTGCAATGCACTGCCTCACTGCCTAGGGGCAGTGGGCAGTGGAACTCTCGCAATGCACTGCCTCACTGCCCTGGGGCAGTGGGCAGTGGACCTCCTGCAATGCACTGCCTCACTGCCTGGGGGCAGTGGGCAATGCAACTCCTGCAATGCACTGCCCCACTGCCTGGGGGCAGCGGGCAGTGCAACTCTTGCAATGCACCGCCTCACTGCCCTGGGGCAGTGGGCAGTGGACCTCCAGCAATGCACTGCCTCACTGCCTGGGGGCAGTGGGCAGTGCAACTCCTGCAATGCACTGCCCCACTGCCTGGGGGCAGCGGGCAGTGCAACTCTTGCAATGCACCGCCTCACTGCCCTGGGGCAGTGGGCAGTGGACCTCCTGCAATGCACTGCCTCACTGCCTGGGGGCAGTTGACAGTGCAACTCCTGCAATACACTACCGAACTGCCCGGGGGCAGTGGGCAGTGCAACTCCTGCAATGCACTGCCTCACTGCCTGGGGGCATTGGGCAGTGCAACTCCAACTCCTGCAATGCACTGCTTCACTGCCTGGGGGCAGTGGGCGGTGCAACTTCTACAATGCACTGCCTCACTGCCTGGGGGCAGTGGACAGTGCAACTCCTGCAATGCACTGCCTCACTGCCTGGGGGCAGTGGGCAGTGGAACTCGTGCAATGCACTGCCTCACTGCCTGGGGGCAGTGGGCAGTGCAACTCCTGCGATGCACTGCCCCACTGCCCTGGGGCAGTGGGGCAGTGCAACTTCTGCAATACACTGCCGCACTGCTTGGGGGCAGTGGGCAGCGCAACTCCTGCAATGCACTGCCTCACTGCCCTGGGGCAGTGGGCAGCGGAACTCCTGCAACGCACTGCCTCACTGCCTGGGAGCAGTGGGCAGTGCAACTCCTGCAATGCACTGCCTCACTGCCTGGGGGCAGTGGGCAGTGCAACTCCTGCAATGGGTGGTCGGAGTGTAGTGCCGGGCCTGTGGGGATGTACTACTGGGCGCATTGGCCTGGGGGGATGGGGAGTCCAACCCTGGGGTTGGTCGGGGCATCCTTCAGGGCCTATGGGGGGCCATCATCTTCGGAGAACCGGGCGCACCGGCCTGGGGGGGACGGGGAGCCCAGCCCAGGGGGTGGTGGGAACCTCCTGCAAGGCCCATGGGAAGCCATCATCTTCCAATAACCGGGCGTACCGGTTTGAGCGGGACGGGGAGTCCAGCCCAGGGGGTGGTCGGAGCCTCCTGCAAGGCCTATGGGGGGCCATCTTCTTCAGAGAACCGGGCGCACTGGCCTGGGGGGGACGGGGAGTCCAGCCCAGGGGATGTTCGGAGCCCCCTGCAAGGGCAATGGGGGGCCATTATCTTCGGAGAACCGGGCGCACTGGCCTGGGGGGGACGGGGAGTCCAGCCCAGGGGGTGTTCGGAGCCTCCTACCAAGCCTACGGGGGGCCACCTTCTTCACAGAACCGGGCGCACCGGCCTGGGGGGGACGGGGAGTCCAGCCCAGGGGGTGTTCGGAGCCTCCTGCCAGGCCAATGGGGGGCCAATATCTTCAGAGAACCGGGTGCACCGGCCTGGGGGGGACGGGGAGTCCAGCCCAGGAGGTGTTCGGAGCCTCCCGCCAGGCCAATGGGGGGCCAATATCTTCCAATAACCGGGCGCACTGGCCTGGGGGGGACGGGGAGTCCTGCCCAGGGGGTGTTCGGAGCCTCCTGCCAGGCCAATGGGGGGCCAATATCTTAAGAGAACCGGGCGCACCGGCCCGGGGGGGACCGGGAGTCCAGCCCAGGAGGTGTTCGGAGCCTCCCGCCAGGCCAATGGGGGGCCAATATCTTAAGAGAACCGGGTGCACCGGCCTAGGGGGGACGGGGAGTCCAGCCCAGGAGGTGTTCGGAGCCTCCCGCCAGGCCAATGGGGGGCCAATATCTTCAGATAACCGGGCGCACCGGCCTGGGGGGGACGGGGAGTCCAGCCCAGGAGGTGTTCGGAGCCTCCTGCCAGGCCAATGGGGGGCCAATATCTTCCAATAACCGGGCGCACTGGCCTGGGGGGGACGGGGAGTCCTGCCCAGGGGGTGTTCGGAGCCTCCTGCCAGGCCAATGGGGGGCCAATATCTTAAGAGAACCGGGCGCACCGGCCCGGGGGGGACCGGGAGTCCTGCCCAAGGGGTGTTCGGAGTCTCCTGCAAGGCCAGTGGGGGGCCATCTTCTTCAGAGAACCGGGCGCACCGGCCCGGGGGGGACGGGGAGTCCTGCCCAGGGGGTGTTCAGAGTCTCCCGCCAGGCCAATGGGGGGCCATCTCCTTCAGAGAACCGGGCGCACCGGCCCCGGGGGGACGGGGAGTCCTGCCCAGGGGGTGTTCGGAGTCTCCTGCCAGGGCCAATGGGGGGCCAATATCTTCAGAGAACCGGGCGCACTGGCCTGGGGGGGACGGGGAGTCCTGCCCAGGGGATGTTCGGAGTCTCCTGCAAGGCCAGTGGGGGGCCAGTATCTTCGGAGAACCGGGCGCACCGGCCTGGGGGGGGCGGGGAGCCCAGCCCAGGGGGTGTTCGGAGCCTCCGGCAGGACCCGTGGGTACTCCCTCCTACCTCTTAGCAGCAGCAGGCAAGTAAGCAGGCAGTACCGGGGGTCATAACCCCGGGGTAACAGTATCTGGGACTCAACGTGAGTCCTCTTAACCAGGAACAACCCCAAACACCGCCGGGGCTTAACTCCCGAACGTAACGGTGTTTGGGGCCCCCGTGGGCCTTATGAGCCCACGGAGTGTACTGAGGCGTGGCTACCAGCACTTAAAGTCTGGCTTGCCATACCCATTTCTGGGCTCGCCTCAGTACGGCCGGTCGGGTCCGGCTCTGGGGGCTGCGCACTAAACCGGCACCGGGAGAGGGCCGTTTTACCCGGTTAAGCATTACTTATGGCAGTAGGCACTATTCATTACATTAGGGTTTTACTCAGCGCATTTGTTTACCCCGCAGACATGCCCCGCCAGTGATGCGCTCACCTTTGGGGCTGCCTTTGGGGGATCGGGGGCTGTTACCCCTCCCGGACGCCCTCCCTGGTGTTGGTGCCGGGGTGGTGGCCGGGGGGCCTTATACCATACCTAAAGGATGTTGGATACCGATACCGGGGCGTCCAGCCGGACGGGGACAGGGACTGTTTCTTCTACATATTCTTCCACATATTCTTCCACATATTGCAGGGCGGGGGGTCGTTTTTGAGGCCCCCCGCGCATGTCCGGGCCACGGGCCTTTCAGGCCTCGGCGCAGGCCGTCCCTCTGGGGCCCCAGTCTCTCACCCCTCCCTCACCCACGCACACACCCGGCACACCCGTCCCGGTCCCGCCGTTCCGTTGAAGCCCCTGTCCGGGGGCCTCCACTGGTCCGGATGTCTCGCGGCCGGCCGCCGATGCGGGGCCCTGGAGGCGCGCCGCACGGGCGCTGCCAGCCTGAGAGATGGGCAGGGTCAGGGAGCGTGGTGGGGCAGGGGAGGCAGCAGGGAGCGCTCATAGGGGGGGGCGCATGGGGGGGTCACCGGGGCGCGCGCAGGGGCGGCAGCGGGGGGGGCTGAGGCTGGAGCGCGGGGGGGGCGCATGTCCGGGCTCCTGCGTGGGCTGGTGCGTGGGCGGGCGCGTAGGGCAGGAGCGGAGGGGGAGGCTAGGTCAGCCGTCCACTATTGGGGGTCGCTGACCGTTCCCAGGGCCGAGGCGGCTGGTACTAGGAGCCGCGGGGTCCCTGGGGATGGCGCTTGGCACTGGGACGTGCGCGCACCCGACACTGTTAGTACACCGCCTACTGGCGGTGCCCGGGCCCTATCGTTCGGGGCTTCGCACCCGGCACCCAGCCCGTGGGTAGAGCTGGGGAGTACTCAGTGTAGGTTTTGTGCCGAAGGCGCTGTTACCAAAGGGCAAAAGGCCGGGATGTCTACCCACGGGTAAAGGTAAACGGGCTGGGCTGTGTGTGTTGTGTGCGCGCCGTGCGTAAGTGTGTTGGCCTCGGCAGGGGAAGGGGGAGTCGGGGAGACCTGGTGAGTTCGCCTCCGGCGACCGCGCTTATTCCAGGAGCTCCCGCTGCACCCCTTCCCTTTCTGCTTGCTGGTGCAAGCGCAGCTCCTGCAACGCCCACGCCATCGCGCTGCCCGGGCCCAGGCGGGCCTTCAGCAGTGTGGCACGCGCCTTGGCGTGGGCGTACCAGATCCGTATGGACTCCTCCACGACGTGGCGGAGGAACTCCGTGCCCAGCGAGTGGGGCCCCGTACACTCCAGGTGGGCCAGCTGCATGGAGGGGGTCCGCAGGGCTGCCGCCCACTGCTCCAGCACAGTCGGTTCCCACAGCTGGTGACGCACTGGAGCCGCCCGTGGCCCTACCTTCTGTTCAAGCCACGCTGCGAGGCGCCGGCGGGCTGGCCCCCACTCGTGCGATTGAGCCGAGCAGGCCCACAGGTGGGGCGCCGTCTCGGGCTGTGTCCCGCACAGGAGGCACGTTGTATCCAGCACCGTGCCCCGGTGGGAGGAACGGTGGGCTAGGACGGTCATGGTCGGGACGTTGTCCATGCGATGCGCCGTGATGTGGCGCTGCTGGTCGTGGTCGAACCAGTCCAGGGGGAGGCCCCCCCCTGGCATGAAATTTACCCCCCAGCGGGCCTCGTAGATGGCTTGCGCCGGTATGGAGGCCCGGTCCCGCAACCAGTCACTCAGCGCCGTCGGGGAGAGCTGGCACTGGTCGCGGAAGGGCACTGGGGGGATAAATGAGTAGGGGCGCCTGAGGAGCCACGTGAGGTCTACCTCCGGCGGCTCTCGCGTCGCTGCGTCCACACGGACGTTGAGGTCCGTGATCCAGTGCGACGGTGTGGTCACCACATTGATGGCAGACCTCGGGGAGAGGCGCTGCCCCCCCAGGACAGTGGCGTAGAGGTGGTGGATGCCATCTCCGCAGTGCCCTCCTTCCTGGTACGTGCGGAGGGCCCCCACTGCTGCCTCCGAGTCCGGCACCAGCCAGTAAACCCCCTGCTGTGTCGCCAGCCGGCGGGCATACGAGAGGAGGGCCATCGCCTCCCCCTCCTGGGAGGTGCCCACTCCTGAGGCCACCTGGGCCTGGTACTCCCCAGGCCCGCTCTGGACGACCCCGGCCATGGCCATACCCGCCTGCGTGGCCCCTGCATCCACCGCCACGACACTGCCTCGGAGGGTCGCCAGCGCAGGCAGATCATGGAACCAGACGCCCGGGCGAGTCTCAGGGGCCAACACTCGCGGGGGGTCGGTCGCCCGGCCGTGGGGCGCCAGGAGGGCCATGTCCCCATGGTGCTCCCTGAGGTGGGTGCGCAGGGCCTGGTGTAGCTCCGCTGGCACTGTCCCCACCGTATCGAGGGAGTAATAGAGGGGTCCCTTGTGCGGGTGCCCCGGGCATTTGTGCGCCATGCACTCCGCTGGATATTGGAAACGCGCCACCGCCGCCGGGGCTATGGCGATCCACGGAAACGGCGGCAGCGTCGAGGTGATCGTCACGAGAGGGGCCTGCGATGCGCTGGCCCAGTTCCAGTAGGCGGCTGTCGGGGGGGCTGTCGTCCACACGACGGTGGGCGCCCTGACCCCAGTGCGCTGGAGCTGGGCCAGGGACTCCTGCCGGTGGTCGCCCCACAGCTGGGCTTGTAGCGGCGCATCCACCTGCACTTGGATATCCAGGAGGGCCACCAGGAGGCGGTGGAGCCTGGTGTCGCTGGGCAGGGTGCCCGGGGGCTGCTGGCACACCCGGGGTTCTGGCGCCCAGCCCGCGGTCTCCATGGTGTGCACCAGGCAGGGCATCCTCCTTGGGCAGAGGTGGGAAGGGTTGCGGGCTGGATGTAGGGCAGGAGGGGCGGAAAGGGGGAGAGGTGGCTTGGGTTACGGGCTGGTTTTACGGCAGGAGAGGCGGGGGGAGGGAGTGTTGGCAGGGTTGTGGGCTGGATCTGTGTTGTGTTATGTTGTGCTGTGCTGTGCTGTGCTGTGCCATGCTGCGCTGTGTTGTGTTGTGTTGTGTTGTGTTGTGTTGCGTTGTGTTGTGTTGTGTTGTGTTGTGTTGTGTTGTGTTATGCCGTGCTGTGCTATATCGCAGCGGCTGGTGTGGTATGTTAGTGTAGGTTGTGTGGTGTGGTGTGGCGTGGCGTGGCGTCGCGTTATGCGGTACGGTGCGGTGCGGTGCGGTGCGGTTCTTTAAAACCTGTCACCGTCTCACGTCAGTTTGCTTTGCTCGGCACTGCGCAGCTTTGCATTGCACTAGGGACTGCGGTGGTCATCAACGTGCTGGTGACGGTGTTCCACAACCAGCAGGACGTGAAGACCGGGGGATATGACGCATGGGAGCAGATCATCGTGCTGGTGCTCGGTTGGGTGATGCTGCTCCTGACCACCTTCAACTGCGGGGTGTGGTTGTACCTCAAGGTAGCCGCCGCTCGCAGCACCGTGCCTGTGCGCCAGGTTCCAACCCCAGTCCCAAGTGGATTTAGGGATTGGGCCTTGTGATGAGATGCAGCATACGGGGGGGGGGGGGGGGGAGGGGCTTGCTCTTGTGACTAGCACACCACACGACTCCAAACGGGGGGGAGGCAAACGAACCCCGCAACAGCCGCTATCGCACAAACGGCACCCGCCGCAACCAGCACAGCCCCGGCACACCAACCACTGGGCTCTGCGAACGCGGAGACAACACCACAAGGCACACCGGCCGCAGCGGCCGACAGAACGCAGCGACCCGACGCAACATGCGAAGGGAAGAACGGGTGACTGTCCAGGGCCCCGTAAAGGAGCAACAACCGGACGGAATGTCACACAGGAGGTTATGACAGGCGAAATTCCGAACGGCGCAACAAAGTGTGCCAATTTAGGCCGTGGTATTTTGAGGTCCGTTGCCCTTTTTCCAGGTGCCATTGTGAGCGCCCTTTGCATGCACATTTCCCTTGTGCCCGCGCAGTTTGCTCTACAGAAGCCTCCAGGAATAACAACAAGCCACGAGGGAATACACCACCAAGCCTGCAGGAGATACCAGCCAGCAACCAAAGGCCGAAAGGAGACAACCAGCACCATTCACAGTGCATGCTTGTTGTGCCACGATGTGGGAATGGTGTGCAAGTTTTTCGATGTGGGAATGGTGTGCAAGTTTTTCGATGTGGGAATGGTGTGCAAGTTTTTCGATGTGGGAATGGTGTGCAAGTTTTTCGATGTGGGAACGGTGTGCAAGTTTTTCGATGTGGGAATGGTGTGCAAGTTTTTCGATGTGGGAATGGTGTGCAAGTTTTTCGACGTGGGAATGGTGTGCAAGTTTGTCGACGTGGGAATGGTGTGCAAGTTTTTCGACGTGGGAATGGTGTGCAAGTTTTTCGACGTGGGAATGGTGTGCAAGTTTTTCGACGTGGGAATGGTGTGCAAGTTTTTCAGTGATATTTCAGAATTGGTGCCACATTTTCTCCACCGAATTTCGCCATTCCATGTTTCGCACGTACCAACCCCAGAAGGGCGAGAATGGGGTGGATGTTGTTTGGATGCTGCGGTGAAGACCTTCCTCATAGCCACAGCGTTCACCGCTGCATTGGTCGAGGGGCAGGTGTCCGTGCTATCCATGTGACCAGGGGCGTCCGGCATGTGGTTCGATGTAAGACACACTGAATCATCCGTGGGATTCTCGGCCCACATGGTTCGCTTGTGACCGATCGGGCCGCACGTCGTTTGTAGGTGGGTCCTTCGCCGGCACACATCAGATTGAGCGGGTCATATACTGGGTTCAACATGACCCGCGGGTGGGTCCTACTGAGTAATGCATCAGACGTGGGTGGGCCCTAATAAGTCCCACACAGCACAGGGCTGTCCTTAAAAACTCTTTTTTTTCCGTTAAGGACAGCCCTTAAGGACAGTCCCTAGGGACCACCAACCGCCAACCGCCGCCCATTGCCCACCGCCAACCACCACCAACCGCCAACCGCTAATCCCCAACCGCCCGCCGCCAACCGCCACCAACCGCCAACTGCCAATCGCCACCACCCGCCAACCATTGTTCACCCACACATCAGATGTGGGCTCCTTCTACTCAAGCAATCAAACACCATCAATGTTGCTTATGGGGCTCGGTAGGACGCACCCACTTGTGATATGTGACTCAATCGGCCCCACCCATGTGGGATGTTTGGCTCAGTAGCAGGAGGCAGTAGGACCCACCGGCACCTGACGTGTGGCTCTGTGGGATTCACTTACACATGATGTTTCAGGGGTCAACGTGGGGCGGTTGACTGCCAGCAATTGTGTGCAGCCTGACATTAGCACGGCCGACCACCACAGGAGGAGCCCGCCCCCCCCCCCAAGACCAAAGTGACCATCGTCCGAAAAAATGAAATTTGCAAAAGGGAAAATCTGGTTGGCCATTTTTGTACACACACTTTTGTGTCCCAGACCCCCGCCCCCCCTTCTCTTCTGATGTTAGCCTGAGTGTCCAACTCAACTGGCTCCTCCCGCTTGGCTGCACTTGCCAGCACAACCAACATCTTCTTCTCTTTTGCCGCAGGTCCCCACCTTCAAAAAGCATGGGTTGATCGTCCGCAAGGACCACGAGCGGCAGAAGGAGAACAAAGTCAACTTCCGCTTCTATTTCTCCTTCCTGTACGCACTGGTCTTAGCGCTGATGTCCCTTTACGGTGTTACCATCTCCCCGTTTTGGTTCGCTGGCCACTTACTCATGATCGTCAATAAGGTATGTGGCTGTGGCTGCAGGTGTGGTGTGGATGGGTGTGGCTGTGGGTGTGGCTGTGGTTCTGAGGGGTGCGTGGTTGTGGTTGTGGTTGTGGTTGTGGTTGTGGTTGTGGTTGTGGTTGTGGTTGTGGTTGTGGTTGTGGTTGTGGCGGTATTGGTGGCCGTATTTGTGGTTGGCTGTGGCTGTGTTGGTCGGTGTGTGTGTGTGTGTGTGTGTGTGTGTGTGTGTGTGTGTGTGTGTGTGTCTGTATACAGGTCGTGCACATGACTGTTAGTTCTCTCGTTCCATGTGTGTGTGTGTGTGTGTGTGTGTGTGTGTGCGTGTGTGTGTGTGTGTGTGTGTGTACTTTCTGAGTGTCTATTTTTTTTAGAAGCGCCTAGCCACATGACAACGTCACCCTCATTGTTCTTGATGGCCTGATGAGAAGCTGAGCTGCCCAGTGCCAGTGCCCTGTGTGCCTGCAGGGGTTTTGCGTTGGGAAGCTTGTGTGTAGTGCAGGTAACGCAGTAGTGCAGTAGTGCAGGGCACAAGGAGGTGAGGACTCCATATCTTACCCCACAAACCGAAGGCAGCTCTGACGCTGCCACCTGCTACTTGGAGGTGTCACAAGTAGTGCCATGCATGGTGCTATCGCGCCATACTTTGGGCACGGGGGTTTCCCCCGGATCCGTGCGCCTCATCATGAGGCATACATGGAGCATGCGGTTGGGGGGGTGGGGGGGGTGCATGCCCACCCTGCTGTGACTCGAGAAATGAATGCGGGGTGATGTTAGATGCCCCCCCGCCCCCCTCTTCTTAATAATAGTAAAAATACTTCTCCCCCGGCCATTCACCTCTCACAGCTTTTTTTTTTAACCTGCCCCCTGCACCCCCAACGCAACGGGTGGACAACCAACCCCCCAATCCACGTGTGGAGGATCCCCTCCTCAAAAGGCGAACACGTATGTACACCCGGAAGTACCAACCAGCGTACTCCCTCAGCCTTGATGGCACACCCCCCTTAATAATGAGGGATTTGAGATGTTGTCAGGGGGTTTTCCATTTCACAACACAAGGCAATACTGTCTCTTCCTGAATCCCACACATAGGGGGTTACTTGAATGGAATCGACGTAGAAACAAGCTCTGTCGCTTTACCTATTGGTCAAAGGGTAGAGGTGATTACAGGTGTTCACAGAATTACCGGTGAGAGATACGATTACGATTCTTTTTTCTTCGTATTCCGCATGGAACAAGCGCCCCCAGATTTTTCCCCACCTTCTGACAATCAGTGAATCCTGCAGTGCTCTTTTGACACACCTTTTGGATTCCATTCATTTTGGACCGAGATCTCCGCATTTTCTCTTTCTGGGTGGCTTTGCCTCCAAGAACCTCAAGGCTTCCCCCTTTGTTTCGCTTGGGAATCATTCAAGTACTCCGAAGGGTTCGAATTGTTATCTTGGCCGCATGGCGGCAGCATGAGTCCCATCCCGCCGGCGGTCTACAGCCAAAACTCTCCGGGCCCCTGCCACAGGGCACACCAACCCGTCCCTCCTTCTGCGTCCGGAAGGTACCCTTCGGGGGACCATCGCCATTGGCAAGCCCTGCTCTCCGTGTGTTGTATTGCGCGGTCTGCATTCAACAGAGTTCGGGTGGCGGGGGGGGGGGGGGCGAGGGTGCGTACGGGGCGTGCGCCCGGGGTCAAGCTTGCGCCTCGCCTCACGAGGTGCGCGACTCCAGGGTAGCACTCCCCAATGGCCCTGCAACCGCTTTGTACCCGCCAGAAACTGCTGGCAACCGCTTTCCCAACCGCTGTTTTGCAACGGCTCTTGAGACGCCCCTTCAGCCCCTCCCCTGCAACCGCATCTTTGGGTGAGGGGACGGCGGGGCGGAGGACCAGGGCCGGTACCGATTGCCGGAGCGTCCCCCCACGTTGCACAGAGTGCGCTGCTGCACATCGTCCTGCGGTCCGTGCTGCTGAACGGATGGTCGCTGCTGCTCACGGCGCTGCTGACGGTCATCGTGGTCTACTTATTCGTGGTGATCGGGTACGTGTTCTTCCGCGAGGACTTTGTGGGCGCCGCCGCGGGCGAGGGCGTGTGCAGTACCCTCCTCGAGTGCTTCGCGTTCGGGGTCCTGAACGGCCTGCGCGCCGGCGGCGGCCTGGGGGACTTACTCCCCCAACGCGTCCACAGCTTCCGCATCCTGGTCTCTGTGCCTGTGCCCGTGCTCGTGTGTGTGTGCGCGCGCGCGGGCGCGTGCGTCAGTAGTGTCCCTGAGGGACGGGGTTTCTGTCATGTAATTCTTTGAGAGTCTGGGAACGCCGGGGGCGGTTGACTGCCGACAGCCAACGGTTGACTGCCAACTGCTGGTGATGAGCTTTGGGGGCTCATCACCGCAGTTGACAGTCAACCGTCGGCGGTCGGCAGTTACCCGGCGGTTGGGGGCTCATCACCGTTACCCGGCGGTTCGGTTGGGCCACCTCTTCCCCTAACGTGGGGACCCCGAGACAGCGGGGGTTGTGTATCCACTTTGATGCCTCCCCCTCGACTGTTGCTGTATAATGGGGGATGATAAAACCCGACGGTTGACTGCCAACTGCCGGTGATGAGCCCCCAACCGCCGGGTAACTGCCGACCGCCGACAGTTGACTGCCAACTGCTGGTGATGAGCCCCCAACTGACAGGTAACTGCCGACGACCGACGGTTGACTGCCAACTGCCGGTGATGAGCCCCCAACCGCCGGGTAACTGCCGACCGCCGACGGTTGACTGCCAACTGCCTGTCGACTGCTGACGGTTGACTGCCAACTGCTGGTCTCGAGCCACCAACTGACAGGTAACTGCCGACGACCGACGGTTGACTGCCAACTGCCGGTGATGTGCCCCCAACCGCCGGGGAACTGCCAACCGCCGACGGCTTCCCGGGATCTCCGTCTCCCCGTGACGTTGTGTGTGCCTGTGGCGTTCAGGCTCCATGTCTCGCCCCTTGATGCCGCCCCCGCACTGGCCGCGACCGTCGCTCTCCGCAGTTCGACTTCGCCTTCTTCCTGGTCATCGTGGTGATCATCCTCAACATCGTGTTCGGTATCATCATCGACACCTTCGCGCAGCTTCGCGACCAGAAGCAGTCCATCGAGGACGACACGCGCAAGTACTGCCTCATCTGCGGGCAGGACGCCAACCTGTTTGACCGCAACGTGGAGGGGGGCTTTGCCCAACACGTCAAGTACGCGCACAACATGTGGCACTACTTGTACTTCATGGTGTGGCCGCGGACCCTGGCCGCCTCCCTACCTCGCGCACCTCTGTTCTCCTCCCTCCCTCCCTCCCTCCCTCCCTCCCTCCTTCCCTCCCTCCCTCCTTCCCTCCCTCCCTCCCTCCCTCCCTCCCTCCCTCACTCACTCACTCCCTCCCTCCCTCCCTCCCTCCCTCCCTCCCTCCCTCCCTCACTCACTCACTCCCTCCCTCCCTCCCTCCCTCCCTCCCTCCCTCCCTCACTCACTCACTCCCTCCCTCCCTCCCTCCCTCCCTCCCTCCCTCCCTCCCTCCCTCCCTCCCTCCCTCCCTCCCTCCCTCCCTCCCTCCCTCCCTCCGTCCCTCCCTCCCTCCCTCACTCACTCACTCACTCCCTCCCTCCCTCCCTCCCTCCCTCATCCATCCCGGTTCCCATCCCTTCCGCCCGGCCGCCAGCCTGCCCCTCCCTCCCTTGCTCCTCCCCTTCTTTTCCCTCCCTTCCTCCATCGGCCTCCCCCTCCTGTTTTGTCACCGAAGCTGACCCCCCCACACACACACTTTCATATACCCCCCGCCCCCTCCCAAAAGTCCAGATGCCCCCTGCCCCCCGCCCCACCCCCCCCTCCGTCACCCCACGCCTCGCCCCCTGTCAACAGGTGTACCTCAACCAGAAGGTCACGGACGAGTACACCGGCCAAGAGTCGTACGTCCACGCCAAACTGCAGCAGCACGACGTCACTTTCTTCCCCCTCAACAAGTCCATCGACCTCGAGAACCTCACGCTGCCCCTCCACCACCAGCCCCTCACCTCCCACCACTCCACCCTGGATCCCCTGCGCAAGAGCGAGAGCATGCAGCAGCCCCAGGTGGTCATCAAAGGCCCGGAGGAGACTCCGGTGCGCGTGTCCGTGCCAGAGCCCAGCCGGCAGGAGAGCGGCATGTCCCGGTCCATGTCCTTCTTCCCGCCCCCGGGGTTTGGCCGCGAGCTCAGCTTCGGGGGCAACATAACCCGCGCCACGTCGTTCTACACCAACCCCGTGAGCCCCCTTTTGGACGGATCGGACGGGCCGTATGTTGTGTGCTGGGTGCTGGGTGGGATGAGGGCGGCAGGGAGGGGGGCATGCCCGTGCTTGAATGGGGGGGGCGGCGGTCAATTCAGTCAATACTGCTCCCACCCTCCAACTGTATTCTTCCAACTCCAACTGCAGCGGCAATGATTTGTAACCGCCACCCACTGCCTCCCCAACCGCTTTCCCAACCGCGACCAACCGCTTTTGTGCTGATAAGCGTTTGCTGTGGTAACCCCCTCTCACCTGAGTGCATGCTGGGGGTTTGGAAGATCCGTGCCAAAGTGCATGGGCAGCATGCCTGTGGCAGTGAGCCTGTCTCTGAGGGACGGGGTGTTGTGTTTGAAGTGCAGCCCTGAGCTCAAGGGCAATCCCCGCGGGCCTGCAGTCACTGGCCGGCCACCTGCTGCCTGCCCACGTCGTCCCTGAGGTGGTGCAGGGGCATCCCAATGGTGCTGCAGTCAGCATGCGGCGCTGTGTGACACCACCCGCAGTGCCACCGCAACCCGCAGAGGGAGCAGCCCACCTTTTGCGTCGTGCCAGCAACATGTTTGGTGCACGGCCAGAGCAACTTGGAGCGCCCTCACACAAAGACCGCGCAAATTGACCAAACCCAGTTGTAGAGAAGAGTGAGAGGCGCAAGGTAAGTGTGGGCATCTCTGTAGGGGGTGCCTTGAGCACAGTGCAGCTATTTGACCGTTTGCCCAAGCCAAGGACTGGTAGTTTGCACTACGAGTAGGACAAGGTAGTAATGTAGTCACCAACAAAGGTACCCTGGCCAACCATACAATGCACACCCCTCAAAAGAACGCAAGTGGTCCGTGCCTCTTGTGTAGTTGGAGTACGTTTGCGAGCTGTTGTGCATCAGAACTCGTCCACTTCTGGTGCTTCCGGAGCATATTCCGGTGCTTCCGGAACATATTCTGGCCCTTCAGGATTATATTCCGGTGCTTCCAGAATATATTCTGCCGGTGCTTCTGGAATATATTTCAGTGCTTCCAGAATATATTCCGGAAGCACTGGAATATATTCTGGATCCTATGGAACAAATGGGGGGTGTGATGTAGGGGGGCCATAGAAGCTGAAAGTAGTCTCGAAGTGACTGCGCAATGCCCCAGACACGGAGAATTAGCCATCCATGGGCTGCAGCCACACAGTTCAAGGCCGGTTACTTTTACCGGCCAGTCACTTATCAAGACAGGCATACTTGAGCTGTGAAAATTGTCTCACCTTCCACCCTCTATCCCCATGTCCGACGGTTGCGAAGTTGAGAGAAGAGATGTGCCCCTGAGGGCCCATTTATTGGCCTTTGCTTTGCACGTGTCATCATAATGCCTGTTGCCCGCTCGCTTGTAGGGATGGGTTTGGGGTTTTCTAGAATGCTTGGGGGGCTTCTCTAGGGCAGGGGGGTGTTTGGCATGGCGCGCGATTGCATTGGATTGTATTGCTGTCTGCAGCCGGCGGCGCCTATTAGCCTCTCACCACTGACCCTTGCCCTTTCCTTGAACCCTCTCCCTCCGTAGGCGGTGCTGCCCATCGGCCTCTCACGACCTTGTGCCCCCCCTCTCCCCGCCTGGCCTATCCTTCAAGGCACAGCCTCACTCCTGTTTACCCCATGCCGCACGCGCATGCGCTGAACCCCGCTACGTCGTGCCGCAGGCTGAGGAGCGAGGTCACTGACCAGATCTTCGAACGGCTGGACAAGTTCGATAGGGCCTTGGAGACGGCGATGCAGGCTTCGTCACAGCGAATGTCATTGATGGAGACGTCGATGAGACGGCTGGAGTCGCTTCTGAAGAAATCCACGGAACTCCTGCAACGCACTGCCTCACTGCCTGGGAGCAGTGGGCAGTGCAACTCCTGCAATGCACTGCCTCACTGCCTGGGGGCAGTGGGCAGTGCAACTCCTGCAATGGGTGGTCGGAGTGTAGTGCCGGGCCTGTGGGGATGTACTACTGGGCGCACCGGCCTGGGGGGATGGGGAGTCCAACCCAGGGGGTGGTCGGGGCATCCTTCAAGGCCTATGGGGGGCCATCATCTTCGGAGAACCGGGCGCACCGGCCTGGGGGGGACGGGGAGCCCAGCCCAGGGGGCGGTCGGAACCTCCTGCAAGGCCCATGGGGAGCCATCATCTTCCAATAACCGGGCGCACCGGCCTGGGGGGGACGGGGAGTCCAGCCCGGGGGGTGGTCGGAGCCTCCTGCCAGGGCCAATGGGGGGCCATCTTCTTCACAGAACCGGGCGCACCGGCCCGGGGGGGACGGGGAGTCCTGCCCAGGGGGTGTTCGGAGTCTCCTGCCAGGCCAATGGGGGGCCATCTTCTTCAGAGAACCGGGCGCACCGGCCTGGGGGGGACGGGGAGTCCTGCCCAGGGGGCATTCGGAGTCTCCTGCCAGGCCAATGGGGGGCCATCTTCTTCAGAGAACCGGGCGCACCGGCCCGGGGGGGACGGGGAGTCCTGCCCAGGGGGTGTTCGGAGCCTCCTGCCAGGCCAATGGGGGGCCATCTTCCACTGCCCACTGCCCCCAGGCAGTGAGGCAGTGCATTGCAGGAGTTCCGCTGCCCACTGCCCCCAGACAGTGAGGCATGCATTGCAGGAGTTGCACTGTCCACTGCCCCCAGGCAGTGGGGCAGAGTAATGCAGGAGCTGCACTGCTCACTGCCCCCAGGCAGTGCGGCAGTGTATTGCCGGAGGTCCACTGCCCACTGCCCCAAAGCCATTGCGGCAGTGCGTTGCAGGAGTTGCGCTGCCCACTGCCCCCCAGCAGTGCGGCAGTGTATTGCAGGAGTTGCGCTGCCCACTGCCCCCAGCCAGTGAGGCAGTGCATTGCAGGAGTTGCACTGCCCACTGCCCCCAGGCAGTGAGGCAGTGCATTGCAGGAGTTGCACTGCCCACTGCCCCCAGGGCAGTGAGGCGGTGCATTGCAGGAGTTCCACTGCCCACTGCCCCCAGGCAGTGAGGCAGTGCATTGCAGGAGTTCCGCTGCCCACTGCCCCAGGGCAGTGAGGCAGTGCATTGCAGGAGTTGGAGTTGCACTGTCCACTGCCCCCAGGCAGTGAGGTAGTGCATTGCGGGAGTTTCACTGCCCACTGCCCCAGGGCAGTGAGGCGGTGCATTGCAGGAGTTGCACTGCCCACTGCCCCCAGGCAGTGAGGCCGTGCATTGGAGAAGTTGCACCGCCCACTGCCCCCAGGCAGTGAGGCAGTGCGTGGCAAGAGTTGGAGTTGCACTGCCCACTGCCCCCAGACAGTGAGGCATTGCATTGCAGGAGTTGCACTGCCCCACTGCCCCCGGGCAGTGCGGCAGTGTATTGCAGGAGTTGCACTGCCCACTGACCTAGGGCAGTGAGGCAGTGCATTGCAGAGGTTGCACTATCCGCTGCCCCCAGGCAGTGAGGCAGTGCATTGCAAGAGTTCCACTGCCCACTGCCCCAGGGCAGTGAGGTAGTGCATTGCAGGAGTTCCACTGCCCACCGCTCTGGGACAGTGAGGCAGTGCATTGCAGGAGTTGCACTGTCCACTGCCCCCAAGCAGAAGGGGAGTGCATTGCAGCAGTTCCACTGCCTACTGAAGAAGATGGCCCCCCACTCGCCTTGCGGGAGACTCCGAACACCCCCTGGGCAGGACTCCCCGTCCCCCCCGGGCCGGTGCGCCCGGTTCTCTGAAGAAGATGGCCCCCCATTGGCCTGGCAGGAGACTCCGAACACCCCCTGGGCATGACTCCCCGTCCCCCCCGGGCCGGTGCGCCCGGTTCTGTGAAGAAGATGGCCCCCCACTGGCCTTGCAGGGGACTCCGAACACCCCCTGGGCAGGACTCCCCGTCCCCCCCAGGCCGGTGCGCCCGGTTCTCTGAAGAAGATGGCCCCCCATTGCCCTGGCAGGAGGATCCGACCACCCCACTGGGCTGAGCACCCCCCTGCTCCCCCCGGCCGGGAGTGCCCGGTGGACGTGGAGGCGCATCCCCCCGGCAACAGATCTCCCCCCCCCCAGACCCAGGTGCCCCACTGTGCGAGGCAGCAGCCAACGAGTAGCGCGCAGGGCCGCGTTTCCGGATGGATTGTAATGTACGGGCCCGTAAGGCCGGCCGCCGTAGGCCACCAACGCGGGAGCGAGAGCAGGTTCCGGCGCCTGAGCACTGGGCGGCCCGGAGGAAGGGGTGCGCAGTGCCCATGCATGGGCTTCCGGCCTGCGACTCCCTGCTCTTGCTCTGCAACCCAGTGACACAGCATGTTCCCATCGACGCCCGCAACTCCTTACATGCAGCGCCCTCCTATCCCCGGAGGCCCGCCTGCAACACACCCCGCGGGGTCCCCGGCTTTTGCCGCCCCCCCCCTCCCCCGCTATACCCACACCCCATACGCGCCCCACCAACCGCTCGTGGAGGTTCACTCCCAGCCAGCGTACCCCGCCTATTACCTGCGGCAGTCCCACACCCTGACGCAACTCCTGGGTACGCCCCAGGGTACCGTCCAGGGGGTCCATGCGGGGGCAACGGCGGCGCTCCCTTTCTTGCGATACATGGACATCGCATACCGGTCCTCGGCGGTAGAGCCCTTCCGCTTCCCGGGACTCATGTGGGTGGACGACACGATCGTCCTCTTGGAGCGGGGCGATTCCCACCCCATACAGGGGGTCCTGTTGGATCAGCGGGTATACTACCAGGGAATCCTGCGGGTGGACGTCCCTGACCGCAAGATCCAGCACGGCTCCACGTCAGACCCACGGCCCCTACGGTCGCCTACGCCAGCAGCCGTGGCCCGCCACCTAGGCCGCGCGTGGGTGACGAGTACCCCGGACCAGCGGCGGGAGGCACTGGCAGGGGCCCCGGAGATACAGCCCTCCAGGGTCCTCCGATATATGGGAACCGACATTTACCTCCAGGGGGCGCCTACGGCCCCCCGCAACCTGCCGGAGGTTAGGGCGGAGCTCTGGACACAGCTCCGCCCCCAGCGGCTCTCCCCGGACGCGGCCATGATGGTACTTATGGCCAAGCTCCCGAGCAAGCTGCTCCCCCTGACCAGCGTGTACCGCCCCATGGCCAAGGTACACGCGGCAAACAATGCTCTCATGGTGCGAGCATACAAGCACGTGACGGGCATCTCCCGCCACGCTCATACCGACGCGCTCTGGGGACCCTGGGAGCATGGGTGCCAGGGTCTCACTCGGTCAGAGCACTCGTGGCAGGCGGCGGTGGTTCGAGAGTGGGTTCGGCAGGGGGCCTGGGCCAAGCACGAGTTCCGGGACTCCGAGGCCTACTACCTGCAAACGCACCAGGCGCTCAGGGGGGGCTGCCCGGCGGTGCTTACCCCGGGGCAGTACACGCATCACCCCAAGTGCCCCCACCTCATAGCCACGCTGCAGCGGGTCGTGGATGAGGTGGCCATGCCCATGTGGATGCCAGGCCAGTGCTCAGGGACCACCCCCATCCTGGTCCGCGGTCCCGGTGGGCCGCGATCGGCGGCAGCGGCGGCCCCTGCCCCCCGGGTGGAGGTGTACACAACTCAGTATGGCGCCGTCGCGCAGGTGGTCGTCCCCCCGACGGTGTACGAAACGGTGCAGGCCCTGGGCTACCATCACCTCGGCGACCTCTACACAGAGAATCACCAGGTGCTACCGGAGCGGGCCCTGAAGAGACGAGCGCCAGCCCGCAAGGGGATCCCGGGGCTACGAGCGTGGCTGGCCCGCCACGCTGCGGTACTGGTCCCGCTCCTGAGGGAACCCACGCCGCGATGGCAGGCGGCGCCCAAGGACTGGATCCCGAGGGCCGTGCCCACCTATCAGGCGGAAGTCATAGTGGGGGGCCGGGCGGCCAAAACCACCCGAATGGAGACGATATACCATAGGGGGCAGCCCCTCCGGATGACCGCGGCCCTGCAGGACACCATGGAGACCGCGGGCTGGGCGCCAGAACCCCGGGTGTGCCAGCAGCCCCCGGGCACCCTGCCCAGCGACACCAGGCTCCACCGCCTCCTGGTGGCCCTCCTGGATATCCAAGTGCAGGTGGATGCGCCACTGCACGCCCAGCTGTGGGGCGACCACCGGCAGGAGTCCCTGGCCCAGCTCCAGCGCACTGGGGTCAGGGCGCCCACCGTCGTGTGGACGACAGCCCCCCCGACAGCCGCCTACTGGAACTGGGCCAGCACATCGCAAGCCCCTCTCGTGACGATCACCTCGACGCTGCCGCCGTTTCCGTGGATCGCCATAGCCCCGGCGGCGGTGGCGCGCTTCCAATATCCAGCGGAGTGCATGGCGCACAAATGCCCGGGGCACCCGCACAAGGGGCCCCTCTATTACTCCCTCGATACGGTGGGGACAGTGCCAGCGGAGCTACACCAGGCCCAGCGCACCCACCTCAGGGAGCACCATGGGGACATGGCCCTCCTGGCGCCCCACGGCCGGGCAACCGACCCCCCGCGAGTGTTGGCCCCTGAGACTCGCCCGGGCGTCTGGTTCCATGACCTGCCTGCGCTGGCGACCCTCCGAGGCAGTGTCGTGGCGGTGGATGCAGGGGCCACGCAGGCGGGTATGGCCATGGCCGGGGTCGTCCAGAGCGGGCTTGGGGAGTATCAGGCCCAGGTGGCCTCAGGAGTGGGCACCTCCCAGGAGGGGGAGGCGATGGCCCTCCTCTCGTATGCCCGCCGGCTGGCGACACAGCAGGGGGTTTACTGGCTGGTGCCGGACTCGGAGGCAGCAGTGGGGGCCCTCCGCACGTACCAGGAAGGAGGGCACTGCGGAGATGGCATCCACCACCTCTACGCCACTGTCCTGGGGGGGCATCGCCTCTCCCCGAGGTCTGCCATCAATGTGGTGACCACACCGTCGCACTGGATCACGGACCTCAACGTCCGTGTGGACGCAGCGACGCGGGAGCCGCCGGAGGTGGACCTTACGTGGCTCCTCAGGCGCCCCTACTCATTTATCCCCCCAGTGCCCTTCCGCGACCAGTGCCAGCTCTCCCCGACGGCGCTGAGTGACTGGTTGCAGGACCGGGCCTCCATACCGGCGCAAGCCATCTACGAGGCCCGCTGGGGGGTAAATTTCATGCCAGGGGGGGGCCTCCCCCTGGACTGGTTCGACCACGACCAGCAGCGCCACATCACGGCGCATCGCATGGACAACGTCCCGACCATGACCGTCCTAGCCCACCGTTCCTCCCACCGGGGCATGGTGCTGGATACAACGTGCCTCCTGTGCGGGACACAGCCCGAGACGGCGCCCCACCTGTGGGCCTGCTCGGCTCAATCGCACGAGTGGGGGCCAGCCCGCCGGCGCCTCGCAGCGTGGCTCGACCAGAAGGTAGGGCCACGGGCGGCCCCAGTGCGACACCAGCTGTGGGAACCGACTGTGCTGGAGCAGTGGGCGGCAGCCCTGCGGACCCCCTCCATGCAGCTGGCCCACCTGGAGTGTACGGGCCCCCACTCGCTGGGCACGGAGTTCCTCCGCCACGTCGTGGAGGAGTCCATACGGATCTGGTACGCCCACGCCAAGGCGCGTGCCACACTGCTGAAGGCCCGCCTGGGCCCGGGCAGCACGATGGCGTGGGCGTTGCAGGAGCTACGCCTGCACCAGCAAGCAGAAAGGGAAGGGGTGCAGCGAGAGCTCCTGGAATAAGCGCGGTCGCCAGAGGCGAGCTCACCAGGTCTCCCCGACTCCCCCTCCCCCTGCCGAGGCCTACACACTTACGCACAGCGCGCACACAACACACACAGCCCAGCCCGTTTACCTGTACCCGTGGGTAGACATCCCGGCCTTTTGCCCTTTGGTAACAGCGCCTTCGGCACATCACATCACATCGCATCACATCGCATCGGTTCTGGTGTCGATATTGATGTGAGTGTTGTGAAATGCACATTTCACATCGCGCAGGACCACACTGAAGACGCTGACGCCGAAAGCCTGACCAACTTCAGCTCCTGCTCCGAGTCCTCTGTGGCGAGACGCGAGCGGCTGTGGAACCGGCGGAAGCGGTCCGCAGCCTCACATGGACTGCCAGTGCTGCCATCGGCCCCCGGCAGCCCCTCACAAACCCCCGCCAGCTCCTCCGCGGTCGCGGACCGCAGCGCGTCGCCTGCGCCCGAGGGCGACGCGGCCGCGGGCACCGCCGCGGCGCATTCCGGTCCAGCGGCACCCGCCGGCAGTGCCGCGGCCGCGCCGTTTGGCAACGGGGCGGCCGCCGGGACCGCCTGCCCCTCCCCGACCGCCGGCACCGCCTCCGGGGAGGCCGAGAACGGGGGCGCCCCCCCGCCGCCGGCCGGCCGCCGCCGGGCCGCGGCGCTGCCAGGGCTGGCGCTGCCGTACATGCCGCCGAAGCAGGAGGCGGGCGGGGAGCGGCTGTCCGCCGTGGTGCTGGCGCAGACCGTGGAGATCACCATCTGCTCCCCCCGCGACAGCGCGCGCTCCCGGAGCACCAGCAACGCCAACAGCCGCCACAACAGCGCGGAGCCCAACGCGTTGAAGGCGGGGGCGAAGGCCGTGGATAACGCGGCGGGGGAGGTGTGCGGTTTGTCGGCACAGGGCCCCCGGGGACGGTGGCTTTGGGTCGCTCTACCCACTGGCCGCTGCAGCGCAGCACCGCAGGGCTCACATGCAGCGCACCCGTAGCCCTCGTCCACCGAGCTCAGGCGTTTGCATCATGACGGCCCCTGCTGGGGGCCCTTGTTGACAGGCCTTGACACTCGTCGGACACTTGTGATGAGGACATAGGGGGGGGGGGTTCTTCAGGGGAACACGTCGTTTTTCAGTTCAGTGCCGAAATTTTCCCCACGAGAATCTTCTGCGCAATCTGGGGTACTTCCTGCTCCTTGGCCTTTGCAGCGGGTTGGGGGATTGTGGAAGGTCTCTCCTGCAAGGGGGACCCTGTCAGGCAGATACAGGCAGACCAACCCCTGCACCCCTCCCCCCCTGCTCTCGATCCCTTCCCCTCCCAAAGTGTCACACAACTGATTGTCCACAAGGAAGCAAGGGTGTTGAAGTTTTCTACGTCTGATGGCCCCACGCCGAAATTGGAGGTGTGCTGAAATTTTCCCCTCACGGCATCCCCCCCCCCCCCGAAGTTTGTGTGCCGGAGGGGGCGATGGTGACTGTGATGGAGATGGTGTGTGTGTCATGGTTGGCGATGGGGAAGGGCTGGGAGACGGTATGTGTGCTGGAGGGCGATGGGGACAGAGTTGGGGATGCTGCGTTTGTGATGGAGGGCGATGGGTGGTGCGTGTGTGTCCTGAAGGTGATGGGGATGTTGAGGGTGTGTGCGTGTTGCACTCTGACGGGAACGTGGATGGAGACGGGGCTGTCGAACACTTGCTCACACTTGTTGACTCTTCCCACACACACTGCTTGAATAATGTTCTGTGCCAGTGCTGTGGAGAATCCCCGCCAACTGCTCAGGTCGTACGCCGTGCATCTGCTTTGCACTTGCCTTGCAACAGAGGCAAGCAGGGACCCCGCCCATTATTTTGAGGGTGGGAAACTCAAGAAAGACGTGTTTTAGAAGGTAATTGGATGGCTTTGGTGGGTATTTGGATCCTACAAAGGGCTCAAGTGGCTAAAAATAGGGTATGACATCACGGTTTGTAGGATCGTAGCAGAACTACCAACAAAATGACGAAAATTGCCGCCAAACTGCGCAAGAAGAGCTTATTCCCTCCTCAACACCACCCTTCCCAAAGGAATAGCGAAGGACACTGTAGAAAACAATCCCATGTTACATGTTTGGCGTGTATTTTGGGGTTGGACTGGCTATTTTTCAGGAAAACATATTTCCAGATATAGAAATATATATTTAAAACGCTCATCATGAATGTACCCCCGAACCCGAAAAAAATTTTGAACGCCCCCCCCTCCAACCCCAACCCCAACCCCAACCCCAACCCCAACCCCCCCCCCCCCCCCCAACCCCAACCCCAACCCCACTCTGTATCCTCCTGCACTCGCCATGGGGGTTGGCGTTTGGAATCGAACCGAACCACCCCACCCCCCTCGCGCCTCTACCCCCGTGACGCACCCACCCGCAACCCCTGGTCCACACTCCCCCACACGCCGTGCAGGGAGCGCAGCCTGAGACCCTGAACGGCAAGGCCCCGGCCGCGGACCCTGCCCTGTCGCAGTGCGACATCACGAGCTGGGCCTTGGACGTGCATGAGCACACGCCCCCGGACTGCGAGACGGAGGGGCTACGGGTGACGACGGGGGGGGGGACCCCCATGTCCCCCCTGTCGGGGGTGGACCCCCCGAGCCCCCCGCGCGGGCGGGCCCTGTGCGTGCTCCCGTGCGACAGCCCCGCGGCCGCGCGCGCCCGGCCGGAGTCCGAGGGCAGCAGCAACATCGTCTCGCCGCCGCTGCAGCAGCTGAAGACGCTGGCGGTGCACGTCCCCGACGGGCCCGAGGAGCCGGAGGGGGACGTGCCGGAGCCGGAAGGCACGCCCCTGAGCCTGCAGCAGCGCCGGCGCGCGGCCCTCAACGGTGCGGCGGCGGCGGCGGACGGGGCCGCGGCCGCGCGGCCGCGCGCGCCCGAGGGTAACGTGGGGGTCGAGTGGAGCCGCCGGGACTCGCTCGGGGCGCAGGGGACGGGGTGGACGGCCCCGGCCGCGCCGAACGGGGGCTACAACGAGGCCCCGGCCCGGGGCGCGGCGGGCAACGCCGGAGATGTGCCCGGCGGCGACGGCGGCCCGGGGGCCGGGGCGCCGGATGCCGCCAGCGCGCCCGGCGGGCCTGTGCCGGACGGCCCGCCAGCGCCCGCGCCGCAGATGGCCCCCCCGCCGCCCCACGGGCCGCGGGCGCGGGTGTCGCCGGCGCTGGTGCACTGCCGCAGCCCCGCCGACCGCCTCAAGGCGCGCGCGCCGACCCCCGAGGCGCGGCCGCCGCAGTCCGCCCCCTCCCGGCCCGCACCCGCGCGCTCCCCGCTACGGGCGCGGCTGCGGTCGCCGCGGACCCACCGCAGCCCCCAGCGGCCGGCGCGCTCGCCCGTTCCTGCGCCGCCGCCCCCCGCGCCCGCCCCGCGCCCCGGCCGGTCCTCGCCCCCGCCCCCGTCGACCCTCACCTTCGTGAAGCTGGACGGCAGCACCAGCACCGCCCGCAGCGGCCCCCCGCCGCCGCCGCCGCCGCCGGAGCCGGGCCCACTGCCCACCACCGCCCGCGCGGGGGGCAGCCCCCGGCGCCCCCTTGCCGCCGCGCGCTGCCTCACGATGCCGGCCGGCCCGGCGTCCAAGGCCCCGCCGGACGCGCGGCAGCGGCGGTGGCTCAGCGCGTTCGCGCCGGGGGCGGCGGACGCGCGCGGCGCCGGCCCCGCCGCCCCCCGGCCCCGGTACCGCTCCGCAGGTCCGGCGGGGCCGCCGCCCGACACGGCCCCGTGGCAGCGGCCCGCGAATGCGCACGGCCCCCCCCGCGCCACCGAGTGACCGAGGCCCGGGCCCCCCAGCCCCAGCCCTGGGTCTCTGCCCCCCCGCGCGCCCCCTCTGCGGGGCCGAGGACGGGCGGCGGTGGAGCGCAGGGATGCCCCACAACCCCCACCACCGCTGGCGCCGGCCCAAGTGTTAGGACACCCTGCGCCAACGCGGAGGAGCCTTTGTGCCGGCTGGCACGTGGTACGCGAGAGACGGTGGAACCACGATGTCGGACCTCTGGTCCCAACAACCCTCTGCCTCGCTGGTTCAGCAGTTCTTCCGGCACAGGGGGCTCAAACATGGGTGCACTGGAACAGGAACCCTCTGCTCCACGAAGTCCTTCGACCGCGGTCTCTCTTGCGATTTTAGAATTTTTTTTGAATTTTTTTTGAATTTTTTTGGAATTTTTTTGGAATTTTTTTGCGCAGCGGTCACCAGATCCCGGAAATCGGGGACGGAAGGTGCGGCCTCAGCGCCCGCATCGGCTCATGCGAGTGACTGCTCATGGGTGGCAACGCACTTCGCCCTCCTGACCGTCCTGTACCTTGCCTCCCGCCCACCCTTGGCACAGGATGCCAAGGGCCCCCTCAACGCTGCTGGCGCTGGTTCGAATTCCCGCTGATATGCAGAAAGGCACCAACTTCCCCCGCCGGTGGCCAGCAACCCCTTGGACCCTCTGACGGACTTTTTGGTGGACTTTTTGATGCAGTTGATATACCTTTTCATGGACTTAGGCTGGTCTTTTTGATGGACTTTATAATGGCATTTATAATGGAATGTTTGATGGAGTTGGTGGACGTTTTTATGGAGCTTTTCATGGACTTTTTGATGGATTCAACGGACTTTTTAAACGACTATTTTTGATAGACTTGTTGATGGATTTTTTGAGAGAATGTGCGTGATCGGAGTTGGAGCTGGTGTCTGGCAAACTTTCCTTGGGCGTCCGGCAGCGTCTGGCAGGGGGGTGGGGTTTGGTCGGCAAAGGACTACACAGGCGAGGCAAGTGACCTGGGGCTTCATCCGATGGAGTCCCACTGAGTCAGACATCAGATGTGGGTGGGTCCCACTGACTCAGACACCAGGGTCTGCATGATGTTCCCCCCCCCCCACCATCCCCCACCTCCTCCAGGGCGCAAGCACGGCCTTCTCCAAACATGGCACACGCATGGGACCCCGGTCTGACCACCAGTCTCCTGACCCATGCGCAAGTGGGAGGCTGTCGTCTCCCAGTGGCAGTGAGAGGCTTCAGAAAGTGCACCATCTGAACGCTCTGGCGATGTGCCCTGCCCGTGCGGGTGCAGGTGGGCAACACTCTGCTGGCCACCTCTTGATATTTGATGTTGTCCCCGGCCTCTGCCTCACCTGCCTCGCCTGTGTAGTCCTTTGCCGACCTGCAGCCCAGCCTGTGCTGTATGCCCCCCCCCCGCCACACCTGCAAGAGCAACACCAAAGGGTAGTGGACAATTGGCTTGTACCGGGGGGGGGGGGGGGGGCGTCTGCACAAGGGGCTCTTATGACAGGCCAGTCCAAAGATGCTGGTCTAAATGATGAATTACCAGCGGCAGAAGAATTGGATCGTTTTGAGCCACATGTGTCGGGGTGCCTAGAACCCCCCCTCCCCCCCTTCAGCCCCTTCGGCCATGCCGGTAATGCATGGTGTCTTTATCCGACACTGATTGCTGATGTCTGACTGACAGCTACTGACTGTGATTGTCTGACTAACGGTGGTCAGACATGATGTTCTGTTTTCTGTTTCAGACACAGTGTGTGTCTTGAGGTTCAACCAGGTTTGGCATAGAGAATACAGATGCACTTATGCCTGACTGTGGAGTGCATTACCTCTGGTTTGCATTTGTCTGTTTTTTAATTAGGTCACACCCCCCCTTCAGCCCGTCTGGGGTCCCCGTCACGCAAACCCTGAAGGGGGGGGTCTCCAAGAGGGGCTCGAACGACCCCCCGTGCGCAAGCCAATTTTCCCCCACCCAACGAACCAAAATGTGACAGAAACAACACCTCCGGTTGCTCTGACAAGGGGGTTGTTTGGCAGACACCTGCAGTGACCGCTGTGCTGTGCATGTGCTCATCGTCGGGTCCCCCATCCCCCAATCCCCACCTCCAAAGGACACAAAGGGGGGGGGAAAGGGGTTGGAGAACGGCAGTCGGCATCCCTAAAGTACCATCCCCAGCCCCAGATCACAACAATGCCCTAGTCTTCATGGACCACCAGAAAAAGAACCAACAAATTCCGTGATTCCGAAAGCTGTGGAAAGAAAGCAGCCGATTGAGGTCCTGCACGCTGTGCGTACAGGGGTAGGAGCAGAAGCAGGATGTGGCAGAGCCACTGTGCCGCCCCCCAAGCCTCACCCTTAGTGTACACGGTGCGAGAGAACGACCCGCGCCAAGGGCTCAAGTGTCTTTGCTGTGGGCCCTCCCGTGCCCCTTGCCCGGGGTCTCCGATTCTCTTGGGGGTGCCGACGCTCTCCCCTACCCCTCATCCCCTGCCGCCGTCACAGTAGCCGATCTGGTAAAGCCCTCTGAAAGTTGCGGAAACAACACCGGCTGTTGCTCTGGCGCAGGCGTTGCTCCCGCGAGGGGGGGCGGGGGGGATGCCCCTGGGGCCTTGCATTTGAGCACCGCTGGACGTGCCCGGGGCGTAGTGCGCAACAGCCCACCGTCGGCCGGCTGGTGCCGGGTGAGGCATTGCTGTCGGGCATGGCCAGGGCCACAGTCGGGCGCGGCACACACAGAGGGCACAGAACCCAGGGCCCATCGCCAAGCAACACACGCGGCCTTGCTACCCAACACCGAACCATGTCAAAACGCCGGGCACCTCCGAACAGTTACTGGGCCCAGGTGCAGTCTTTGGACTTTGTAATGCCCCTGACGCACCATGGGGGGACCAACCACAGGCAGGGGGGGGGATGGTGATGAGGTGCAGAAAAAGTCACAAGGGGACCCCCCCCCCCCTGTGGGGCACTCCGTACAGAGACACAGTCCTTGCGTTTGCACACGCTGCAAGTCACATTTGTCATTCGCCCCCATTCTGTAACAACCGATGGAAGGGATGCCGGTGGGCAAGGCAGAACATCGTCAACCCCCCCCCCCCCTCTCCCCTGCACACCAGCTGACCTCAATTTTTGATGGCCTTTTTGCAACAGTTTTAATTAACTATCATCTATACTTTCGATGGACCTTGTGACGGAGTTGATGGCCGTTTTGATGGATATATTTATTTTGATGCACTTTTTTGATGGACTTTTTGATAAAGCTTTTTAAGTACTTTTTGATGAAGTTGTCATTCAGCTGATGGACTTTTCGATGGACGTTTTGATGGACGTTTTGATGGATGTTTTGATGGACCTTTTGACGGCAGGTGGCACTGCAGATGCATCCCCCTGTCCATGCCGAGCAGGCGGACCCTCACACCCGTGCAGACCACCACAACACTTTCCTGACCTGAAGCCCCCTGCAATGCCGTGCGCATCCACATGCCCACGTGTGTTGTTGGGTTGCCGGGAGGCAGGACCCGGGGGGGCGATCTGCCCCCTTCCGTGTGTGGGGCGTGACGGGGTGATGGGCCCGCCCAGGCTGTACGCGAGTGCCCATCGGTGTCCAGCAAGTGAACCCCCCCTCTTTGCAACCCCCCCCCCCCCCCGGAATGGTTGCAACCCAGAACCCAAAGTCCTGATCCCACAGCCCTGACCCCAGCCAGGGAGGCAGGGACTGGAACACTGGAACAATGCAGCAGGCCACTGGCCACAAGCGCAAACTTGAGAACTGATTACGCAAGGAAGGCCGTGGGGCAGGCGCGGCTGGAGCGAAAGTGGCGGTTCCACACCTGACCCATTGCGGCCCGAATGGTTGCAATCCAGTAGCTCTTGGTATAGGTGGCTGTGTCAAACAGGCTATGTCAACCAAACATTCACTAAGCTCACTGAATGAGTGCGAACTCAGCGCCCCCCTGAGTCAGCACACAGAAGCACTGAGCACCGTCCGCAGGTTCATGCTGTGCCCGCAAACCGCATGTGTCGAGCTCCGCAGTGAGAACGCTCCTCTCGCCTCCATCCACCCGGTGGCCTCGCAGAGCCACTGTCGTCCCAGCCCGCGACAAGACAAATGCATTGCCCGGCAAGCGTTGCATGTAGGTGGATCCCACCGAGTACCAGCATGAGAGTGCCACTGAGTGCCGCACCGACCATCCCCGCGCCGATGAATACGCCCTATTGGCGATGCCAATGGCGGCTTGGCCTTCGCCAGCGCCCCCCCCCCCCCCTCCCCAGTCCCCAGCCCCACTTCTCCGTAGGGGAGCACGGACGAACCGACGGCAAAAGAAACAATGGAGCACCAAGCAGTAACATGCAGCGTGAAGGAAGGGTGGGGGTGGGTTGTGGGTGGGTGGGTGGGTGGGTCATCTGCAGCCACTGAGGCCTCTGAATGACCCCCTGCCCCCCTTGCGGATTACTAAGCAATAGCCGGGCCGTAGCCTACAGTTGGAGTCAGGAACTGAACCTCGCAGTTGGTGCAAGTTGAATTTGGCCATGGCCCACTGTGCTGGGGCTCTCACACTGCGGGGTCCTCTGGGCATTGGGTGTAGTGCACATGTTGGAGAAGTCGGCCTGTATCGTGGGTAGTGTGTGTGGAGGTCCCACCAACGATGTGGAGAGGGCCGCACAGTCCGAAAGTCGACGAGGAAAACGGAGTTTGTGGGGGTCCGGTGTTGACTTTGCGAATGGACTTCTGCTCAGAGGGCCCTGGAGGAGTGAGTCCGCGAGCATTTACTGAGTACGAATGCACATTCGCCGTTACAGATGGCGATGGGGCCGTGCCTGTCCGTACCTGTCTGTACCTGTTCCCGCCTACGCCTACTGTGATCGCCTGATACCACGACACCGTGCCACGGCGGTACCGCAACAACCACAACGCAGCACAACACCACATCCCCATGCCACCACACGGCATCACAACACTGCAACACTAACTACCGCCCCTGTCCATACCCATAGTGCCATTGAGGGGTTTGTCTCAGTTTGCACATGTACAGTGCTCCCCCTGTGACGGGCAAGCAGGGCCGAGCCCTACTGAATCCACACAGGGCTCCCTGTGCGCTTGGGCTGCTGGAGTTCTGCCCCTCGCGCTGTACGTCCAAAGTATTGATGTATTATTTGTGTTGTTCTGCGATGCCCAGTCTGCTGTGCACGCAGCGTAGCTATGTTGTCACCCGACCACCCAACCACCCACACCCAAACACATGAATGACTAACCATTGCTGACCCTGCGGACCTGTGCTGCTGCACGTGCTCAACAGGTTTAGCACCACCCACCCGCCCATACATTCTGCAGCACCAGCCTGCTGTACCACTACAGCAATCAGCAGGCTCCGTAATAGCGTGCTTAAATATGTTACATCCAGAAAGAAGACGTGCAACGTGGTGGTGTGGCCGAGTGGTCTAAGGCGTTGCGTTAAGGCCGCAATCTCTCCGGGGGCGTGGGTTCGAACCCCACCGCCATCACATATTCATTGAATTTTTGAGATGAGATCGGCTCTGGCAAGAACACCTCGTGGTCAAGTGGTCAGAACCACCGCCTTCCATTGGATCCTGACCTGGGTTCAAAACCCGGGTGGGGTGTTATTTTTCAATTTCTGCATGCCCACACATGTACACTGCCGACACATGCCGTTGCTGATGTGTACTAGCTTCCGATCTTCAATCGCGCAGTTTGAGCAGTATTAATTTTTTCGGCGTCACCCATCCACCCACCCACGCACCAGCCTGTGTGAATCTCTGTGAGCAGCGCGACCAAACATCGCTGCTGTGCGAACAGCGCTGCAGAGGGCCAGAGGACACTATACATTTTAGTGGACACTATGAATTGTTTCCCATTCAATTTCAAATGTCACACGCCCTTTGCGCAGACAACGCCTTGTCTGAAGGGCTCTTTGTGGGTGTTATTTCTTGAGAAAGTGCCGAACCAGCCATTGTGAGGGGCGATTCCTTTCCCTCGATTGCTAACGTGCGGCTCAAAATGGTCCCCACCGGCCGCCATGTTCTCTCTTTGCGTCGAATGCCGGAGCTGATGACTGAACCCCAGTTTTTTTGTATTTTATAAAGACACGTGCTGAGCCTGCGTCCCAAGTGGGCGTTCGGATCCTGCAGGCATTGGTGACAGTTGCAGGCGCGGTGCACGCGGCGCGGCGAGTCTCGGGGGAACGACGGTTGAAGCGGTTGGCAAGCGGAACTGTCGGTTACAGATGTCGTTGGGGAAGGCTAGTGTGTTGGAATCGAAAGTGAAACCGCTTTCTTCCACGTATTCCATGGTCTCAACAGCTGCGCGAACCACGACTAGTGTTGTCAGGGCAAGGTGTCGTTTGCGCCACTGGTACGTGCATCTTTCCTTGAAGTGATTTGGGACTACCTACAATATGGTTTCCCCCCTCCCTATTGCAATGTTTTAGGCGAGGGAGACGTTTCTAGGCAGCAGTTAGGAGGAGTGGCTAATCTTCAGGCGTTTCTCAGGAACTGTGTTTCAATAGCAGTGTGCACCACCAAGATTCTGTGCACCAGTAGTGTTATCCGGGGGATGGGGGTTGGGTGAGGATGTGGGGGATCTAGACATAAATGACTCCAAAGCTGGGGGCCTGAGAAATCCTGTTTGCCGGGGCGACCCCATCTCAAATCCTTACATGGGGGAGGGGTGCCCTCTTTGGGGGTGTTCCCAATGCACAATGCCCACAGGAGGTGGCTGTTTTGGGTATGCAGATATGTGTCAAATACCCACATACCTGCATACATGTTCAGTCAGGTCTGCCGTTTCTGTGCACATACCTTGAGCAGTGATCATGTTTCAGTCAGATCTTTATGCCAGTGTCTCATTTGATTATATGGGACAGGTTCATTATATGTTTGCAGAATCAGGTCATCATTTTTTATGTGTCAAATCTGCTACCAGACTTCTGCTGTAATTTTTAGCTGAGAGCAGTGTTCATGTTCAGTCAGGTCTGTCATTTCTGTGCACATACCTTGAGCAGTGATCATGTTTCAGTCAGATCTTTATGCCAGTGTCTCATTTGATTATATGGGACAGCTTCATTATATGCGTGCAGAATCAGGTCATCATTATCATGATAGGCATACACAACTCCCTACAGCACGTGTGCCCACATGTCCCTGCCCCCTCCAGCATCCAGCCACATGTACAAGGTGAAGGGGAGCGGGAGCCGTTGATGCCCTACACAGGTGGTCCTCCCTTCTGTGGACACACACAGGCAGTATGGCGTCTACTCCTCGCCAGGGCCCTGGTAGGGGGGCTGTTTAGCGTGGAACCTGCACAGTGAGGCTGTTCAGCCCTGGTGTGGAGCAGGTAAGGATGCTGTGACTTGGGGCCCTGGTCCTGTACGAGGCCCTGTTCGAATCCAGTCCAATATCAATGCCCCCTAATGGACAACCCCCCCCCCCCCCCTGCTGGGCCACCTGATTGGCCCCTGGAGACAAATTGCCAATCATTTCCCCCCTCCTCATGAGACGTTTCTAGGCAGCAGTTAGGAGGAGTGGCTAATCTTCAGGCGTTTCTCAGGAACTGTGTTTCAATAGCAGTGTGCACCACCAAGATTCTGTGCACCAGTAGTGTTATCCGGGGGATGGGGGTTGGGTGAGGATGTGGGGGATCTAGACATAAATGACTCCAAAGCTGGGGGCCTGAGAAATCCTGTTTGCCGGGGCGACCCCATCTCAAATCCTTACATGGGGGAGGGGTGCCCTCTTTGGGGGTGTTCCCAATGCACAATGCCCACAGGAGGTGGCTGTTTTGGGTATGCAGATATGTGTCAAATACCCACATACCTGCATACATGTTCAGTCAGGTCTGCCGTTTCTGTGCACATACCTTGAGCAGTGATCATGTTTCAGTCAGATCTTTATGCCAGTGTCTCATTTGATTATATGGGACAGGTTCATTATATGTTTGCAGAATCAGGTCATCATTTTTTATGTGTCAAATCTGCTACCAGACTTCTGCTGTAATTTTTAGCTGAGAGCAGTGTTCATGTTCAGTCAGGTCTGTCATTTCTGTGCACATACCTTGAGCAGTGATCATGTTTCAGTCAGATCTTTATGCCAGTGTCTCATTTGATTATATGGGACAGCTTCATTATATGCGTGCAGAATCAGGTCATCATTATCATGATAGGCATACACAACTCCCTACAGCACGTGTGCCCACATGTCCCTGCCCCCTCCAGCATCCAGCCACATGTACAAGGTGAAGGGGAGCGGGAGCCGTTGATGCCCTACACAGGTGGTCCTCCCTTCTGTGGACACACACAGGCAGTATGGCGTCTACTCCTCGCCAGGGCCCTGGTAGGGGGGCTGTTTAGCGTGGAACCTGCACAGTGAGGCTGTTCAGCCCTGGTGTGGAGCAGGTAAGGATGCTGTGACTTGGGGCCCTGGTCCTGTACGAGGCCCTGTTCGAATCCAGTCCAATATCAATGCCCCCTAATGGACAACCCCCCCCCCCCCTGCTGGGCCACCTGATTGGCCCCTGGAGACAAATTGCCAATCATTTCCCCCCTCCCTATTGCAATGTTTTAGGCGAGGGAGACGTTTCTAGGCAGCAGTTAGGAGGAGTGGCTAATCTTCAGGCGTTTCTCAGGAACTGTGTTTCAATAGCAGTGTGCACCACCAAGATTCTGTGCACCAGTAGTGTTATCCGGGGGATGGGGGTTGGGTGAGGATGTGGGGGATCTAGACATAAATGACTCCAAAGCTGGGGGCCTGAGAAATCCTGTTTGCCGGGGCGACCCCATCTCAAATCCTTACATGGGGGAGGGGTGCCCTCTTTGGGGGTGTTCCCAATGCACAATGCCCACAGGAGGTGGCTGTTTTGGGTATGCAGATATGTGTCAAATACCCACATACCTGCATACATGTTCAGTCAGGTCTGTCATTTCTGTGCACATACCTTGAGCAGTGATCATGTTTCAGTCAGATCTTTATGCCAGTGTCTCATTTGATTATATGGGACAGGTTCATTATATGTTTGCAGAATCAGGTCATCATTTTTTATGTGTCAAATCTGCTACCAGACTTCTGCTGTAATTTTTAGCTGAGAGCAGTGTTCATGTTCAGTCAGGTCTGTCATTTCTGTGCACATACCTTGAGCAGTGATCATGTTTCAGTCAGATCTTTATGCCAGTGTCTCATTTGATTATATGGGACAGGTTCATTATATGCTTGCAGAATCAGGTCATCATTATCATGATAGGCAGCAGGTGTGCCCACATGTCCCTGCCCCCTCCAGCATCCAGCCACATGTACAAGGTGAAGGGGAGCGGGAGCCGTTGATGCCTTACACAGGTGGTCCTCCCTTCTGTGGACACACACAGGCAGTATGGCGTCTACTCCTCGCCAGGGCCCTGGTAGGGGGGCTGTTTAGCGTGGAACCTGCACAGTGAGGCTGTTCAGCCCTGGTGTGGAGCAGGTAAGGATGCTGTGACTTGGGGCCCTGGTCCTGTACGAGGCCCTGTTCGAATCCAGTCCAATATCAATGCCCCCTAATGGACAACCCCCCCCCCCCCCTGCTGGGCCACCTGATTGGCCCCTGCCAGCAAGCAACACTGTTTCCCCATCCCCATGCTGAAGCGCCTAAGTTACTCTTCCCACCCCCACTACATGGTGTATAGTACCGCTCGCTCTACAGCTCACTCAATTTCATCATGGCCTCACCATTGTGGTGATGACCTACCCCTGGCATGCGCACAAGAGGACCCATTCTAGTGTGTGCGTATGTCTCCCTGCTGCGGGTATTTCTCGGTTGGTTGTGTCCGCCGTTGTGAAGGGCTGGACTCAGTTGAGGCCTACGACCCTGACCGAGGTGCTTGGCAGGCGATACCGTCTCTGCTGTGTGCACGCATCGCCCCAGGGGTAGTGATGTACAATCGCCGGCTGATTATATTTGCTGGTTATGAGGCTCAGGCGAAGCTTCCTGAGGAAGTTGAAGAGAACGATGCCGACACGCAGCTTTGGAAAGTTGTTCATTATGTGGAAGGGCACTGTTCGGCAGTGGTAGTGTCGCTACTGCGACGGTTGTGGATGTACAGAACGCGCTGCGAGTATTTGCGCCATTGTGCCATGAGCATTGTTCTGTTGCTTGCTCCCCTATTCTCACCGGTGATTTGGATGCCCCTCTCCCCCGACGTGCGAATTGCCCGTTATCCACATACACCCCCTCCCCTAGAACCTCAAACAGCCCGTAGGCACGCCTACACAGCACACAACCAAGCCGCAAGTACCTAAGGGCAACCCCACCTTTTGTTCCCCAACACGTTTGTGAACACTAAGTTCAGCATTTTCCCCATTCACAGCGACAACCATAGCCCCATGTTCCTGAACTTCCTCAAGATCAGCAATGGCATGTTGAAGTTTGACCAACTACTGCACCCTAGTCCCCCCCCCGAGAACATGAGTGTATCATAGCAGCCTCGTTTGAACTGCCGGGCATTGCTGCATATACATACCAGGACGTGCATGTGTGGAGCGCTTTGAGACCTGCTTGCCCCCCCCCCCCCCCGGCCTCCCGCGCATGGGCCGAGATACCCCCCTCCCCCAAGCTTTTGCATCGGGACCAGTTGGCACCCCCCGCCCCCTCGTGCAGCAGGCATCCCCCAAAACATGCCTGTGCTTGAATAGTAGGCTGCTCCTGCATTGATCGATTGATTGAGCAGTAGCGGAAAAGGTGTTTGCTGCTACTTCAAACGAAATTGGTGGGAACAATAGTCCTCAGTAGCGCAGTGCCAACAGACACAAGGAATACACGTGGCTGTAGGGCATGGACAATGTAGCTACAACATGGTGCCAAGTGTAGCTTGAACAAAGGGTGATGCTCCCCATGGCAATCATGGAGGCCATGCTTCATGGTTGCGGATGGGCGAGGGGCTCCACAGCCCTGGGGGGCACACATATCGGCCAAGGCAGCAAACTTCTTTGAATTGTCCTGTGAAGAGTGGTCATGTAGTGGTAACACATTATGCTGCAATCAGGACACATCGCTTTACAATGCACACACGTTGCCTCACTGGTCAGCTTGGAATGGGTCCACTTGATACTGCCATGGGGACACAATGTGCAGTGATGGGGACCGTGCCCTGGTTTTTCCAGGGATCCTGTGTATCATGATGAGTCCGATGCCCACTTTCCAAGAACTTTCTGGAGTACTCTCCTTTGAACAAGTTGAGTCAGCCAAAAACAAAATGCGCTGTGATGGGGACACTTGGCATTGCACTGTTCCTTTTTCTTTGCACATTTTGATGGGTCACCCCCCCTCGGGGATGACTCCCTTAGCCTTTGCATTGGGACCAGTTGGACGACCCCCTGCACAGTAGGCATCCCCCAAAACATGCCTGCCCTTGAATAGTAGGCTGCTCATGCGTTGCTTCACATGTGGACAGGTGGGTCATGGGTAGTAAGTTGCCAAGTGAAAGGAGAAGCAAAAAGACAAGTGAAGATGATTGACCAGTAGCGGAAAAGGCGTTTGCTGCTACTTCCAGCAAAATTGGTGGGAACAATCATCCTCATTAGCGCAGAGCACCGGACACACGGAATGCACATGACTGTAGGGTAGGGACAACACAGCCACAACATCATGCAAACTGCGGCTTGCACAAAGGGTGATGATCCCCATGGGTACCACAGAGGCCATGCTTCATGGTTGCGGATGGGTGAGGAGAGGCTCAACAGCCCTAGGGTGCAATCATGTGGACATCTCGGCTAAGGCAGCAAACTTCTTTGAATGATCCTCTCAAGAGTGGTCATAGAGGGGACAACAATTAGCGGCCACAAAAGGAGGTGTGGGCTCCCAAACAATGCACAGGTCCGCCCTTGGGCCGTCGATATTTCTGCTCATAACTGGTCTTGAAACAAGCAGGCAAGTCTTGCCCTCCTCCTTATTTGATTGGTACGCGGCTCTGTGTGTGTTTGTTGTACATCAACGAGATTATTATTCTTTCAGGACCGCCTTCTGCCCCAGAGCATTGGGGGATGGGGATAGCATGGCCGAACCCACCCTCCTGCAGGGGCTGCATCCTCAGGCATAGAGCACCCCCCCCACCCCTCCAGCGAGGCCTTGGGGTGTGGGCTATACCATCCGTCTGTGTGGGTGATGGGGCATCAGCAGACTCTCCGGCCGGGCCTGCGTCCCAGCTTGAGCCTTCAAGGGGCGGTTGTTGTTGCAGCGCTTGCTTGAGGGTTGGGGGCAGCCAAAGAGGCCCAAGGGGCGAGAGCCTTCCCCCCATCCCAACCCCCCAGACCCCCCACTGTGCAGTCCTCCCTCCCTTTTTGCATTGTATTCCCTCTTCTCATCTTCTCCCCATTGGCCCATTGGCATCTCTGCCCACTACCTCCTTCACAGTGGAAAGGGTCCATCACATTGGAAGAGGAGGGTCTGGAAGCACCAGAAAATATTACGCAGGATCCGGAATATATTTCAGAAGCACCGGAATATACTCCGGAAGCACTGGAATATGTTCCGGAAGCACCAGAATATATTCCGCAAGATCCGGAATATATCCCGCAAGCACCGTTTTAGATCGCGCATTAGACCAGCTCTGCCCAGCCATCGGCAGTACCGACCTTCAACGCATCACCGAAGCGTACGAAGAAGAGCAAGAAAGGGTTGAAGCGGAAGTTCCTTCCTTCCCCCTGCGCTGGATAAGACTGCCACAACCAGTCATCCCCCTGGACAGTCGCCGGAGGGGGACAAGGCCGCTACTGCGCCGGTGCATCGGTGCGTGGTCGGGTAGCAGCCTCCCCCCCCCCCCCCTTTGCCTCTGCCCCTTGCCCCCGCCCCCTGCCCCCGCCACCATCCTCCCAGTGTCTATTTGTTCCCACCGCGCGCCGTGCCCCCTGTTATGAATGCATGGACCCTCACCTGGTTGGAAGAATCGATGGTGAGGGCGATGGCTTCCTGCAGTACTACACCAAGATCACCATCCTGGGGGTCGGGGCGGGGGGCCATGGCTACCTCTGCTCCGGCGGCATGGGCAGCTCCCCCCACGCGGTCGAGCTCGAGGCCGTGGTCGACGACACGCTGCCGGCGAACTTCGAGCGCTGCGTCTGGTCCGTCCTCCCGGTCGACATCTGGAACACGTCGGCGCTGAGCCCGCCGGAGCGCGGCCCCCGCAAGGGCAGCGGCCCCGCGCGGCGGCCGTCGGGCCCGGCGCCCGACAGCAAGAAGTTCGTGAAGTACGGGGACGTCGTGCAGCTGCAGCACGCGAAGACGGGGAGCTGCATCATCGTGCGCACGCACCTGCCCTCCGAGATTGCCCCCGACTGCTTCATGGTCGACTTCGTGTCGGAGTCGCAGCTGAACATCGTGGACCGCAGGTGCGGCCTGGGCTGTCGCGGCACTTGGGTTCGCCATTGGTGCGCACGCGGAGGAGGGGGAAGGGGGTGGTTGGGGTTGGGAAGGGGTTGGCTGTGTCCGACCTCTGATGCATGACTCCAGTTGGGGGCTACAGGCGCAGGATCCGGAATATGTTCCGAAAGCACCGGAATATATTCCGCAGGATCCCCAGGGGAGGGGAGGGGGGCAATTGTGTGAGGGGACAAGTTGGTGGGGAAATGTTCGGTTTTCAGTCTGGGGCCGCAAATTTTCCCCACAAAACTTTTGCTCAATTTGGGGTACTTCCTACTTCCTCCTTGTGCACCCCCTCTGGGGGCGATAGCCAGGTATTGTTGCGCTGTTGTCGGCAGCCCGTCCGTTCGTCACGTCCGTTCATCTCGCTCGCTTGGGAGTGAGAAGTTGGTGATCGTCGAGAATGTCTCTGAGCTCGGTTCGAGTGCTAAGACAGCCGCATTGTTTGACAGTCCGGGGTGTTGAAGTTTCCCGCATCTGATGGCTCCGCGCCAAAATTGGAGGCGTTTGTTCGCCGCAATTTCCCCCCCACAAGAGTTTCCCCGCAGAAATTTTTCCCAGATTGAACCCCCCCCCCCCCTGGTAGGAGCATTACCTCTGGTTTGCATTTGTCTGTTTTTTAATTAGGTCACACCCCCCTGGTAGGAGCAGCGGTAGTAGTAAGGGTGGGAATTGGGGTAACAAGTGGCACTACCACTACCACTGCCACTGCCACCGCCACTACTACTCCCACTACCCTGACGCCAACAACAGACCCTATCATCAACACGCGTGCAACCACTACCACCACCTCCCCCACTACAACTACCATATCCCTGTGTCACGGGGATTATATGCGAGCTCTGTATCTGTTGCTCATGGCCCACTACAACTTGGCCTACCCCAACCCCTACCCCGACCCCTACCCCTGACCTAACCCCCGCTACTAGGGCAGTTGTAGTGGTAGTGGTAGTGGTAGTGGTAGTGGTAGTGGTAGTGGTAGTGGTAGTGGTAGTGGTAGTGGTAGTGGTAGTGGTAGTGGTAGTGGTAGTGGTGGTGGTAGTGGTGGTGGTAGTGGTAGTGGTAGTGGTAGTGGTAGTGGTAGTGGTAGTGGTAGTGGTAGTGGTAGTGGTAGTGGTAGTGGTAGTGGTAGTGGTAGTGGTGGTGGTAGTGGTAGTGGTAGTGGTAGTGGTAGTGGTAGTGGTAGTGGTAGTGGTAGTGGTAGTGGTAGTGGTAGTGGTAGTGGTAGTGGTAGTGGTAGTGGTAGTGGTAATGGTAGTGGTGGTGCTAGTGGTAGTGGTAGTGGTAATGGTATTGATAATGGTAGTGATAGTGGTCGTAGTAGTGGTAGTGGTCGTGGTAGTGGTAGTGGTAGTGATAGTGGTAGTGGTAGTGGTAGTGGTGGTGATAGTGGTAGTGGTAGTGGTAGTGGTATTGATAATGGTAGTGATAGTGGTCGTAGTAGTGGTAGTGGTCGTGGTAGTGGTAGTGGTAGTGATAGTGGTAGTGGTAGTGGTAGTGGTGGTGGTGATAGTGGTAGTGGTAGTGGTAGTGGTAATGGTATTGATAATGGTAGTGATAGTGGTCGTAGTAGTGGTAGTGGTCGTGGTAGCGGTAGTGATAGTGGTAGTGGTAGTGGTGGTGGTAGTGGTGGTGATAGTGGTGGTGGTGGTGGTGATAGTGGTAGTGGTAATGGTATTGATAATGGTAGTGATAGTGGTCGTAGTAGTGGTCGTAGTAGTGGTAGTGGTAGTGGTCGTCATAGTGGTCGTGGTAGTGGTTGTACGGTGGTATGCTCCAGAAAGGGGCAGGCACGGGAATGAACCCACAAAGGGGCAGGGCACGGGTGGGAACGGGCCCAGGCCCATCGCACGCCCCCCTTTGCCCCGCTGCAGCTTCCGCATCCTGCCCAAGTACAAGATCCGGCAGGAGGGCGAGCTCATTCGACTGAAGGACCAGATCCTCTTCTGCTTTGAGAACTCGGACCCGCGGTACCTCAGCGCCATCGACCGCGGCCCCCAGAACAAGGTCCAGCAGACGCACGAGGTGAACTGCGCCCCGCAGGGCTTTGCCTGGAAGATGCAGGTGCGCGACCTCCCCGGAGAGTACGTTAGCGCGCCGGGCAAAGTCTTCCCACGCTTTGGTCTGGCCCCTCGGGTTGGGGGTAAGGACGCCCACTCTTCGGTGTGGCCACTTGAGTGGTCCATCACGCCCAAAAAAGACCGAGAATATAATAAAGCTTTCCACTCAGGTTCTTAAAAAAAAAAGCAATAACTTTTTAAACGACTTTCAAGAACTGTTTGAATTAAAAAAATATCTTTCTTATAAAAAAATTCAAATAAAATGTTAGGGGGATTCTTTGATTTTGAGGTGGGTGGCCATGATGGGGCATACAAGGGGAGGGTGCATGTGATTGTCCCGTTTGATGGGCGAAAAAATGGGAAATTGAGTGATCGCCAACAGTCATACAATGTGCTGGTGCTTGGGGTCCCTGGGCTACAGGAGGGGGTGATGTTTGGGGGTAAAGCATTGTGATGGATGGCCGGACCATTCATTTGGATGCCGGGCGTGCCGGGCACGCGCCGGGCGTGCGCCGGGCAAACATACCCTCCCAGTGCCCCGGGCTGTGGGCACCCATCCACACCACCGCGGTGGCGGTGGGTGTCGGAGAGTGGGACGGTTTCCTGTTTGTGCAGCGGGGGCCTGCGGTGACTTGATGATCCCAAAGGGAACTTGGGGGAATGTCTTCGACCCCCGGAAGAATGGGGGGCCGGTGGATTGTGAAAAATGGCCTCTGTGCATGACGCGACGCTGTTTGTCTACGTCTTCCGTCTTTTCTTGTACCCCAGTGGCACGCTGGGATGCCCACGGCCGTGGCAGTTGCCGCTGCATTTCCCGGCATCAGATTCAGCTCATCCCCCCGCGTGTTGTGTCCGCTACCGCAGTGCGTTGTAAGACAATCGGAGCACTGGACGGCTCTGATCTTTCATTCGGAGAGATTTCTCAAGTGCCTCGTGGTCAGCGGGCTTCGCCGGCGTGCCATGGCCTGAACCCAACACAAGATTCCCCATTTTTCCAGCCGGGAGTGCGGTGATTTGACTACCATGAAGGGAACTGTGGAGGAACGGGGGGGGGGGGGATGGAATGTGAAAAATGGGGATCTTGTCCCATTTTCCTCCCATTTTCCTTCTCATTTCCGCCCATTTTTCTCCCGCTCTGGAGTTTGTTCCGACATTTTCCCATCCTGATTTGTCGATGAACCCCCCCCCCCCGCGCCTCTCTTTCTCTCTCTCTCTCTCTCTCTCTCTCTCTCTCTCTCTCTCTCTCTCTCTCTCTCTCTCTCTCTCTCTCTCTCTCTCTCTCTCTCTCTCTATGGTCATACATACGATAGCGGAGCACCCCAACCAAGAAGGGGACACATTTGCTGTGCAAGAACCACCGAACTAATGGCTGAAAGTGTCTATGGCGGGGACCTTCAGTCGATCGTTACCGACCATTGATCCCCGCCTCTCTCTCTCTCTCTCTCTCTCTCTCTCTCTCTCTCTCTCTCTCTCTCTCTCTCTCTCTCTCTCTCTCTCTCTCTCTTGCTCTTGCTCTCCCTCTCTCTCTCTTGCTCTCTCTCTCTCTCTCTCCCTCGTTTGTCCCCCCCCCCGCGCGCTCTCTATCTCTCTCTCTCTCTCTCTCTCTGTGTGTGTGTGTGTGTGTGTGTTACACCCGGAAGTCCCAACCGGCATACTCACTTGGCCTTGATGGCCACCCCCCCCCCTTTTCAAGCGCAGCCCCCTTCCCATGTCCACGTGCCAACCCCCCTCCCCCCCTCCCATGGTCTCATGCCAAAGCCCCCCCCCCCCCCCCTCACCCCCCCTCCCACGCAGGTATACGATGACTCCACACTGGACCCCTCCACCATCCGCGCCGGCAACCCCCTGCTGCTGTACTGCAAAGAGCTGGACGCCTTCCTCACCGCCGAGGTCGCGCAGCGGAACGCCTCCTTCCAGACGTTCCAGGCCGCCCTCCCGCCGGTCGACGACCTCTCCTCCGAAAGCGACGCCTCCTCCGACTCCGAGGACGAGGTCAAGCACATGCTCAACACGTACGAGTTCGGCGAGGTCTACACGTCCGCGCGGTCCGTGCGCCTCTCCGTGTGCTCCGGCACCACCGGGGGGCGGCCCTTCCGCCGGTCGCTGTGCCTGAGCACCGACGACGCGGTGTCCACGAGATCGGACTCCTCGGACGCCTCCGTGTGCTCTACGGACAGGTCCCCGCCCCCCCCCCCCGCGCCTGCCCCCCGTTGTGTTCACACTCAGAACAAATGAGGGGGGCGCACCGTGCGCTGTGCGCGCGCTGTGCGAAAACGCCCCCGAGGACATCTGCAGCCGCTGAGAGCCAAGGGAGTGCTTGACGGCAGTGGCCGTGGATGGCAGTTGGATAAGGCGGAAAAATGTACAAGCCGAAGATGTTTTAGTGCTCGGACCGTGCGGTTTTCCACGTTTTCCTGCTTGTACGTTTGATTGGTCTTGGTAATGGCCCCCAAGCCTAAACCTTTTGCAGACAAACCGGACCACAATCTTCAAAACGATTTGTCTTGGTAACGCCAATACGGTATATCTAAGGACAGACGGTAAGTGGTTTGCAGGCAGCACCAGTCATGTCTATAGCGGTGGATATTTGGGGGGTTGACGGTGGATTTGCGATGGATTTGAACATTTTGACGATGGATTTACGACGGATTATCCGTCGCTATAGGCATGACTGGGCAGCACTATTGCCGACCCGAACATCTTTCAAGTTGCTCGTTTGCTGTCGAAGTGTAGATACGGATGCCCAAGTGACAGATGGATGTGCATCATTGCATGTTGACTGTGCGTAGCATATCCCAGCGGACACCAAAACTGATGCAGTGTGAATGATGATTGCGCCCTTTGTGTTCTCCGTCCCCTTGGCATCCCATCATCGATGGTGGCGAGCACCCTCTGGACTCTCAACGCCGTGCTCGAGGGTGTGACATGGCCAAAGGAGTGCCGGCATGTGCCAACGGAGATGGAAGGGGGCATGTGTTGTGTGGAATGCAGACAGGGTGCGTGTGCGGGGGGCTGGCGCGCAGCAGCACGAGGACACCTGGCGGTTGCAGACTGTTTGTCTTTTTCCATTTCGTTTTATTTTTATGTCCTATTTTTATTTTGTTTTTATTTTCTACTTTATATTTTGTTTTTGTTTTTATTTTCTACTTTATATTTTGTTTTTGTTTTTATTTTGTTTTTGTTTTTATTTTCTACTTTATATTTTGTTTTTGTTTTTGTTTTCTACTTTATATTTTGTTTTTGTTTTTATTTTCTACTTTATATTTTGTTTTTGTTTTTATTTTCTACTTTATATTTTGTTTTTGTTTTTATTTTCTACTTTATATTTTGTTTTTGTTTTTATTTTCCACTTTATATTTTGTTTTTGTTTTTATTTTCTACTTTATATTTTGTTTTTGTTTTTTATTTTCTACTTTACATTTTGTTTTTGTTTTTATTTTCTACTTTATATTTTGTTTTTGTTTTTATTTTCCACTTTATATTTTGTTTTTGTTTTTATTTTCTACTTTATATTTTGTTTTTGTTTTTATTTTCTACTTTATATTTTGTTTTTGTTTTTATTTTCTACTTTATATTTTGTTTTTGTTTTTATTTTCTACTTTATATTTTGTTTTTGTTTTTATTTTCTACTTTATATTTTGTTTTTGTTTTTATTTTCTACTTTATATTTTGTTTTTGTTTTTATTTTCTACTTTATATTTTGTTTTTGTTTTTGTTTTCTACTTTATATTTTGTTTTTGTTTTTATTTTCTACTTTATATTTTGGTTTTGTTTTTATTTTCTACTTTATATTTTGTTTTTGTTTTTGTTTTCTACTTTATATTTTGTTTTTGTTTTTATTTTCTATTTTATATTTTGTTTTTGTTTTTATTTTCTACTTTATATTTTGTTTTTGTTTTTATTTTCTACTTTATATTTTGTTTTTGTTTTTATTTTCTACTTTATATTTTGTTTTTGTTTTTATTTTCTACTTTATATTTTGTTTTTGTTTTTGTTTTCTACTTTATATTTTGTTTTTGTTTTTATTTTCTACTTTATATTTTGTTTTTGTTTTTATTTTCTACTTTATATTTTGTTTTTGTTTTTATTTTCTACTTTATATTTTGGTTTTGTTTTTATTTTCTACTTTATATTTTGTTTTTGTTTTTATTTTCTACTTTATATTTTGTTTTCGATTTTATTTTCTATTTCATTCCACTTTTATGGGTTGTTTATTCAACCAATCACTCACTTCAAGTCTGGTGAAGATTGTGGTGTGGGGAAATACACAGCAAACTCCCATTTTGCACCGAGGCTACCCAACGGAAGACCCAAGTGTCGGAGGGGCGGCGTACGTACTGTGTAGACCGTGCATTGTACCCTGAAGCATTTGATGTACATACACGACGTGAACCGAATTCCCCGATGTGTATTGCATGAGATCCGCAGTGCACATGGCATGCCAGACACTCCCAAGCTGTTGCAGCTGTGAATCGTGATGGCGCCCAGGCCGTGCGCGGGATGCCAACGCCCCTGCCCCTCCCCACCCCTGTTTGAACGCCGGACACGTGTGTGGTCGAGTGGGGCTAGCCGCAGAGGAAGCACAGCCGTAAGAAACGCAAGACAAGCAACGTAAACAATGGTACTGTTCAACACCCAAACCGCTGCGCTGCGTCCGCCCGGAGGTACCCACCGGAGGCACACGTACTGCGCCTTTGTGGCACCCCTGCCCCTGGGCTTGTTTTACGACGTGAAAAATGGAAGGAGGAGGGTCACCCCCCCCCCCCCCCCCGCCTGGGACAGCCGACCCCCGGAGTAGTCAAACAGGACAAGTCATCCGGGGGCTCCGTGGGCACGACCGAAACACGTTCGGGCCCGCAGGGGGTCGGGATGTGCGAGGGCGAGAGGCCAATAGGCGCCGCCAAAGGCAAGCAAACCAACACCATGGCCTTGTGGCCCCCCCTCCCCCTCCGAGTCTGACCAACGATTCCTCCAAAGGGAAATCAGATTTCGTCAGAGGAAGGAAATGTTTGGGCCGTTTCTGGTACATGAACCCCTGGATCTCAGACCGCCACTCCCCCCCCCCCCCCCTTTTCTAAAACAAGCCCCCCCCCCCCCCCCGTCCAAACCAGTGCGTACACCCGGAGGTACCAAGCGGCACGCCTCCTGAGCCTCTGTGGCACCCCCCCCCCAAGTCAGTGCTGGAGTCGGCAAACCCCCGCATGGACTCGGAGGGTGCATCTGGATGCCCCTGGTCAACGGCACGGGCAACAGCCCGTCTCCGGGACGGCCGACCCCCGGAGTAGTCAAACAGCACAAGTCATCCGGGGGCTCCGTTGACACAACCAAAACACGTTCGGGCCCATAGAGCGTCAGAATGAGCAGGGGCTAGAGGCCAATAGGCGCCGCCAAAGGCAAACAATCAGATACCGAGGCCTTGTGCCAACCCCCTCCCCCCCTCAACCAACCGACCTGTGTGACAGTCATGTTGCGGGTTGTGGAGAGCACCTCCTGACCTGGGGTCTTTGTGATGACTGCATACTGGGCACTGGTCAGGCCGTCAGGGGAGGACGCCACGGGCAGAAGTTGCATTCTGGTCAGGCTGTTTTTGGTACACAAACTTTTGGGTCCCAGACCCCCCCCCCCCCACACACAAGTCAGTGCTGGAGTCAGCAAACCCCCCAATGGACTCGGAGGGTGCATCGGGATGCACCTGGTCAACGGCACGGGCACCAGCCCCGTCTCTGGGACAGCCGACCCCCGGAGTAGTCAAACAGGACAAGTCATCCGGGGGCTCCGTCGACACGACCAAAACACGTTCGGGCCCACAGGGGGTCAGAATGAGCAGTGGCGAGAGGCCAATAGGCGCCGCCAAAGGCACACAATCAGATACCGAGGCCTTGTGCCAACCCCCTCCCCCCCCCCAAATGCATTCCGCCACGTCCGAGTCAGAGCATTAACATGCACTCCCCTCGGGCTGTGGAGTGCATTGCCTCATTTCTGTGCATCTGATTCTGTACCCGCTTTCGTCTCCCACTTCACCTCAATTTTAGTCGCCGCATTACATTGGGGCTCGCCCCCCCCCCCCCCCCAAAACTGAATCTTCCCCCCCTCCCTCGCGCCCCTCCGCCCGCAGGTCCACCCACGACAACTCCGCCCGCACCAAGTCCTCCTCCGCCCGGTCCTCCGGCCCGGCCCCGTCCCCCAGCTCCGGCGGCTACGAGGACGAGCTGACGGCCCCGCGCTCCAGCCCCCACCGCGCGCGGCGCGCCGCCGCGGTCCCCCCCGCGGCCGACCCCGCGCCGGAGCTGCCCCCCATCTGCCCCGCGCTCCCCCCGCTGCCGGCGCGGCGGCGGGACCCCCCGGCGGCGGAGCGGGACGAGAACCTGACCACGGGGCCCACCGTCGGGTTCGTGTCGCCGGAGTCGTCGTTCGAGCGGGAGCGCACGCCGACGCTGCACCGCGGCAACACGGACACGATGGTGGGGGCCATGAAGGAGTACGTCATGGAGCTGAGCTGCAAGAAGGGCGACGCCGTGGACGGGCTCACGGCGGTCTTCATGTCCCAGAAGGTCCGATGTGCGGATCACCCCCCGGGGGAAGTGTTGGAATGGCCGTACACCGCAGGAGGAGGGGGGGGGGGGTAGCCCCTCCCCCCCTCCCTATGCCCCCCCCTCCCCCACCCAAATTTTACGATTGGGAAATCTGTTCGTGCCATTTTTGGTACACAAACGTTTGGGTCCCAGACCCACCCCGCCTTCCCCGCACCTGGGCCTCACGCCCACGGAAACGCAGCCAGGCGGGCTGTGGACGGCCTGAGGACGAAGGTGTGTGGGCAGCAAAAACAGTCAAACGACCCCAACAACAACCAGCACAGCCCCCAACACACCAAACCACTGGGCTCCGCAAACGCGGAAACGACACCGGCAGGAGCACCGGCCGCAGCGGCCGACAGAACGCAGCGACCCGACGCAACATGCGAAGGGAAGAACGGGTGACTGTCGAGGGCCCCGTAAAGAGACAACAACCCGACGGAATGTCACACAGGGGGGCAGTGATGTAGTAGAACGGCCGTACACCGCAGGAGAAGCCCCCCCCCCCCCAGACCAAAGGGACCATCGCGGGAAAGAACGAAATTTACAAATACGGGAAATCTTGTCAGGCCATTTTTGGTACCCACACTTTTGGGGCCTCCCCCGACCCCATTCTGGTGCTTCCCTGCCCCCCTGCCCGCTGCCCCAAGGGGCAGTCTCCGACAGTGCGTTGGGCCTGTCGGGTCATCCCGCGGCTCTTCAACACATGCGCCACTTGGGCAGTGGGTTTCTGAGGCGTGGCGTGCGATTTCTGATGATGAGTTGCCCTCCGCCTTGTGTTCCATGGCCCAGGGCTGTCCTGAGCTATTCTTTTTTTGTTTTAAAGTACGGACGGCCCGGGGGTTGTCGTTGGCGGGATTTGGTTCACCGACGGCGGTTGGCGCGTAACTGACGGCGGTTGACACTCAACCGACGGCGGTTAGCGCGTGGATGGCGGTTGGCCGATGACCAGCCGCAGTTGCTCGCCGGCCGGCGCTCTGCGGAGGTTCGAGTGTACCGGAGGCCGGCGGTTTTTATTTCAGTCTTAATGACAGCCCCTGATGCCCCTGATTGGCAGTGAGGACATCAAGAACACGCCGAATGCCGCCTGCACATTGTGTTCCGGTGCGCTGGTGTGCCAAGTTCTGGTTGCGGTAGGTTATGGGCAGGTGGTCGCTGCAGACCTCCGTGTCGTACGGTGTGTCGCGCGCACCCCTACCCTCAGCACGTGCACCGTTGTCTTTCTGATGTTCAGCGTGCTGGCGCAGGGTGGGGGGTACCTCCTGCAGGCAGGGCTGCACATGTTAGGCACGACTGAGATGTGGTTCTTTGTACAGGGGGGCAGAGGGAGGGATGATTTCATGGTCTTTGGTTCTGGAGTAACGGCCGCAATTTTACTGCAAATTTACCGCAATTTTACCGCAATTTTACCGCAATTTTACCGCAATTTTACCGCAAATTTTCCGCAACGCTTTCGCAACGCTGTCCTGCTAATTGCTCAGTACATTGCCCCTGTGGGTGCCCCTGATTTGGGTTTTGCAAAGACAAAATGATGGAACTTTGCGAAATCACCGCAAGTTCTGTGGAGGCAGGGGGCCCAGTGTTGAAGGCATTTGCACAGACAACGTACCGCGGTTGGTGCACTGTGTCTGCATGCTTCAAAATGGCATGTAACTGCCAGGGCCTCTCCGATGAGGGGGGCACTTGAACGGGGAACACGGGGCATCCAGCCTCATCCTCTCCCGCCCCCCTTTCAGGGCATTGATCCACCAATGGGCTCTACACAGATGTTGTATGCCCCCCCCCCGGGGCGGGCTGACCCGCCCTCTGGGGCCACCACTCGGACGGATACCGGCGGGGTTCAAAATAAACTTGGTAGAAATTCTAAAAACATTAATTGTGTCCAGAGATTTGGGACACAATTAATTGCCAAGTTTTTAGGATTGGTACACGGGTAATCGCACCAATTCTAAGGATACATGAGTGCTTGCCTGTAAGCCACCTTTGCTTTCTTCGTGTACAGTAAGCAACCTCAGATGAGTCAGAATTGGGACACAATTAATACCCCATTTTTTAACGATTGGGGGCATTAAATACCGGCATATTTTGGGAATTTGCATTTTTCCCCAGACATTTTATTTCACCCCCACAGTAGTGCACGGTTTGGGGGCTGGGTAGACCTGCTTGACCGCAGATTCCCATGCGTAGCCAGCACCCCCCCCTCCCCCTTCTGACACCCCTTCCCCTTTCAGGAGTTGAAAATGTGCCTGTTGTTGTAGCGGGTGTACATCCCGCCTTCCCCTTTTGCCCTTGTGGATACTGTGGATACCCCCCCCGCCCCTCTCCCCCGGTTCCTCCTTCGGCCCCTGCGCAGATGGAGAACAGCCTCTGTGCCAACTCGATTTGGCTCATTGAAAACGTGAAGGTCAATCGCGGTGGCGGCGTCCGCTTTGGGGTGTGCTACCGCCTGCGGCACCTCTCCAGCGGGGCGTACCTCACGACAATCAACGATGGCTACACCACCGAACTCACTGTGTCCTCCCAATCCGGGGTCGCAAGCAGCCGCGAGTCATTGTTCCTGCTCTACCCGTTGGACAGCGATACGAAGGTGTCTAGCCTTCCCAGTTCCTTTGCCACTTCGCCGCCGGCCATGCCGTGTTTCATCCCACCCCCCCCCCCCTCCCTCTCTCCCTCTCCCCCCCCATCCCTCCCTCCCCCCATCCCTCCCTCCCTCCCTCCCTCCCTCCCTCCCTCCCTCCCTCCCTCCCTCCCCCCATCCCTCCCTCCTTCACTACATCCCTCCCTCCCTCCCTCCCTCCCTCCCTCCCTCCCTCCCTCCCTCCCTCCCTCCCTCCCTCCCTCCCCCAATGAATGTGCGTCCGAACTCCCAGGTCCTCAACGACACAACCCCAGTGCACATAAAGCACGAGCAGACCCAGATGTTCATCAAGCGCCCCCTTGCCTCCCCGCGCTCCAGCGTCAGCCCCACCAGCGCACGGTACTCCACCTGCGTGGGCCTGTCGCGCAAGTCCCTGGAGCTGACGCTCCAGCCCGACTACGACGACGTCTTCACCCTCAACATCCCAAAGGGGGACGACCTTGAGGACATCCACTTCGTGTTTAACAGCACCCAGGCCCTCACCACATTCGTGAAGGTGTGTAAGGCAGGGCCCACCCCCCCCCACACCCTCCCCCAACACTCCGGCCCTGACTCTACCCCAAAGGCATTCCCATACCCCAACACCAGCCCCCAACCGCATTTCCAACCGCCAGTAACCGCCCACCCCCCAACCGCTTTCACATCCCCCGTGACCGCTCTACAACCGCTCTGGGACTGCCCCGATTGCCGCCCCCTCCCCTTCAAGCAAAGCCCTGGGAGGGAGGGAGAGGCCAGGGCAGGGGGAGGGAGGGCACGAAGGCACCACCGCCTGCAGAGGGACAGAGGTCAGGAAAGGGCACGGGGGAGTGGCGCAGGGCCACTAGACAGCAACACAACCGGGCGTCATGCCACCCCCCCCCCACCCCCCCACCCCCCCCCCAGGGGAAAGGAAGGGGGTGTAGGGGGAGGTAAGGACAGGCCCGGCGGGGGAGGAGGGAGGGCACGAGGGGGTGAGAGCCAGCAAACGTTAGAACGGCCAACACCCGCAGAAGGAGGGTCCAGCCCCCCTTTGCCCCCCCCCCCCCCCAAGACCAAAAGGGACCGTCGGGGGGAAACACAAAAGGTACGATGGGGACAATCTGATCGGGCCACTTTAGGTACACAAACTTTTGGGTCCCAGACCCCCCCCCAGCCCCTGTCAGGGAAATTATCCTGCAGATGCACACCCCAGTGCACACAAGTCAGTGCTGGAGTCAGCAAACCCCCGCACGGACTCGGGGTGTGCATCTGGATGCCCCTGGTCAATGGCACGGGCACCAGCCCCGTCTCTGGGACGGCCGACCCCCGGAGTAGTCAAACAGGACAAGTCATCCGGGGGCTCCGTTGACACAACCAAAACACGTTCAGACCCACAGAGGGTCAGAATGAGCAGCGGCGAGAGGCCAATGGGCACCGCCAAAGGCAAACAATCGGATACCGAGGCCTTGTGCCACCCCCCCCCCCCCCCTCTCTCTTCTAATGAAAGCGTGAGAGAGAGGCCGATGGGCAGCGCCGCCGCCTGCGGAGGGAGAGGGGTCAAGGGAAGGGCAAGGGCAAGTGGCGACAGGCCAATCGGCGCCTGCAGCTGCAGACAGCAACACAACCCGGCATCATGCCGACCCCCCCCCCCCTTCCCGTTCCTGCCTCCCTCGCCCCCTCTGTCATCCCCACCCCCCCCCCCTCCCCTCCCTCAAACCCCAGTCCTCGTTCCCGGGGGTGGGGGGCGGGCGGGTGACACCCCCTCACGGCGGGTGCCGAGAGGCTGACGGACGTCCTCAACGCCATTGCCAGGGGTGTGCTCTCTGCACCGGGGGATTCGGGTAGGGACAGGGGTGCGGGCCCTGAGGGCGGCCGGTGCTGGGGCGGGAGGGCGCCACGCCCCCCACTGCACGGCACAGGGAGCGGGGCCCCACTGCGGGGGAGTGGGCGAGGGGGGGGGCGGGGGTACAGCCCCACGGTGAGCCCCCCCCAAAGTTTTGCGGAGGGGGGGGGGTCCGGGACGTGAGTGCCCCGCCGGGATGGCATAGCGAGAGCGGAGGAGGACGAGCAGGAGGAGGCGGGTCGCAGTCTGCGGGACGTGCGAGAGCGAGGGGCGCCGGTCGGCAAAGAAGGTGACGGGCACCGCGGCTGCGCGTTGGAGGCGAGGGGGGGGGGGGGGGCACCCACCGGGTGGTGTCCCAGAAAAGGGCTTAGATCGATTTTTTGTTTGGGGGATTTCAGTTCTTCATGCGTTTTCTCGCAGTTTGAACTCTGGGACCGCGGGGGCAGGGGACGGGGGGTTACCCCCAGTGATCTAATAGACCGGCCGTACGCCGCAGGGGGAGGGGGGGTTTCCCCCCCCCTTAGACCCCCCCCCCCCTCCTCCCCTTCCAATGTTTGAGGCTGACGGCCAAAGTTTTGTTCCGGTGCCTTCGGTGCCGAGAGGATTTACGCTTCAAAATTGTTGGCCCGCCTTCAGCGGGGACCATAGGGGGACCCTGGGAGGAGGGGGGGGGGTCCCAGCCAAACCCCCCTCCCCCCCCCTTCAGACCCCCCTCCCCCCCTTTCCAATACAGCCCTGGGTACCCCCCGCCCCCCTCCTGCCCTCAGCACTGCCAACACCGGAACGCATTTGTATAGCCCGGGTGCGGTGGACACGGGTGCGCCGCACACCCGTGGGGCACCTCACTGCTTTGTGGCCCAACGCCGGATCTTCCAAGCCCTTTGCAGCTCGCACATACCTGTTTCCCTGTAGTGATCCCACCCTCTGCACAGGAGGAGACTGGGTTTCTCTCTCCCCCTGGGCAGCCCTGCCCTCTTCACCCCCGACCCGATAGGGAGGCGCTGGTGTACTCCTCCAAACGGTGGTACGCCTATTTTTCTGCTGCCCCCCCTCCCCCGTGCCCTCTCCCGCCCCGTTCACCCCCAAGCCCAACGGATAGACAACCAACCCCCCCTCTCCACGAGTGGAGACGTCCCCGGGCGATCTCCCTGTCTGACTGTCGGTCGAGTTTTCTCAGGGCGCTCCTGAAGAACCCGGTTTCCCTCTTTTGTTCGATCTCGGTAAGACCGCCGCATGCCCTTCCAAATGCTGTCGGTTCTTCTCCGGCTGCCGTCGGTTACCAACCGCCGTCGGTTAGCCCTCAAAAGGTGCGTGCGCAAAGGTACGTGCACCCGGAAGTACCCACCGGCACACACACTCAGCCTCGTTGCCCCCCCCCCCCCCCCCCGTGCCATGCGCAGGTGTTCAAGGACGGCAGCGGCTCCCTGAAGCACATCTTGGCGGCGCAGGCCGCGCTGTCCGGCCTCATCCTCTTCTGCACCGACAGCCGCGACATGGACCCGCTGACGCGCGCGGGCGTCCCGATCGTGCGGCACCAGATGCTGCTGCTGGACACGAACGTCCACTCGCTGGTGATCAACATGCTGTCGGTGTGTGCCCCCCCCATCCCCCCCCCCCCACCCGCCCGCCCGCCGGCGCACAAGTCAGTGCTGGAGTCGGCAACCCCCCGGACTCGGAGTGTGCGTCTGGATGCACCTGGTCAACAGCGCCGGCAGCCGACCCCCGGAGTAGTGGGGGGGGGGTCCGTGGCCGGGGGGTCGGCAGCCGCGGCGTACGGCCGGTATGCGGTGGCATGTCTGTGCCCCCCCCCCCTTCCCCCCTTCCGCGGCACGGCACTGCGCCTCTGTGCCATATCGTCTACGCTGTACGGTGCCCCAGGGACGGATTGGAACGGGGGGAACAACCGCAGCAAGGGGGGGGGGGGGCCGTCACGGCGTCCATACTGGTGCTGCGTGTGTCTGATGTCGCGCCCTGGGTACGCACGCTCAGCCAGTGGGGTGCCACATGCGTCGGCGAAGCCGACTGCAAAGAACAGTTCAACAGGATACGACCAAATGTCACTGTCCGTGAGTTGCGGGAGGCTTCCCAATTTTTGTACCACAAAAAGCGGTGGGGTGCAGAGGCTATTGTATGGAGTATCCACCGCGACTGTAAGGAGTTAGACAGGGCAGGTCGCGCTGCATCTTCTGCCTTCTGGCATTTCTCACATGACGAGTTGACACAGTTGGTGCAATTTTCATTAACCGAAGACAACCAGGTATGGTGTGCAGGAGCCATGTGGAAGAGAGTAAATGCAATACCCATGGGGGGATCCTTCTCTGTGCAGTGCGCAGACCTGCACAGCCTGTGGGCACTGAAACAAGGAGTAGATGTGATGAAACGTTTTGGTACCCTCGTGAAGGAAGCACCATTCCCGGTGTGGGAAACACCTGCGGGCAACACTGTGTCACTGTCACAATTTCGAGACAACGTTAATGTTGGTGCCAAAGGCCCGTCAGCCTGCGACGAAATGTCACGCGTCTGTCATGCCTTGGCCCAGTGTTGGGATCTGCCTGTTCACTGTGACTGCCTCGGCAGGGGCGATGAGTGCGATGGGTCCTGCATGAGTGATAAGCTGCGTATCCTGGGTGTAACCATTCATGTAGGATCATCTGTTTTGTGCTTTTCCACACCATCAGCACTCAGTGACACTTGGAGTTTAAAATGGGGGCCATCTTTACACAGTCCATGGGCAGTGGGTATGGGACACCTGTCGAACATTTTCATAGGTTCTCTGGTGAACTCCCTACCCTTCAATTTTTCGTGGGCATGCCTGCTGTTAAGTGTCAGTGCCTGGATGCAATTGGCGGTCCTGTGTGATCACCCGACATCCACTGTTTTACGCGCCATGAAGGGCGCCATTCACAGAGTGTGCAGTAGAGGACCCTGGTGTGTGGACGCCACAATTTCTTGGGCAGTGGTACAGGCTCGCCACTTGCCAACTTCACCTAGTCGTTCAGCTGGACTGTTGCAGACCTGGCTGCGACAAGAGGCTTTTTGGCACAACGGAAAATATGTGTCATGGCACGCCCCGCACGACGGCGAATGCTCTGCGACCTGTGCTCCCTGGGACGCAGATTTTGATATATTGTGTGACATATAGTACGACAGTGCACAAGAAACCAGATGACCGGGGGGGGGGGGGTGGATGAAGGTGAGCCACAGATTTAGAATGGGAAAATCATATATCCTGATTTGTTTGCTTATCCTGTGGATGCATGGCGGCCTTTGTTACCGCTGCAGCATGGGATGGTTGTACCTCGGTTGTGCTGTGCGTTGCCGTGATTAGTCCATAAAGAAAGAGTCATGGTGTCATCCGACACTATGGTCTCTGTAGGTCAAGCGAAGCGGACATCAATCTACTGTACCTGGAATGCGACTGTGTGCTGCTCTTCCAGACCGAAAGGCGCTTATGGTACCACTGATGAGGCTTTTGTTTTGATACTGCTCGTCTGCTTGTCCCAACCAGACAGCAACTCAAACAGACTCCATACGGGGGGTATCCCCCTAACGAATGACCCCCCCCTGTGACATGCCGTCGGGTTGTTGTTTCTTTACGGGGCCCTGGACAGTCACCCGTTCTTCCCTTCGCATGTTGCGTCGGGTCGCTGCGTTCTGTCGGCCACTGCGGCCGGTGCTCCTGCTGGTGTCGTTTCCGCGTTCGCGGAGCCCAGTAGTTGGTGTGTTGGGGGCTGTGCTGAATGTGGCGGGATGTGCCGTTTGCGCGTCAGCGGCGCCCAATAGTTGGCGTATTGAGTCCCTCCCTCAGTGCTCCCGTCTCTCCAAGGGAGGATGAATGCCAAGGAGCAAGGAGACGTCTTTGTGCTCGACGACGGGGGTGAGGCCCACCCAGATTTGGGCCTCTACGAACGGACCATTGACCTGCACCTGCGGAGGGAAAATCACATAACATCACATCGCTTTGGGCAAGATCTACAAGCGAGTGAACGCTCCGTTTAACAACTCGGCACCGCTGGGGGGGTGGGGGTGACAACCCCCCCCCCCCCCCACACACGTCGGTGCTTGGGCTAGAACTTTCTCCCGGTCTTCGGCCACTCAAAAATGTTCTCTGGTGCCTTTGGCGCCGGTTATTTTAGGCCAAACATTTTCTTCGGCGCCCCACACCCTCACCCTGCACTCAGGCCGTGCGGAAGGGTCCAGGTTTGTGCTCCTCAGTTGTTCTCTTCGGCACAGGGATGATGGACGGCGCCCCGTTGGGGGTAACCGACGGGGGTTGCGGGGGTAACCGACGGCGGTTGGGGGGTAACCGACGGCGGTTTGGAGGGTAACCGACGGCGGTTAGGGGGGAACCGACGGCGGTTGTGGGGGGGTACCCGATGCACGTATTCTATTCTGTCAGTGCTACAGAGAGAGTTTCCCCCCCTTCCCCTACGTTCGTCCCACCCACAAATGAGGGCACGAGGCCATGGTGTTGGTTTGCTTGCCTTTGGCGGCGCCCATTGGCCTCTCGCCCTCGCACATCCCGACCCCCTGCGGGTCCGAACATGTTTCGGTCGTGTCCACGGAGCCCCCGGTATGACTTGTCCTGTTCCCCCTCCCCCCCCCCTGCCCCTCTCCCAGGGAATCGCTTGAAGGGGGGGGGGGTACCCCCCCCTCCCCCCTCCCCACTGCACTGACTCTACCCCAAAGGCATTCCCATACCCCAACGCCAGCCCCAACCGCATTTCCAACCGCCAGTAACCGCCCACCCCCCAACCGCTTTCACATCCCCTGCGACCGCTCTACAACCGCTCTGGGACTGCCCCGATGGCCCCCCTCCACTTCAAGCAAAGCCCTGCCCCCCCCCCCCCCCCCTGCCCCTCTCCCCCCCCCTGCCCCTCCCCCCCCCTGCCCCTCTCCCCCCCTGCCCCTCTCCCCCCCCCTGCCCCCTCTCCCCAGGTGCCTTTCAAGGAGTCGGGCACCTCCGAGGCCCTGCTGCGGCTCGCGGATCTGGAGCAGGCCCGGCACTCGGACCTCCGCATGGTCTGCAGCCTCGGGTACCGCCTGCTGCGGCAGATGGTGTGCGGCAGCCCGGCCTTCGCGCTGCGGCTGGCGGAGTACATCCCCTTCATCCAGTCGCAGCTCGGCTACTGCAAGCTCGCCGCCGACACCCTCTCGGAGATGTTCCACGACAACCGGAAGCTGCTGGAGCAGATGCCGGAGCGCCTCGTGACGTGCTTCGTGAAGCTCTGCACGGAGCGCGTGCGGCAGGCGGGGTACATCCGGTTCCTGTGCGAGCTGTGCGTCTGCGAGGACCAGGTGTGCGGAGGGGCGGTAGGGGGGGGGGGGGGGGTAGAGGGCGCTGGGGGATGTTGCAGAGGGTTGGGGGGGTTTTGGTCGTAGTGCCTGCATCTTGGTCCAAACCGAATTTTTGTAACAAGAGAAAATTTCTCGGCCATTTTTGGGACCACCGACCCTCGGACTGCGGACCCGCCCCCCAGGGCATCGCTTGAAAGGGGGGGGGGTACCCCCTGTGTGACATTCCGTCTGGGGACACCCTCCCCCCCCCCCAAACACTCCGGCCCTGACTCTACTTGGGGTATGGGCATTCCCATACCCCAACACCAGCCCCCACCCGCATCTCCAACCGCCAGTAACCGCCCACCCCCCAACCGCTTTCACATCCCCCGTGACCGCTCAACCGCTCTGGAACTGCCCCGATCGCCCCCCGTCCCCTTCAAGCAAAGCCCTGCCTCGCCCCCTCTTCTACCACCAGCCCCGCCCCGATGCCCGTCCTGTCCGCCTGCACAGGGCATCCTCAAGAACCAGACCGTCATCTGCAAGCGCCTGCTGGAGGAGAACCACCAGCTGCTGCTGGCCCTCGCCGTGCGGGACGGCTGCGTGGTGGTCAACGTCCCCATGGACGAGACCCCGCGGCTGAAGCACACCGCCACCTCCTACGACAGCTTCGCCTCGAACCTCGTGCCCCCGACGCCGGTGCACCGGAGCGCCCCGAAGTTGGTGTACCCGCCGCGCAGGCGCTCCACGCAGGACGCGCAGGTCCGTGTGATGATGGCGGAGTGCCCTAGCGCCACCGGTCGCGCGAGGGCCAGCACAGCGTGGCTGGTGACCGCAGCGGAAGACAATCACGGGGGAGGTCGGGTTTTTAACTTTGGGCTTGGGGGGGGGGGGGGTCGGGGAAAGGGCTCAATTGACATCAGTCACTTATTATGAACTCTGCCTTTTTTGAGCATTGAAAATGGTCAATTTCCCCACCCCCCACCCCCCATCCCCCCATACATGGCAAATGATGACTTTTCTGAACCACGCTGATTCTAAAAATCCCATTTTCATTTTTTGCCGAATTTCAGTCTGGGTCACCTCTGGGGCCCGGGGGTCAGTCTCGGTAGGATAATAGGGGGCCTGTCAATTGAGCCTTTTGGGGGGGGGCTCTAGCTAGAGGGCTGTATTGACCCCCCCCGCCCCGAAGTTGAAAGCCCGCCCACCCAGACCCCATTCACGGCAGGGCGTCAGCTGCTCCAT
>OZ038400.1:23159141-23510532 GCA_964036045.1 Eutreptiella sp. 'Long Island Sound 2002' | reverse complement strand
GGGGGGTTGTCACCCCCACCCCCCCAGCGGTGCCGAGTTGTTAAACGGAGCGTTCACTCGCTTGTAGATCTTGCCCAAAGCGATGTGATGTTATGTGATTTTCCCTCCGCAGGTGCAGGTCAATGGTCCGTTCGTAGAGGCCCAAATCTGGGTGGGCCTCACCCCCGTTGTCGAGCACAAAGACGTCTCCTTGCTCCTTGGCATTCATCCTCCCTTGGAGAGACGGGAGCACTGAGGGAGGGACTCAATACGCCAACTATTGGGCGCCGCTGACGCGCAAACGGCACATCCCGCCACATTCAGCACAGCCCCAACACACCAACTACTGGGCTCCGCGAACGCGGAAACGACACCAGCAGGAGCACCGGCCGCAGTGGCCGACAGAACGCAGCGACCCGACGCAACATGCGAAGGGAAGAACGGGTGACTGTCCAGGGCCCCGTAAAGAAACAACAACCCGACGGCATGTCACAGGGGGGGGTCATTCGTTAGGGGGATACCCCCCGTATGGAGTCTGTTTGAGTTGCTGTCTGGTTGGGACAAGCAGACGAGCAGTATCAAAACAAAAGCCTCATCAGTGGTACCATAGGCGCCTTTCGGTCTGGAAGAGCAGCACACAGTCGCATTCCAGGTACAGTAGATTGATGTCCGCTTCGCTTGACCTACAGAGACCATAGTGTCGGATGACACCATGACTCTTTCTTTATGGACTAATCACGGCAACGCACAGCACAACCGAGGTACAACCATCCCATGCTGCAGCGGTAACAAAGGCCGCCATGCATCCACAGGATAAGCAAACAAATCAGGATATATGATTTTCCCATTCTAAATCTGTGGCTCACCTTCATCCACCCCCCCCCCCCCCCCGGTCATCTGGTTTCCTGTGCACTGTCGTACTATATGTCACACAATATATCAAAATCTGCGTCCCAGGGAGCACAGGTCGCAGAGCATTCGCCATCGTGCGGGGCGTGCCATGACACATATTTTCCGTTGTGCCAAAAAGCCTCTTGTCGCAGCCAGGTCTGCAACAGTCCAGCTGAACGACTAGGTGAAGTTGGCAAGTGGCGAGCCTGTACCACTGCCCAAGAAATTGTGGCGTCCACACACCAGGGTCCTCTACTGCACACTCTGTGAATGGCGCCCTTCATGGCGCGTAAAACAGTGGATGTCGGGTGATCACACAGGACCGCCAATTGCATCCAGGCACTGACACTTAACAGCAGGCATGCCCACGAAAAATTGAAGGGTAGGGAGTTCACCAGAGAACCTATGAAAATGTTCGACAGGTGTCCCATACCCACTGCCCATGGACTGTGTAAAGATGGCCCCCATTTTAAACTCCAAGTGTCACTGAGTGCTGATGGTGTGGAAAAGCACAAAACAGATGATCCTACATGAATGGTTACACCCAGGATACGCAGCTTATCACTCATGCAGGACCCATCGCACTCATCGCCCCTGCTGAGGCAGTCACAGTGAACAGGCAGATCCCAACACTGGGCCAAGGCATGACAGACGCGTGACATTTCGTCGCAGGCTGACGGGCCTTTGGCACCAACATTAACGTTGTCTCGAAATTGTGACAGTGACACAGTGTTGCCCGCAGGTGTTTCCCACACCGGGAATGGTGCTTCCTTCACGAGGGTACCAAAACGTTTCATCACATCTACTCCTTGTTTCAGTGCCCACAGGCTGTGCAGGTCTGCGCACTGCACAGAGAAGGATCCCCCCATGGGTATTGCATTTGCTCTCTTCCACATGGCTCCTGCACACCATACCTGGTTGTCTTCGGTTAATGAAAATTGCACCAACTGTGTCAACTCGTTATGTGAGAAATGCCAGAAGGCAGAAGATGCAGCGCGACCTGCCCTGTCTAACTCCTTACAGTCGCGGTGGATACTCCATACAATAGCCTCTGCACCCCACCGCTTTTTGTGGTACAAAAATTGGGAAGCCTCCCGCAACTCACGGACAGTGACATTTGGTCGTATCCTGTTGAACTGTTCTTTGCAGTCGGCTTCGCCGACGCATGTGGCACCCCACTGGCTGAGCGTGCGTACCCAGGGCGCGACATCAGACACACGCAGCACCAGTATGGACGCCGTGACGGACCCCCCCCCCCTTGCTGCGGTTGTTCCCCCGTTCCAATCCGTCCCTGGGGCACCGTACAGCGTAGACGATATGGCACAGAGGCGCAGTGCCGTGCCGCGGAAGGGGGGGAAGGGGGGGGGGGCACAGACATGCCACCGCATACCGGCCGTACGCCGCGGCTGCCGACCCCCCGGCCACGGACCCCCCCCCCACTACTCCGGGGGTCGGCTGCCGGCGCTGTTGACCAGGTGCATCCAGACGCACACTCCGAGTCCGGGGGGTTGCCGACTCCAGCACTGACTTGTGCGCCGGCGGGCGGGCGGGTGGGGGGGGGGGGGATGGGGGGGGCACACACCGACAGCATGTTGATCACCAGCGAGTGGACGTTCGTGTCCAGCAGCAGCATCTGGTGCCGCACGATCGGGACGCCCGCGCGCGTCAGCGGGTCCATGTCGCGGCTGTCGGTGCAGAAGAGGATGAGGCCGGACAGCGCGGCCTGCGCCGCCAAGATGTGCTTCAGGGAGCCGCTGCCGTCCTTGAACACCTGCGCATGGCACGGGGGGGGGGGGGGGCAACGAGGCTGAGTGCGTGTGCCGGTGGGTACTTCCGGGTGCACGTACCTTTGCGCACGCACCTTTTGAGGGCTAACCGACGGCGGTTGGTAACCGACGGCAGCCGGAGAAGAATCGACAGCATTTGGAAGGGCATGCGGCGGTCTTACCGAGATCGAACAAAGAGGGAAACCGGGTTCTTCAGGAGCGCCCTGAGAAAACTCGACCGACAGTCAGACAGGGAGATCGCCCGGGGACGTCTCCACTCGTGGAGAGGGGGGGTTGGTTGTCTATCCGTTGGGCTTGGGGGTGAACGGGGCGGGAGAGGGCACGGGGAGGGGGGGCAGCAGAAAAATAGGCGTACCACCGTTTGGAGGAGTACACCAGCGCCTCCCTATCGGGTCGGGGGTGAAGAGGGCAGGGCTGCCCAGGGGGAGAGAGAAACCCAGTCTCCTCCTGTGCAGAGGGTGGGATCACTACAGGGAAACAGGTATGTGCGGGCTGCAAAGGGCTTGGAAGATCCGGCGTTGGGCCACAAAGCAGTGAGGTGCCCCACGGGTGTGCGGCGCACCCGTGTCCACCGCACCCGGGCTATACAAATGCGTTCCGGTGTTGGCAGTGCTGAGGGCAGGAGGGGGGCGGGGGGTACCCAGGGCTGTATTGGAAAGGGGGGGAGGGGGGTCTGAAGGGGGGGGAGGGGGGTTTGGCTGGGACCCCCCCCCTCCTCCCAGGGTCCCCCTATGGTCCCCGCTGAAGGCGGGCCAACAATTTTGAAGCGTAAATCCTCTCGGCACCGAAGGCACCGGAACAAAACTTTGGCCGTCAGCCTCAAACATTGGAAGGGGAGGAGGGGGGGGGGTCTAAGGGGGGGGGAAACCCCCCCTCCCCCTGCGGTGTACGGCCGGTCTATTAGATCACTGGGGGTAACCCCCCGTCCCCTGCCCCCGCGGTCCCAGAGTTCAAACTGCGAGAAAACGCATGAAGAACTGAAATCCCCCAAACAAAAAATCGATCTAAGCCCTTTTCTGGGACACCACCCGGTGGGTGCCCCCCCCCCCCCCGCCTCCAACGCGCAGCCGCGGTGCCCGTCACCTTCTTTGCCGACCGGCGCCCCTCGCTCTCGCACGTCCCGCAGACTGCGACCCGCCTCCTCCTGCTCGTCCTCCTCCGCTCTCGCTATGCCATCCCGGCGGGGCACTCACGTCCCGGACCCCCCCCCCCCTCCGCAAAACTTTGGGGGGGGCTCACCGTGGGGCTGTACCCCCGCCCCCCCCCTCGCCCACTCCCCCGCAGTGGGGCCCCGCTCCCTGTGCCGTGCAGTGGGGGGCGTGGCGCCCTCCCGCCCCAGCACCGGCCGCCCTCAGGGCCCGCACCCCTGTCCCTACCCGAATCCCCCGGTGCAGAGAGCACACCCCTGGCAATGGCGTTGAGGACGTCCGTCAGCCTCTCGGCACCCGCCGTGAGGGGGTGTCACCCGCCCGCCCCCCACCCCCGGGAACGAGGACTGGGGTTTGAGGGAGGGGAGGGGGGGGGGGGGGGGTGGGGATGACAGAGGGGGCGAGGGAGGCAGGAACGGGAAGGGGGGGGGGGGTCGGCATGATGCCGGGTTGTGTTGCTGTCTGCAGCTGCAGGCGCCGATTGGCCTGTCGCCACTTGCCCTTGCCCTTCCCTTGACCCCTCTCCCTCCGCAGGCGGCGGCGCTGCCCATCGGCCTCTCTCTCACGCTTTCATTAGAAGAGAGAGGGGGGGGGGGGGGGGTGGCACAAGGCCTCGGTATCCGATTGTTTGCCTTTGGCGGTGCCCATTGGCCTCTCGCCGCTGCTCATTCTGACCCTCTGTGGGTCTGAACGTGTTTTGGTTGTGTCAACGGAGCCCCCGGATGACTTGTCCTGTTTGACTACTCCCGGGGGTCGGCCGTCCCAGAGACGGGGCTGGTGCCCGTGCCATTGACCAGGGGCATCCAGATGCACACTCCGAGTCCATGCGGGGGTTTGCCGACTCCAGCACTGACTTGTGTGCACTGGGGTGTGCATCTGCAGGATAATTTCCCTGACAGGGGCTGGGGGGGGGTCTGGGACCCAAAAGTTTGTGTACCTAAAGTGGCCCGATCAGATTGTCCCCATCGTACCTTTTGTGTTTCCCCCCGACGGTCCCTTTTGGTCTTGGGGGGGGGGGGGCAAAGGGGGGCTGGACCCTCCTTCTGCGGGTGTTGGCCGTTCTAACGTTTGCTGGCTCTCACCCCCTCGTGCCCTCCCTCCTCCCCCGCCGGGCCTGTCCTTACCTCCCCCTACACCCCCTTCCTTTCCCCTGGGGGGGGGGGTGGGGGGGTGGGGGGGGGGGTGGCATGACGCCCGGTTGTGTTGCTGTCTAGTGGCCCTGCGCCACTCCCCCGTGCCCTTTCCTGACCTCTGTCCCTCTGCAGGCGGTGGTGCCTTCGTGCCCTCCCTCCCCCTGCCCTGGCCTCTCCCTCCCTCCCAGGGCTTTGCTTGAAGGGGAGGGGGCGGCAATCGGGGCAGTCCCAGAGCGGTTGTAGAGCGGTCACGGGGGATGTGAAAGCGGTGGGGGGTGGGCGGTTACTGGCGGTTGGAAATGCGGTTGGGGGCTGGTGTTGGGGTATGGGAATGCCTTTGGGGTAGAGTCAGGGCCGGAGTGTTGGGGGAGGGTGTGGGGGGGGGTGGGCCCTGCCTTACACACCTTCACGAATGTGGTGAGGGCCTGGGTGCTGTTAAACACGAAGTGGATGTCCTCAAGGTCGTCCCCCTTTGGGATGTTGAGGGTGAAGACGTCGTCGTAGTCGGGCTGGAGCGTCAGCTCCAGGGACTTGCGCGACAGGCCCACGCAGGTGGAGTACCGTGCGCTGGTGGGGCTGACGCTGGAGCGCGGGGAGGCAAGGGGGCGCTTGATGAACATCTGGGTCTGCTCGTGCTTTATGTGCACTGGGGTTGTGTCGTTGAGGACCTGGGAGTTCGGACGCACATTCATTGGGGGAGGGAGGGAGGGAGGGAGGGAGGGAGGGAGGGAGGGAGGGAGGGAGGGAGGGAGGGAGGGATGTAGTGAAGGAGGGAGGGATGGGGGGAGGGAGGGGGAGGGAGGGAGGGAGGGAGGGAGGGAGGGAGGGAGGGAGGGAGGGAGGGAGGGAGGGAGGGAGGGAGGGAGGGATGGGGGGGGAGAGGGAGAGAGGGAGGGGGGGGGGGGGTGGGATGAAACACGGCATGGCCGGCGGCGAAGTGGCAAAGGAACTGGGAAGGCTAGACACCTTCGTATCGCTGTCCAACGGGTAGAGCAGGAACAATGACTCGCGGCTGCTTGCGACCCCGGATTGGGAGGACACAGTGAGTTCGGTGGTGTAGCCATCGTTGATTGTCGTGAGGTACGCCCCGCTGGAGAGGTGCCGCAGGCGGTAGCACACCCCAAAGCGGACGCCGCCACCGCGATTGACCTTCACGTTTTCAATGAGCCAAATCGAGTTGGCACAGAGGCTGTTCTCCATCTGCGCAGGGGCCGAAGGAGGAACCGGGGGAGAGGGGCGGGGGGGGTATCCACAGTATCCACAAGGGCAAAAGGGGAAGGCGGGATGTACACCCGCTACAACAACAGGCACATTTTCAACTCCTGAAAGGGGAAGGGGTGTCAGAAGGGGGAGGGGGGGGTGCTGGCTACGCATGGGAATCTGCGGTCAAGCAGGTCTACCCAGCCCCCAAACCGTGCACTACTGTGGGGGTGAAATAAAATGTCTGGGGAAAAATGCAAATTCCCAAAATATGCCGGTATTTAATGCCCCCAATCGTTAAAAAATGGGGTATTAATTGTGTCCCAATTCTGACTCATCTGAGGTTGCTTACTGTACACGAAGAAAGCAAAGGTGGCTTACAGGCAAGCACTCATGTATCCTTAGAATTGGTGCGATTACCCGTGTACCAATCCTAAAAACTTGGCAATTAATTGTGTCCCAAATCTCTGGACACAATTAATGTTTTTAGAATTTCTACCAAGTTTATTTTGAACCCCGCCGGTATCCGTCCGAGTGGTGGCCCCAGAGGGCGGGTCAGCCCGCCCCGGGGGGGGGGGCATACAACATCTGTGTAGAGCCCATTGGTGGATCAATGCCCTGAAAGGGGGGCGGGAGAGGATGAGGCTGGATGCCCCGTGTTCCCCGTTCAAGTGCCCCCTCATCGGAGAGGCCCTGGCAGTTACATGCCATTTTGAAGCACGCAGACACAGTGCACCAAACCGCGGTACGTTGTCTGTGCAAATGCCTTCAACACTGGGCCCCCTGCCTCCACAGAACTTGCGGTGATTTCGCAAAGTTCCATCATTTTGTCTTTGCAAAACCCAAATCAGGGGCACCCCACAGGGGCAATGTACTGAGCAATTAGCAGGACAGCGTTGCGAAAGCGTTGCGGAAAATTTGCGGTAAAATTGCGGTAAAATTGCGGTAAAATTGCGGTAAATTTGCAGTAAAATTGCGGCCGTTACTCCAGAACCAAAGACCATGAAATCATCCCTCCCTCTGCCCCCCTGTACAAAGAACCACATCTCAGTCGTGCCTAACATGTGCAGCCCTGCCTGCAGGAGGTACCCCCCACCCTGCGCCAGCACGCTGAACATCAGAAAGACAACGGTGCACGTGCTGAGGGTAGGGGTGCGCGCGACACACCGTACGACACGGAGGTCTGCAGCGACCACCTGCCCATAACCTACCGCAACCAGAACTTGGCACACCAGCGCACCGGAACACAATGTGAAGGCGGCATTCGGCGTGTTCTTGATGTCCTCACTGCCAATCAGGGGCATCAGGGCTGTCATTAAGACTGAAATAAAAACCGCCGGCCTCCGGTACACTCGAACCTCCGCAGAGCGCCGGCCGGCGAGCAACTGCGGCTGGTCATCGGCCAACCGCCATCCACGCGCTAACCGCCGTCGGTTGAGTGTCAACCGCCGTCAGTTACGCGCCAACCGCCGTCGGTGAACCAAATCCCGCCAACGACAACCCCCGGGCCGTCCGTACTTTAAAACAAAAAAAGAATAGCTCAGGACAGCCCTGGGCCATGGAACACAAGGCGGAGGGCAACTCATCATCAGAAATCGCACGCGACGCCTCAGAAACCCACTGCCCAAGTGGCGCATGTGTTGAAGAGCCGCGGGATGACCCGACAGGCCCAACGCACTGTCGGAGACTGCCCCTTGGGGCAGCGGGCAGGGGGGCAGGGGAGCACCAGAATGGGGTCGGGGGAGGCCCCAAAAGTGTGGGTACCAAAAATGGCCTGACAAGATTTCCCGTATTTGTAAATTTCGTTCTTTCCCGCGATGGTCCCTTTGGTCTGGGGGGGGGGGGGCTTCTCCTGCGGTGTACGGCCGTTCTACTACATCACTGCCCCCCTGTGTGACATTCCGTCGGGTTGTTGTCTCTTTACGGGGCCCTCGACAGTCACCCGTTCTTCCCTTCGCATGTTGCGTCGGGTCGCTGCGTTCTGTCGGCCGCTGCGGCCGGTGCTCCTGCCGGTGTCGTTTCCGCGTTTGCGGAGCCCAGTGGTTTGGTGTGTTGGGGGCTGTGCTGGTTGTTGTTGGGGTCGTTTGACTGTTTTTGCTGCCCACACACCTTCGTCCTCAGGCCGTCCACAGCCCGCCTGGCTGCGTTTCCGTGGGCGTGAGGCCCAGGTGCGGGGAAGGCGGGGTGGGTCTGGGACCCAAACGTTTGTGTACCAAAAATGGCACGAACAGATTTCCCAATCGTAAAATTTGGGTGGGGGAGGGGGGGCATAGGGAGGGGGGGAGGGGCTACCCCCCCCCCTCCTCCTGCGGTGTACGGCCATTCCAACACTTCCCCCGGGGGGTGATCCGCACATCGGACCTTCTGGGACATGAAGACCGCCGTGAGCCCGTCCACGGCGTCGCCCTTCTTGCAGCTCAGCTCCATGACGTACTCCTTCATGGCCCCCACCATCGTGTCCGTGTTGCCGCGGTGCAGCGTCGGCGTGCGCTCCCGCTCGAACGACGACTCCGGCGACACGAACCCGACGGTGGGCCCCGTGGTCAGGTTCTCGTCCCGCTCCGCCGCCGGGGGGTCCCGCCGCCGCGCCGGCAGCGGGGGAGCGCGGGGCAGATGGGGGGCAGCTCCGGCGCGGGGTCGGCCGCGGGGGGACCGCGGCGGCGCGCCGCGCGCGGTGGGGGCTGGAGCGCGGGGCCGTCAGCTCGTCCTCGTAGCCGCCGGAGCTGGGGGACGGGGCCGGGCCGGAGGACCGGGCGGAGGAGGACTTGGTGCGGGCGGAGTTGTCGTGGGTGGACCTGCGGGCGGAGGGGCGCGAGGGAGGGGGGGAAGATTCAGTTTTGGGGGGGGGGGGGGGGCGAGCCGCAATGTAATGCGGCAACTAAAATTGAGGTGAAGTGGGAGACGAAAGCGGGTACAGAATCAGATGCACAGAAATGAGGCAATGCACTCCACAGCCTGAGGGGAGTGCATGTTAATACTCCGACTCGGACGTGGCGGACTGCATTGGGGGGGGGGGGGGGGGGTTGGCACAAGGCCTCGGTATCTATTTGTTTGCCTTTGGCGGCGCCTATTGGCCTCTCGCCACCGCACATTCTGACCCTCTGTGGGCCCGAACGTGTTTCGGTCGTGCCCACGGAGCCCCCGGATGACTTGTCCTGTTTGACTACTCCGGGGGTCGGCTGTCCCAGGCGGGGGGGGGGGGGGGGGGGTGACCCTCCTCCTTCCATTTTTCACGTCGTAAAACAAGCCCAGGGGCAGGGGTGCCACAAAGGCGCAGTACGTGTGCCTCCGGTGGGTACCTCCGGGCGGACGCAGCGCAGCGGTTTGGGTGTTGAACAGTACCATTGTTTACGTTGCTTGTCTTGCGTTTCTTACGGCTGTGCTTCCTCTGCGGCTAGCCCCACTCGACCACACACGTGTCCGGCGTTCAAACAGGGGTGGGGAGGGGCAGGGGCGTTGGCATCCCGCGCACGGCCTGGGCGCCATCACGATTCACAGCTGCAACAGCTTGGGAGTGTCTGGCATGCCATGTGCACTGCGGATCTCATGCAATACACATCGGGGAATTCGGTTCACGTCGTGTATGTACATCAAATGCTTCAGGGTACAATGCACGGTCTACACAGTACGTACGCCGCCCCTCCGACACTTGGGTCTTCCGTTGGGTAGCCTCGGTGCAAAATGGGAGTTTGCTGTGTATTTCCCCACACCACAATCTTCACCAGACTTGAAGTGAGTGATTGGTTGAATAAACAACCCATAAAAGTGGAATGAAATAGAAAATAAAATCGAAAACAAAATATAAAGTAGAAAATAAAAACAAAAACAAAATATAAAGTAGAAAACAAAAACAAAAACAAAATATAAAGTAGAAAATAAAAACAAAAACAAAATATAAAGTAGAAAATAAAAACAAAAACAAAATATAAAGTAGAAAATAAAAACAAAAACAAAATATAAAGTAGAAAATAAAAACAAAAACAAAATATAAAGTAGAAAATAAAAACAAAAACAAAATATAAAGTAGAAAATAAAAACAAAAACAAAATATAAAGTAGAAAACAAAAACAAAAACAAAATATAAAGTAGAAAATAAAAACAAAAACAAAATAAAAACAAAAACAAAATATAAAGTAGAAAATAAAAACAAAAACAAAATATAAAGTAGAAAATAAAAACAAAATAAAAATAGAACATAAAAATAAAACGAAATGGAAAAAGACCAACAGTCTGCAACCGCCAGGTGTCCTCGTGCTGCTGCGCGCCAGCCCCCCGCACACGCACCCTGTCTGCATTCCACACAACACATGCCCCCTTCCATCTCCGTTGGCACATGCCGGCACTCCTTTGGCCATGTCACACCCTCGAGCACGGCGTTGAGAGTCCAGAGGGTGCTCGCCACCATCGATGATGGGATGCCAAGGGGACGGAGAACACAAAGGGCGCAATCATCATTCACACTGCATCAGTTTTGGTGTCCGCTGGGATATGCTACGCACAGTCAACATGCAATGATGCACATCCATCTGTCACTTGGGCATCCGTATCTACACTTCGACAGCAAACGAGCAACTTGAAAGATGTTCGGGTCGGCAATAGTGCTGCCCAGTCATGCCTATAGCGACGGATAATCCGTCGTAAATCCATCGTCAAAATGTTCAAATCCATCGCAAATCCACCGTCAACCCCCCAAATATCCACCGCTATAGACATGACTGGTGCTGCCTGCAAACCACTTACCGTCTGTCCTTAGATATACCGTATTGGCGTTACCAAGACAAATCGTTTTGAAGATTGTGGTCCGGTTTGTCTGCAAAAGGTTTAGGCTTGGGGGCCATTACCAAGACCAATCAAACGTACAAGCAGGAAAACGTGGAAAACCGCACGGTCCGAGCACTAAAACATCTTCGGCTTGTACATTTTTCCGCCTTATCCAACTGCCATCCACGGCCACTGCCGTCAAGCACTCCCTTGGCTCTCAGCGGCTGCAGATGTCCTCGGGGGCGTTTTCGCACAGCGCGCGCACAGCGCACGGTGCGCCCCCCTCATTTGTTCTGAGTGTGAACACAACGGGGGGCAGGCGCGGGGGGGGGGGCGGGGACCTGTCCGTAGAGCACACGGAGGCGTCCGAGGAGTCCGATCTCGTGGACACCGCGTCGTCGGTGCTCAGGCACAGCGACCGGCGGAAGGGCCGCCCCCCGGTGGTGCCGGAGCACACGGAGAGGCGCACGGACCGCGCGGACGTGTAGACCTCGCCGAACTCGTACGTGTTGAGCATGTGCTTGACCTCGTCCTCGGAGTCGGAGGAGGCGTCGCTTTCGGAGGAGAGGTCGTCGACCGGCGGGAGGGCGGCCTGGAACGTCTGGAAGGAGGCGTTCCGCTGCGCGACCTCGGCGGTGAGGAAGGCGTCCAGCTCTTTGCAGTACAGCAGCAGGGGGTTGCCGGCGCGGATGGTGGAGGGGTCCAGTGTGGAGTCATCGTATACCTGCGTGGGAGGGGAGGTGAGGGGGGGGGGGGCTTTGGCATGAGACCATGGGAGGGGGGGAGGGGGGTTGGCACGTGGACATGGGAAGGGGGCTGCGCTTGAAAAGGGGGGGGGGGTGGCCATCAAGGCCAAGTGAGTATGCCGGTTGGGACTTCCGGGTGTAACACACACACACACACACACACAGAGAGAGAGAGAGAGAGAGAGATAGAGAGCGCGCGGGGGGGGGGACAAACGAGGGAGAGAGAGAGAGAGAGAGCAAGAGAGAGAGAGGGAGAGCAAGAGCAAGAGAGAGAGAGAGAGAGAGAGAGAGAGAGAGAGAGAGAGAGAGAGAGAGAGAGAGAGGCGGGGATCAATGGTCGGTAACGATCGACTGAAGGTCCCCGCCATAGACACTTTCAGCCATTAGTTCGGTGGTTCTTGCACAGCAAATGTGTCCCCTTCTTGGTTGGGGTGCTCCGCTATCGTATGTATGACCATAGAGAGAGAGAGAGAGAGAGAGAGAGAGAGAGAGAGAGAGAGAGAGAGAGAGAGAGAGAGAGAGAGAGAGAGAGAGAGAGAGAGAGAGAGAGAGAGAAAGAGAGGCGCGGGGGGGGGGGGTTCATCGACAAATCAGGATGGGAAAATGTCGGAACAAACTCCAGAGCGGGAGAAAAATGGGCGGAAATGAGAAGGAAAATGGGAGGAAAATGGGACAAGATCCCCATTTTTCACATTCCATCCCCCCCCCCCCCCGTTCCTCCACAGTTCCCTTCATGGTAGTCAAATCACCGCACTCCCGGCTGGAAAAATGGGGAATCTTGTGTTGGGTTCAGGCCATGGCACGCCGGCGAAGCCCGCTGACCACGAGGCACTTGAGAAATCTCTCCGAATGAAAGATCAGAGCCGTCCAGTGCTCCGATTGTCTTACAACGCACTGCGGTAGCGGACACAACACGCGGGGGGATGAGCTGAATCTGATGCCGGGAAATGCAGCGGCAACTGCCACGGCCGTGGGCATCCCAGCGTGCCACTGGGGTACAAGAAAAGACGGAAGACGTAGACAAACAGCGTCGCGTCATGCACAGAGGCCATTTTTCACAATCCACCGGCCCCCCATTCTTCCGGGGGTCGAAGACATTCCCCCAAGTTCCCTTTGGGATCATCAAGTCACCGCAGGCCCCCGCTGCACAAACAGGAAACCGTCCCACTCTCCGACACCCACCGCCACCGCGGTGGTGTGGATGGGTGCCCACAGCCCGGGGCACTGGGAGGGTATGTTTGCCCGGCGCACGCCCGGCGCGTGCCCGGCACGCCCGGCATCCAAATGAATGGTCCGGCCATCCATCACAATGCTTTACCCCCAAACATCACCCCCTCCTGTAGCCCAGGGACCCCAAGCACCAGCACATTGTATGACTGTTGGCGATCACTCAATTTCCCATTTTTTCGCCCATCAAACGGGACAATCACATGCACCCTCCCCTTGTATGCCCCATCATGGCCACCCACCTCAAAATCAAAGAATCCCCCTAACATTTTATTTGAATTTTTTTATAAGAAAGATATTTTTTTTAATTCAAACAGTTCTTGAAAGTCGTTTAAAAAGTTATTGCTTTTTTTTTTAAGAACCTGAGTGGAAAGCTTTATTATATTCTCGGTCTTTTTTGGGCGTGATGGACCACTCAAGTGGCCACACCGAAGAGTGGGCGTCCTTACCCCCAACCCGAGGGGCCAGACCAAAGCGTGGGAAGACTTTGCCCGGCGCGCTAACGTACTCTCCGGGGAGGTCGCGCACCTGCATCTTCCAGGCAAAGCCCTGCGGGGCGCAGTTCACCTCGTGCGTCTGCTGGACCTTGTTCTGGGGGCCGCGGTCGATGGCGCTGAGGTACCGCGGGTCCGAGTTCTCAAAGCAGAAGAGGATCTGGTCCTTCAGTCGAATGAGCTCGCCCTCCTGCCGGATCTTGTACTTGGGCAGGATGCGGAAGCTGCAGCGGGGCAAAGGGGGACGTGCGATGGGCCTGGGCCCGTTCCCACCCGTGCCCTGCCCCTTTGTGGGTTCATTCCCGTGCCTGCCCCTTTCTGGAGCATACCACCGTACAACCACTACCACGACCACTATGACGACCACTACCACTACCACTACTACGACCACTACTACGACCACTATCACTACCATTATCAATACCATTACCACTACCACTACCACTATCACCACCACCACTACCACTACCACCACCACTACCACTACCACTACCACTATCACTACCGCTACCACGACCACTACCACTACTACGACCACTATCACTACCATTATCAATACCATTACCACTACCACTACCACTACCACTATCACCACCACCACTACCACTACCACTACCACTATCACTACCACTACCACTACCACGACCACTACCACTACTACGACCACTATCACTACCATTATCAATACCACTACCACTACCACTACCACTACCACTATCACCACCACTACCACTACCACTACCACTATCACTACCACTACCACTACCACGACCACTACCACTACTACGACCACTATCACTACCATTATCAATACCATTACCACTACCACTACCACTAGCACCACCATTACCACTACCACTACCACTACCACTACCACTACCACTACCACTACCACTACCACTACCACTACCACTACCACTACCACTACCACTACCACTACCACTACCACTACCACTACCACTACCACTACCACTACCACCACCACTACCACTACCACTACCACTACCACTACCACTACCACTACCACTACCACTACCACTACCACTACCACTACCACTACCACCACCACTACCACTACCACTACCACCACCACTACCACCACCACTACCACTACCACTACCACTACCACTACCACTACCACTACCACTACCACTACCACTACCACTACCACTACCACTACCACTACCACTACCACTACCACTACAACTGCCCTAGTAGCGGGGGTTAGGTCAGGGGTAGGGGTCGGGGTAGGGGTTGGGGTAGGCCAAGTTGTAGTGGGCCATGAGCAACAGATACAGAGCTCGCATATAATCCCCGTGACACAGGGATATGGTAGTTGTAGTGGGGGAGGTGGTGGTAGTGGTTGCACGCGTGTTGATGATAGGGTCTGTTGTTGGCGTCAGGGTAGTGGGAGTAGTAGTGGCGGTGGCAGTGGCAGTGGTAGTGGTAGTGCCACTTGTTACCCCAATTCCCACCCTTACTACTACCGCTGCTCCTACCAGGGGGGTGTGACCTAATTAAAAAACAGACAAATGCAAACCAGAGGTAATGCTCCTACCAGGGGGGGGGGGGTTCAATCTGGGAAAAATTTCTGCGGGGAAACTCTTGTGGGGGGGAAATTGCGGCGAACAAACGCCTCCAATTTTGGCGCGGAGCCATCAGATGCGGGAAACTTCAACACCCCGGACTGTCAAACAATGCGGCTGTCTTAGCACTCGAACCGAGCTCAGAGACATTCTCGACGATCACCAACTTCTCACTCCCAAGCGAGCGAGATGAACGGACGTGACGAACGGACGGGCTGCCGACAACAGCGCAACAATACCTGGCTATCGCCCCCAGAGGGGGTGCACAAGGAGGAAGTAGGAAGTACCCCAAATTGAGCAAAAGTTTTGTGGGGAAAATTTGCGGCCCCAGACTGAAAACCGAACATTTCCCCACCAACTTGTCCCCTCACACAATTGCCCCCCTCCCCTCCCCTGGGGATCCTGCGGAATATATTCCGGTGCTTTCGGAACATATTCCGGATCCTGCGCCTGTAGCCCCCAACTGGAGTCATGCATCAGAGGTCGGACACAGCCAACCCCTTCCCAACCCCAACCACCCCCTTCCCCCTCCTCCGCGTGCGCACCAATGGCGAACCCGCGCCGACGTGTTCCAGATGTCGACCGGGAGGACGGACCAGACGCAGCGCTCGAAGTTCGCCGGCAGCGTGTCGTCGACCACGGCCTCGAGCTCGACCGCGTGGGGGGAGCTGCCCATGCCGCCGGAGCAGAGGTAGCCATGGCCCCCCGCCCCGACCCCCAGGATGGTGATCTTGGTGTAGTACTGCAGGAAGCCATCGCCCTCACCATCGATTCTTCCAACCAGGTGAGGGTCCATGCATTCATAACAGGGGGCACGGCGCGCGGTGGGAACAAATAGACACTGGGAGGATGGTGGCGGGGGCAGGGGGCGGGGGAAAGGGGCAGAGGCAAAGGGGGGGGGGGGGGGGGAGGCTGCTACCCGACCACGCACTGATGCACCGGCGCAGTAGCGGCCTTGTCCCCCTCCGGCGACTGTCCAGGGGGATGACTGGTTGTGGCAGTCTTATCCAGCGCAGGGGGAAGGAAGGAACTTCCGCTTCAACCCTTTCTTGCTCTTCTTCGTACGCTTCGGTGATGCGTTGAAGGTCGGTACTGCCGATGGCTGGGCAGAGCTGGTCTAATGCGCGATCTAAAACGGTGCTTGCGGGATATATTCCGGATCTTGCGGAATATATTCTGGTGCTTCCGGAACATATTCCAGTGCTTCCGGAGTATATTCCGGTGCTTCTGAAATATATTCCGGATCCTGCGTAATATTTTCTGGTGCTTCCAGACCCTCCTCTTCCAATGTGATGGACCCTTTCCACTGTGAAGGAGGTAGTGGGCAGAGATGCCAATGGGCCAATGGGGAGAAGATGAGAAGAGGGAATACAATGCAAAAAGGGAGGGAGGACTGCACAGTGGGGGGTCTGGGGGGTTGGGATGGGGGGAAGGCTCTCGCCCCTTGGGCCTCTTTGGCTGCGCCCAACCCTCAAGCAAGCGCTGCAACAACAACCGCCCCTTGAAGGCTCAAGCTGGGACGCAGGCCCGGCCGGAGAGTCTGCTGATGCCCTATCACCCACACAGACGGATGGTATAGCCCACACCCCAAGGCCTCGCTGGAGGGGTGGGGGGGGTGCTCTATGCCTGAGGATGCAGCCCCTGCAGGAGGGTGGGTTCGGCCATGCTATCCCCATCCCCCAATGCTCTGGGGCAGAAGGCGGTCCTGAAAGAATAATAATCTCGTTGATGTACAACAAACACACACAGAGCCGCGTACCAATCAAATAAGGAGGAGGGCAAGACTTGCCTGCTTGTTTCAAGACCAGTTATGAGCAGAAATATCGACGGCCCAAGGGCGGACCTGTGCATTGTTTGGGAGCCCACACCTCCTTTTGTGGCCGCTAATTGTTGTCCCCTCTATGACCACTCTTGAGAGGATCATTCAAAGAAGTTTGCTGCCTTAGCCGAGATGTCCACATGATTGCACCCTAGGGCTGTTGAGCCTCTCCTCACCCATCCGCAACCATGAAGCATGGCCTCTGTGGTACCCATGGGGATCATCACCCTTTGTGCAAGCCGCAGTTTGCATGATGTTGTGGCTGTGTTGTCCCTACCCTACAGTCATGTGCATTCCGTGTGTCCGGTGCTCTGCGCTAATGAGGATGATTGTTCCCACCAATTTTGCTGGAAGTAGCAGCAAACGCCTTTTCCGCTACTGGTCAATCATCTTCACTTGTCTTTTTGCTTCTCCTTTCACTTGGCAACTTACTACCCATGACCCACCTGTCCACATGTGAAGCAACGCATGAGCAGCCTACTATTCAAGGGCAGGCATGTTTTGGGGGATGCCTACTGTGCAGGGGGTCGTCCAACTGGTCCCAATGCAAAGGCTAAGGGAGTCATCCCCGAGGGGGGGTGACCCATCAAAATGTGCAAAGAAAAAGGAACAGTGCAATGCCAAGTGTCCCCATCACAGCGCATTTTGTTTTTGGCTGACTCAACTTGTTCAAAGGAGAGTACTCCAGAAAGTTCTTGGAAAGTGGGCATCGGACTCATCATGATACACAGGATCCCTGGAAAAACCAGGGCACGGTCCCCATCACTGCACATTGTGTCCCCATGGCAGTATCAAGTGGACCCATTCCAAGCTGACCAGTGAGGCAACGTGTGTGCATTGTAAAGCGATGTGTCCTGATTGCAGCATAATGTGTTACCACTACATGACCACTCTTCACAGGACAATTCAAAGAAGTTTGCTGCCTTGGCCGATATGTGTGCCCCCCAGGGCTGTGGAGCCCCTCGCCCATCCGCAACCATGAAGCATGGCCTCCATGATTGCCATGGGGAGCATCACCCTTTGTTCAAGCTACACTTGGCACCATGTTGTAGCTACATTGTCCATGCCCTACAGCCACGTGTATTCCTTGTGTCTGTTGGCACTGCGCTACTGAGGACTATTGTTCCCACCAATTTCGTTTGAAGTAGCAGCAAACACCTTTTCCGCTACTGCTCAATCAATCGATCAATGCAGGAGCAGCCTACTATTCAAGCACAGGCATGTTTTGGGGGATGCCTGCTGCACGAGGGGGCGGGGGGTGCCAACTGGTCCCGATGCAAAAGCTTGGGGGAGGGGGGTATCTCGGCCCATGCGCGGGAGGCCGGGGGGGGGGGGGGGGCAAGCAGGTCTCAAAGCGCTCCACACATGCACGTCCTGGTATGTATATGCAGCAATGCCCGGCAGTTCAAACGAGGCTGCTATGATACACTCATGTTCTCGGGGGGGGGACTAGGGTGCAGTAGTTGGTCAAACTTCAACATGCCATTGCTGATCTTGAGGAAGTTCAGGAACATGGGGCTATGGTTGTCGCTGTGAATGGGGAAAATGCTGAACTTAGTGTTCACAAACGTGTTGGGGAACAAAAGGTGGGGTTGCCCTTAGGTACTTGCGGCTTGGTTGTGTGCTGTGTAGGCGTGCCTACGGGCTGTTTGAGGTTCTAGGGGAGGGGGTGTATGTGGATAACGGGCAATTCGCACGTCGGGGGAGAGGGGCATCCAAATCACCGGTGAGAATAGGGGAGCAAGCAACAGAACAATGCTCATGGCACAATGGCGCAAATACTCGCAGCGCGTTCTGTACATCCACAACCGTCGCAGTAGCGACACTACCACTGCCGAACAGTGCCCTTCCACATAATGAACAACTTTCCAAAGCTGCGTGTCGGCATCGTTCTCTTCAACTTCCTCAGGAAGCTTCGCCTGAGCCTCATAAACAGCAAATATAATCAGCCGGCGATTGTACATCACTACCCCTGGGGCGATGCGTGCACACAGCAGAGACGGTATCGCCTGCCAAGCACCTCGGTCAGGGTCGTAGGCCTCAACTGAGTCCAGCCCTTCACAACGGCGGACACAACCAACCGAGAAATACCCGCAGCAGGGAGACATACGCACACACTAGAATGGGTCCTCTTGTGCGCATGCCAGGGGTAGGTCATCACCACAATGGTGAGGCCATGATGAAATTGAGTGAGCTGTAGAGCGAGCGGTACTATACACCATGTAGTGGGGGTGGGAAGAGTAACTTAGGCGCTTCAGCATGGGGATGGGGAAACAGTGTTGCTTGCTGGCAGGGGCCAATCAGGTGGCCCAGCAGGGGGGGGGGGGGGGTTGTCCATTAGGGGGCATTGATATTGGACTGGATTCGAACAGGGCCTCGTACAGGACCAGGGCCCCAAGTCACAGCATCCTTACCTGCTCCACACCAGGGCTGAACAGCCTCACTGTGCAGGTTCCACGCTAAACAGCCCCCCTACCAGGGCCCTGGCGAGGAGCAGACGCCATACTGCCTGTGTGTGTCCACAGAAGGGAGGACCACCTGTGTAAGGCATCAACGGCTCCCGCTCCCCTTCACCTTGTACATGTGGCTGGATGCTGGAGGGGGCAGGGACATGTGGGCACACCTGCTGCCTATCATGATAATGATGACCTGATTCTGCAAGCATATAATGAACCTGTCCCATATAATCAAATGAGACACTGGCATAAAGATCTGACTGAAACATGATCACTGCTCAAGGTATGTGCACAGAAACGGCAGACCTGACTGAACATGTATGCAGGTATGTGGGTATTTGACACATATCTGCATACCCAAAACAGCCACCTCCTGCGGGCATTGTGCATTGGGAACACCCCCAAAGAGGGCACCCCTCCCCCATGTAAGGATTTGAGATGGGGTCGCCCCGGCAAACAGGATTTCTCAGGCCCCCAGCTTTGGAGTCATTTATGTCTAGATCCCCCACATCCTCACCCAACCCCCATCCCCCGGATAACACTACTGGTGCACAGAATCTTGGTGGTGCACACTGCTATTGAAACACAGTTCCTGAGAAACGCCTGAAGATTAGCCACTCCTCCTAACTGCTGCCTAGAAACGTCTCCCTCGCCTAAAACATTGCAATAGGGAGGGGGGAAATGATTGGCAATTTGTCTCCAGGGGCCAATCAGGTGGCCCAGCAGGGGGGGGGGGGGGGGTTGTCCATTAGGGGGCATTGATATTGGACTGGATTCGAACAGGGCCTCGTACAGGACCAGGGCCCCAAGTCACAGCATCCTTACCTGCTCCACACCAGGGCTGAACAGCCTCACTGTGCAGGTTCCACGCTAAACAGCCCCCCTACCAGGGCCCTGGCGAGGAGCAGACGCCATACTGCCTGTGTGTGTCCACAGAAGGGAGGACCACCTGTGTAGGGCATCAACGGCTCCCGCTCCCCTTCACCTTGTACATGTGGCTGGATGCTGGAGGGGGCAGGGACATGTGGGCACACGTGCTGTAGGGAGTTGTGTATGCCTATCATGATAATGATGACCTGATTCTGCAAGCATATAATGAACCTGTCCCATATAATCAAATGAGACACTGGCATAAAGATCTGACTGAAACATGATCACTGCTCAAGGTATGTGCACAGAAACGGCAGACCTGACTGAACATGTATGCAGGTATGTGGGTATTTGACACATATCTGCATACCCAAAACAGCCACCTCCTGCGGGCATTGTGCATTGGGAACACCCCCAAAGAGGGCACCCCTCCCCCATGTAAGGATTTGAGATGGGGTCGCCCTGGCAAACAGGATTTCTCAGGCCCCCAGCTTTGGAGTCATTTATGTCTAGATCCCCCACATCCTCACCCAACCCCCATCCCCCGGATAACACTACTGGTGCACAGAATCTTGGTGGTGCACACTGCTATTGAAACACAGTTCCTGAGAAACGCCTGAAGATTAGCCACTCCTCCTAACTGCTGCCTAGAAACGTCTCCCTCGCCTAAAACATTGCAATAGGGAGGGGGGAAATGATTGGCAATTTGTCTCCAGGGGCCAATCAGGTGGCCCAGCAGGGGGGGGGGGGGGTGTCCATTAGGGGGCATTGATATTGGACTGGATTCGAACAGGGCCTCGTACAGGACCAGGGCCCCAAGTCACAGCATCCTTACCTGCTCCACACCAGGGCTGAACAGCCTCACTGTGCAGGTTCCACGCTAAACAGCCCCCCTACCAGGGCCCTGGCGAGGAGTAGACGCCATACTGCCTGTGTGTGTCCACAGAAGGGAGGACCACCTGTGTAGGGCATCAACGGCTCCCGCTCCCCTTCACCTTGTACATGTGGCTGGATGCTGGAGGGGGCAGGGACATGTGGGCACACGTGCTGTAGGGAGTTGTGTATGCCTATCATGATAATGATGACCTGATTCTGCACGCATATAATGAAGCTGTCCCATATAATCAAATGAGACACTGGCATAAAGATCTGAGTGAAACATGATCACTGCTCAAGGTATGTGCACAGAAATGACAGACCTGACTGAACATGAACACTGCTCTCAGCTAAAAATTACAGCAGAAGTCTGGTAGCAGATTTGACACATAAAAAATGATGACCTGATTCTGCAAGCATATAATGAACCTGTCCCATATAATCAAATGAGACACTGGCATAAAGATCTGACTGAAACATGATCACTGCTCAAGGTATGTGCACAGAAACGGCAGACCTGACTGAACATGTATGCAGGTATGTGGGTATTTGACACATATCTGCATACCCAAAACAGCCACCTCCTGCGGGCATTGTGCATTGGGAACACCCCCAAAGAGGGCACCCCTCCCCCATGTAAGGATTTGAGATGGGGTCGCCCTGGCAAACAGGATTTCTCAGGCCCCCAGCTTTGGAGTCATTTATGTCTAGATCCCCCACATCCTCACCCAACCCCCATCCCCCGGATAACACTACTGGTGCACAGAATCTTGGTGGTGCACACTGCTATTGAAACACAGTTCCTGAGAAACGCCTGAAGATTAGCCACTCCTCCTAACTGCTGCCTAGAAACGTCTCCCTCGCCTAAAACATTGCAATAGGGAGGGGGGAAATGATTGGCAATTTGTCTCCGGGGGCCAATCAGGTGGCCCAGCAGGGGGGGGGGGGGGTTGTCCATTAGGGGGCATTGATATTGGACTGGATTCGAACAGGGCCTCGTACAGGACCAGGGCCCCAAGTCACAGCATCCTTACCTGCTCCACACCAGGGCTGAACAGCCTCACTGTGCAGGTTCCATGCTAAACAGCCCCCCTACCAGGGCCCTGGCGAGGAGCAGACGCCATACTGCCTGTGTGTGTCCACAGAAGGGAGGACCACCTGTGTAGGGCATCAATGGCCAGTCCCTCGGGTCATGGGCTCGAGTGTTGTGAGCGTGGAGGTGACTCATTGATGTTGATAGGCTCATGGGTCCCAAGTTCATGAGGTGCAGGTTTCGGGGCACGGCCTTGCGAGTTGTGCCGGGGCAGTCATTCCTTGAGAGGAAACGGTTGTTGGTGGCAGCGTGAACGGGTCTTGGGTTGCGGCAGCTGGTTGCTGTAGTTGGGGTTGGGTAATGTGATGGCCTAAGGCCAGGTGTGGGATCGTCTCTTGGCTTTCTCCAGTCAGAGGGGTTGAGGGTGATTGTGGGTGATGACTCGGCGGCATGGAGTGGTGTGGCTGGGGTTTGTGAGAACGCTATCCCAGCGATACTACACATGGGATTGTACACGTTGCTGCCGCATTTTGGCGGTGCTGCACATGTGTATGACAGCGTGGGACGGCGTAGCGACTCCCTTCCGTTGCAGGACCACGCCCAGTGGACGCCTCTTGTGTGTTGGTGTGGGCGCTTGACAGTGCTTGTGAAGAGGAACAGAGAGTATTGTGCTGATGCTCTGGATCTGATGTCCTTGACATGGGACACCCTCAGTGCGCGTCTCCCCCCTTTTTCGCCTCTTTGCTTCCCTTGTTCAAAGCACTGCAGCCGTAGGATCACAGTTGTTTTGCCAGTGTGGCACAAGCGGACACGTCACAGCCTACACGGTTGATGGGCAGTGGGTGGTACCGCCCACATTGATGGACGCCCGGCGTCTGGGTTACGGGATTTGCGCCATGGGGGATGGCATTGCGGCCGTTGGTGGTTTCCGCTCCGCCAGTGCTTGTGTACCGCCGAGCGTTTCTCCCGTAACGAGAAGCAATGAGAGTGGTTGCCTGACATGGGGTGTGCTCGGCGTATTCCGGGAGCTGCCGTGCGGCAAGGTAAGCGCAATTTCACTATTGACTTATCCTGCATCCACCATTGGTACCCCCCCCGCCCCCATGTCCAAGAACCGGCAATGTTTGACCGCAGAACCAGGGGTCGGTTCTTGCGCACACTTTTCCCCCAAAATTTGACCGCGGAACCAGGGGTTGGTTCTTGCACACGGCTGCACAACCCCGTACCGCGGAAAAAAAATGCGTGCCCTCTCCTTTCCCACAGTTAACCACGTTGAGAAATGAACACCAAAGGAGTGAATCTCCGCTGACTGGGCTGTAGTGTGCCTTCCAACGTGCATGGGATGATCTATTGTTCAACTGGCTGAGACGTGAAACCCTTCTTCCTGTGATACACCATCCTGAATTCCTGTCTGTGCTGCCCCTTGGGGCCAGGCTTCGGTGCTGCAGTCGCCTTTGGAGCTGGGGGGAGGGGTTTAAGGGGTATGTGCGCCTATGAGTGACTGATAGGGTCCCCCCTGATGGGGGGACCCGTAGTAACACACATGAAATGATGTCCTGCACACCTAAATAGCTGTCACACATCCACCAGAAACATGAAAAACCCACTACCCTGGTAAAAAAAGTGATGCGAGAATTCAACCGCGGAACCAGGGGTTGGTTCTTGCGCAAGGTGGTTCCTGGACACGGGGCAGGCCACAAGAGGGCGAGGGGTAAGGGATCAAGCATTGTGCAGCACACAGCCGCACATCGGGAGACATAAAAGTAATGATCACTGATGGGTCGTGGCCACCGCGTCTGGCGTCTTCCTGCAGATTTTTCTCGGATCAAATATAGATGGCCTTAGGCGCTTCCTGAGCTGGTCAGCCAGCAAATTGCTTGCAATACACAGACAGAAATCGCGCAGCAGGGGAGCTTCCCTCAGCTGCTCAAGCTCCTTGGCGCCTTGGTCTGTGATGAGATTATGTGACAAATCCAATCGAAGGGTGTGCAGCATGGGGGCCTCCCGAATTCTGGCAAGCGGTATTGCTGCCTTGTCTGCCAGCCAACAGCCCGAAAGCTTCAGACTGAGATCTTGCAGGAGAGGGAAGTCCTTGAAGTTGGCCAAGTATTCACAGCCCTGGTCTGTGAGCTTGTTGCCGGAGAGATCAAGATGTATCGTGCACAGTGAAGCGCTTTCCTTCAGCATGGTGAGTTTAGCAGCCCCATCGTTGGTTATCATGTTGTCCGATAGATTCAGATGCAAAGTGTGTAAGAAGCACGCCTTAGTTAAAGGAGCTAGGGTATTTATACCCTGGTCACAGAGAGCATTGTGAGACAGATCAAGATGAATGGTGTGCAATGAGGCTGCCTGATGGAGTGTGTCAAATGCACTCTCGATGCCCCAATGCAGTTGGTTGTGTGAGAAATTGAGATCGAGCGTGTGCATTTTGGGGGCCAGCATCAGCGAGCTGAGAGCTTCACCACCCTTACATATCCGATTTAAGGAGAGGTTCAGCTTGAGGATACGCAAGGATGCAGCCTGCTGAAAGGTGGCGAGTGCTGCTAACCCCCTGACACCAATTCCATTCGAGCGCAGATTTATGTGAAGAGTGTGGAGGTGGGTTGATGTGGCAAGTGCGGCAAGTGATGCTACACCACGATCCCCTAACCGGCTGTATTTGAGATCTAGGTGAAGGGTCTGCAGCGAGTGGGCTATACTCAGTGCAGCGAGTTTCTGTGCACCATCACTAAGCGGTCCTGAATTGCCAAGGCCCAGACAAAGCTTGTGCAGCCTTGCACAGGCTGATCTGTGTTCAGGCACCTGGAATGCAGCAAGCGCCTGCACACCCTCATCTGATAAATGATTGTTCTGGATGTCTAGGCTAATACACTCTAAAGAGGAGGATAGGAAAAGCCCAGCAAATGCTTGTGCACCACTGTCCCCCACATTATTTGTTGTGAGATTTAGTGTTAAGGTGCGGAGTTTGAGTGATTGAATCAATGCCACAAGCGCTTGAGCGCCATACCCTGTTACATGGTTCCTTGACAGGTCCAGGGTGAGAGTCTTCAGTGACGGTGCCCCCTTCAGTGCTGCAAGTGCTTCTACGTCGCTGTCTCCTAACTGTCTGCAAGACATATCCAGCACCAGGGTGTGCAAATGCTGAGCGGAGAGCAGCACGTCCAGGCATAAGAGTAGGCCTAGAGGGGCAGGGAACAACCGAAGCGTTCTCAAAGTGGCCTGCCATGAGAAGATAGGGTTCTCCCCACGGCGGTCCCAACAACCCTGCAGTCTGAGGTGCTGATGCTGCAGCTCTGCCCGCAGAGGTCTGCACACCTGGCTGAGCAGTTCAGACTCCAAGAATGTGGAGATGTGTTGCCACAACTCATTTGGCAGCATGGGGAGGCGGTAGCAGTCGGCAATGGCGGCGTCCAGCCGCTGAGCAAATGGAGGGGGGCAGAGGTCATGAGCCGCAGACGCCGCAGTTGCAATGCTGTCCAGCTGCAACAGGTTGAGCTCCTTGTTCTCCAATTTCGTCAGGAGGGCGTCCAGCAGCTTCTGCAGCCCCTCGCGGATATGGGCCAAGAGGCCGCCGGGGAGCAATGCAACCGCTGCGGAGGAATCCGGTGGGTTTAGGAGCCTTGCGTACAGCGGCCTCGCCGAGGAGTGGAGCGCCTGGTACAGCGTGGGGCTGAAGCGACGCTGCGTGGACGCTATGGGCAGCACAATGCTGCTCAGGGGCTGGGGCGGCAGCTGCGCCTGCCCCAGCCGGCGCAGCACTTGCACAACGAGGGTCTCCACGACCGCGCGCGCGCGCAATTGCTGCTCCGGCGCCTGCACCACCCGGGCGATGGCCCCGTCGGCACACAGGCAGTCCGCGAGCTGGGCCAACATGTCGTGGGGGGGCTCGAACGCCTCGAGCCCCCCCACGACACGTTGGCCCAGCTCACCGTCCATGTTGAGGGAGGCCTGGATCAGCAACAGCAGCTGCTCGTGCTTCAGGGCATCCGGCAACAACCCCAAGGAGGTTTCCGCAGAGTGCCCCGCCCACATCAGCAGCTCCAGCATCTGCTGCACCCGCTCTGTCGTGACGTCCTCCGGGCTGGCCTGGTAGGCCTGGGCACAAAGGGCTTGGATGTCAGGGGCGATGCCCCGAGCAAGACACCGGGCGTCCACGGGGCGCAGGTTGGCGTGCATCTGCTCAACCATCCCCCAGTACCGCATGCTTACTTCAGGGGTGCCCTTCAGCACCAGCCGGAGGACCGCGGCGGCCTCGTCTGCGCCGGGCCCGAGGGCGAGCAGTCGCGTGCACACCGCCTAGCAAATGAGCAGGCCCTGTTTCCGGGTGGCGGCCGCAGCAAGGGAGCCCTGGCAGGCACTGTGCCAGAGGTGGGTGTAGCCGCCTGCAAGGCACTCCAGCTTCTCAGCGTTGGGGACGTCGGGGAGCGCGTCGCACAGGTTCTGCATCTCTGCCAGGGCGAGGGGCGGCCGCGCGTGCTGCAGGCACAGGCAGAGGAAGCACAGCTGCACATGTGGCGTCGCCTCCCGGAGGAGGCGGTGCGCCGCGCGCTCGCTGCCGATGGCGTGCAGCGTCTGGGGAGGAAGGCAGGCCTCCTGGGGGTCAGAGGGGAACAGCATCGTGTGCGTGATCGCCAGCGGCAGCGTGTGCTCCAGGCTGTCGCAGTGGGCCAGTAGCAGGCGGCAAAGCGGGGCCAGTTGCTGGAGGTGCTGGGGGCACTGCTGCGCAATGTCGGGGAAGCAGCCCCGGCTGAAGGTCGCGCACTGCACGACCCAGTCCAACGCTGCGGCCTTGAACTGGGCAGTGGCTGGGAACTTGGCCTGCGCCAGCCCGCAGAGTATGCGCAGCGCGTGCTCCGGGGCCCGGGCCTTGGCCTGCGCCGCCTCGAAGCTTGCGGCGAGGGTCTGGACATCATGGGCCAGGCAGAAGGGCCGGATGAGCTGGACGTACGTGAGCGCGTCCACGTCTGCCAGCGCCGCCTGCTCGATGTGCCGCGTGGCGACGTGGGCGGCGTGCGGCGGCATCATGGAAAAGCAAATGTGCTGACTGGTGGCTTCAAAAAACATGGTTTTGCAGTCTGGTGTCATGAATAATCAGGCTTTCAATGAAACCATAATGATGCAGTGCTGATGGGCAACTTTGAAGGACGTCATTGTGCAATGGTTGCTGTATTTCTCAGACTATCCAAACCCGAAAGACAATGCACATGTGCTGACCGGGGACACCGTGGGGTTGATTGCTCAGCGAATGACGCAACTCTTCCCTGAACTAAAGGTGGGCTGAAGGCCGGGGCTGTAGGCCAAGGGCACAATCGTTGGCTCTGATTGACTGAATATCTCCAACAAGCCACTTACAGCACTTTGTCCAAAGAGCGCGCACGTCAAAACATCTGGGGTTTCGTTGGGGGGTTCCATCAAGGTACACTCCAAGACGAGATGATTGAAATCATATGAAATGGACAAAGCATTGACTGTCCCAAACCAACACCAAAATATTTGATAGACCTCCACGCTCACAACACTCGAGCCCATGACCCGAGGGACTGGCTCCGCCTCCAGCACCCCGTGAACAGATCCCACAGCCCCTGCCAGCAATCAACACTGTTTCCCCATCACCATGCTCAAGTGCCTAACTTACTCTTCCCACCCCCACTACATGGTGGATAGTACCGCTCGCTCTACAGCTCACTCAATTTCATCGTGGCCTCACCATTGTGGTGATGACCTACCCCTGGCATACGCACAAGAGGACCCATTCTAGTGTGTGCGTATGTCTCCCCGCTGAGGGTATTCCTCGCCCCCCCCCCCCCCGCCACCGATAACCACGCTTGCGCAGTGTATCATCACGGCGGCGACACACCTCGCCCAAGCCCAGATGGAGACATGGCGGACACAAGCGTAGTCCCTCTTGCCCATTGGTCATCCAAAAAGCACTTCTTTTCTTTTCTCCAAAAAGGGGTTGTGCACATCCAAAGGTTGGTGTGTGTTTCATTAAGAAGAAGAAGCGAAACATATCCTCGCCGGGAGGTATTTCATCATGCCCATACTTCAGCCAAAAATATCCATTGGAAACAAAACCAATACCTATGAAACTAACTTGTGTCCTCAATGAGGTAGACTCACCGCAATGGAAGATGCACAAGATGGCCTGAATCGGCTTCATTCATTGTTGAATCTCCAAAAGGAAGCATACAACCCTCTTTTGGGTTATGTTTGTTCCGTAAGCGACCACATCTATTCCTGTGTAAGATGTGGTTGGGTGGACAAGATAATATCTGAATTCTCCCAGTTGCATGGTTTTTTTTTTTTTGCGATGAAATAGATCGGCTTCAGTTCTGAAACTACCTTGCCCCGGTGCTTGCACTGGTTGTGAGTTTGTCCTTCGCAGCGCAAGGGCTAGACCAAAGGTCAGTAAGTACATCATTGATTGCAAGTGTACAAGATGAAGGGTTGAAAAACCGTTCCCCTGTCCAATTCTGAATTCTCCAAAATTAAGTCGTATGGTTGGCTAGGGAACCCGTATATCCTCCTTTTTGTGTTCACCTTGTCCTACGAGTGGAGCGAACTATAGCTTGTCCTACCAGCTACCAGCTAGACTTTGGGTGCTCAAAGATGCTACATAGCCAACTAGTTGCACTGCACGCACACTGTGATGGGGCGGCCCCTGTAAGTACTTCGGTGTCTTTGTGACAGTTTGGGCCCAATGAATCATCCCATTTTCCAAGGTGCAGCATTTTCCAAGGTGCAGCAGGTGCCTGGATATGGGCCTTACCAATTTGAGACCTAGTTTGAATCCCATACCAACTGTAGTGAAGCACCAAGAACCCAAGGGTTTGCGCTTGAACTACACATGATGACGACCTGTGGCACAAATTCCTTTTGTCCCGAGGATGCCAAAACTGGAGGATTTGGATTATTTTCAGCTAGATTTTACAAATGATGACACCGTTGAATCTGCTTGGCTTTGTGTTGCTTATAACCCGTCCTCCCACACTTGAACAAGAAATGCCCTTGTCCACGGTACGGCACAGGACCATGTTAATTTGGGGTACAAACTGCTTGCCATACAGCTCCAAAGAGTCTAAGTTGTATGACTTATTTGCTCTCATCTGCCTGTGCTGTGTTGTTGATGCGGTGATTCGCCACATGCAGCAAACTCACTCCTTGGCATTGGGGTTCACCCCACCTGCACCAAGCAACAACACAATCGTGCTGACTTGTATACAGCCTGCGCACCTTTCCCATATGTTTACCTGACCCCCCATCCCCCAAGTTCCCACCCTGTGCCTGGAGTGGCCTCCCCTTTCCCCCACTCCAGCCCCCAAACTGCAACTTTCTCGCTCTGCCCAGTGCTTTCATTCTTGTGCCGGTGCACACTGCCATGAAGTTTGGAGGGTGCTCTCCACCACATTTGATGCGCAACTTGTAACGCGGGGCCAGAGTCCCGGATCACAAAGTGCTACACATCAGCGGTGCACCCCAGTTGCGAGCATTTTGCCCGAGGCGCTGGCGGCGTGCCCTGCGTGCCGTAGGTCAGGCTTCCTGATGTTTCTGTGCTTGGGCTGAGAGAGTGGTGTGATGGGGTGGAGACTGAAGCCGTAAGGTGTGCAAGTCCAGTCACCAGTCGGAGGTCCAAAGGCACAAAGGTCTCTGCAGGATCCCTCACGTGAGGGGCGAAGGCTGGGGAGGAACGCGCAACTAGAGACACGGGCAAAATACAATTAGACTTGTCATCACCTCGAATGAAATAGGGTTTGCAACATAGAAGCGAACGGTACAAACCCTCAAAAACACGAAGTGGTAGCGCTGTGGCAAGGGGGTGAACCTTGCATGTTCCACAAATTGTCACTGATCGTTAGGGGTTGGAAATAGCAGTGGCGTGTCAATCAACCACTCCTTGGCGGCTTTGGCTGCCTCTGTAGTTTTCTAATTTTTGAAATGTTATGTTGGAGCAATAAGTTTTGGTCAGAGCTTGCTTGCTGTGTCAGTGTGTGACGACACTCCAAGGGTTCGAATCCGAAGAAAAACAAAAGGAAACGGTTGCAAAGCAGCTTGGTTGGATGCACACGTGATCTAACGAGGGCAACACTGCAAAGCAGTGGATCAGGGAGAGCTCTGCAGGGGGCAGCCGTCGGCGGCTCACAAACGGCTCCCGCGCATCGTAATGCCCGGCGATGAAGGTTGCCACGATGGCCCAGACTGTTACTCAGCACAGCCTGTGCCCGTGAGCGCCCTCAGCCCCATATGTGCAGCAAAACTCTGTAGCTTTGGATCTCATCGGTTCCTGCACGGGCAACGGTCCGCACATGGCGTGGCGGGGGTGGGGTGGGGGGGGGGTTGAGATGTGACACCCCAGCAGTAGAAGCGTCCCGACCCCCCCCCCCACACACAACAAAGCAAACAAAGTCACAACATACGTCACAAGTTGATGTGTCACAACACATTAAACCCCAAAAATGATTGCCAGGTCGCACTGGAGATGTTGGGGTAAAAAAAGTGTGGGGGACTGTGGATATAATTTCCATCCTTTGCATTCGGCAGCAATGGTCATGTAAGGCCGATGCCCAGCTATCTTGGTCAAGTAAATGTGGCAGAAGACCTGGAGGGGGGTGGGGGGGGGGGAGGGGGGGTTGCGTCTGCGCGTCTGGGAACCCTGGGGTCGTCCCGCTCCCCATGCGTGTGCACGTTTACATCACGACTTCGTCGGATTCGTGTTTTTCTGGCCACACCTCCCAGTGCACTACCCCGTGCTTGTTCAGGAAATGGGGAAGGGTGCCGGGGGGCGGACCGTGGGTCTGCAGCAACCAGTCCGTGCCACCGGCCACGAAATTTAAATCCGGGATGTGATTTATAAATGGTTTTGTAGCGGAAACTAATGCCGCGGAAGCGCTTTCTTGCATTAAGGTCGTTTTATGGTTTTTGAAAATGGTCTTTCATTCCCGACGCTTGGCGATGGCCGCAGCATTTGTGAGCGCAAAAGCAGAAAATACATTAAAAAAAAATCAAAATTAGCTTTTGGTTCATCAAAATCCGACACGGTACTTAGACAAAGGTGCTGGGGGTGTAAGCGGCAGCCAAGGGCAAGGCACAGGTCACCTTTGGGCCTGCAGCGTCCCAGCAGCCAGAAACAGTCGGGCTAGACTGGGCCTCGGCAGCAGGGCTCCTTCTAAGGGTGGGTGGGTGGGTCTAGGGGGGTGGGTCCCCCCCCCCCACACCTCCGGTGGTGCTGAGTTTTAGAGACGCCAAAGGTGCCGAAGAAAAATTTTGGTCGGAACTGACTGGCGCCGAACGCTCGGAAGAAAGTTTGGCCCAATCTTTAAAAGGGGCGGTGGGTCCCCCAGTGGTGCTCAGTTGTTAAAAGGAGGGCTCCTCCGCAGCAGCATGCCACACAGATGGCGGGGTGCGGGACTGGGGAGGGGACCCCAAGTCCCTTGGTTTCGGCGGACGGGGCGGAACCACGACTACGTCCATTGCCGGGGCGGGCGCCAGCAGGGGCGTGTGGTGCGTGGGGCGTGCCGGTCTCGCTGGGGCTGCCCGCGGTCGCCTTGGCCCCACGCATGCCGCATCCCGTCGCACGCGCAACAGATCCGCGGGGACCGCCCCGCCCCCCGTCCTCGCCTCTTCCGGCGGGGCTACGGCTCTCGAGGGGGTGTCGCGCATGGACCGGCCGCAGCCCGTGCCGTGGGCCCCCCCTTGCGGCGGTCTCGAAGAAGTCAAAGGCAAAGCGAGCAAGGGTCCACGAAGGTGCACACTGCCCACGCACGCGCCCTCACGCTCGCTCCTGCGACCAAAAGCGCCGGTTGAACTCTCCGGCAACCTCCGCAACAGACACACGGCCCCGTTGAGTCATGAATTGGGCCATGTGAAGCATCTCGTCATCAGAAATGTAAATGTATTTGCCGTGGTCATCAAACACGCCGTCCAACCGCCCTTGCGTTTGCAAGTCCTCAATTAGTGCAACAACTCGGTCCACATTGATCCTAAACTTCGCGCTGAGATCCTCCAAAAGACATATTTTCTGTGTCTGTACTTCCTCAAGGAATTGTTGAAGGAGGTCCTGCTCGGCACATTCGTCGTCCTCACTACTGACACAACCCTCCTCTTCCAATGCGATGGACCCTTTCCACTGTAGTGGGCAGAGATGCCGGCCAATGGAGAGAAGATGAGAAGAGGGAATACAATGCAAAAGGGGAGGGAGGACTGAGAGATGCAAAAGCACACACGTTGGAACGAGCACGGAGAGGTTACAGATGCAAATGCTGACACACGCAAAACGCCGATTCTCGACCTTGGACAAGTGTGTGAGACGGTTGAAATCAAGTGTGTCGGGTTTGCCCCAAACCAAGGCGCACGCTGAACTATGCTACAGCGTGTCGGACTAGAGTGGGCTTCCTTGCTACACACAAACCACGTCGCTAGGTGAACTTTGGGACAGAGGCAAAGCAAATAGGGAGAGCCGAATGCCACAAGAACATGCAGATTCGTGTATCGCAACATCGTTGCACACATGTTCACATGCATAGTGTATTGGGCACACGATGTTGCATATTTTGTTTTTCTTTTTCTTTATCACGCCACCGTGCAGCGCGCATGCTATGGCACAAGGCCTCGACGGCCCCCCTCGGCACAGAATGGCACGGCACGGCACAAGCCCCCTTACGCCCCCGCCCCCATTCCAACCCATGAACACCCCCACCAACGCTCCAACACGCTATGGAAGTGCCGCAGTGCCAATTACGCAATTACCCACACTCACGCTTGTTTTAGAACGGAGGGGGGAAAGCAAGCAATGATCCATGAGACTTCTTTGGGGAAAAATTGTTCAAAAGCGCATTTGGTGATGTGGTAGGCAACCACACAAAACAAAGGAATGATCAATGAAACTTGACGGAAAACTTGTTCAAAGCGCACCTAGTGATGCGGTGTGACATGCAAGCAACGATGAAGCAAAGATGCATGGAGACTTCTTCAAACAAGAATTGTTCTGAAGTGCCCACGTGATATGGTGCGGCCACGAACAATCTATGACACTTGTTGCAAAAAATTTTTGTTCAAAGTGTGGTTACACATGCAAGCAGTGGTGACCGAGAATTCATGGACGATTCTTAAAAGAAGAAAATTTTTGAGGCACAAGCATGCTACATGCAACCAAACAAAGATGTACCAACCTATGAATCATGACACTTCTTTAAAAAAATAGAGGTATAAGTAGTGGCGCGCAAACCAAAAGCAACCAAAGATGGGCAAAGCCCACTAAAAATGTTTTTCAAACCATGAATTCTTGCTACTAATGCGACAACAACATACCTCTGTACTTCAACTTGCCAAAAAGGGGGTATGAACCCCCCCCCCCACCCACCTTGGGGGTATGAACGGAACGGTACGTTTATTCCCCCCCCCCTATGCTGCACACAAGTCCCTTCACTATGTATTGCCACTTAACCATTTGATCATGTGACATTTCTGCATACACTTCATCAATATCTCTTCGGACGAAACCGTCATTCAACTTCTGCGGAATCCATCATATTACTCAACGTTCTAAGTATGCCGGAGGGTCGAGCTGGTATGCAAAGAACCGACATCCACAAAAAAAGCAAAAAGAAACCGACATTCGCGTTTTTGCACCCCGGTTCAAATGATGACGTTGTTGCGCCTCCCAAAAAAGACGTTCTTCCTTTCCAAAGGGGTGAAATTGTCCTTGTCAAAAGTCGCGGAACACATGCGAGGTCAAGCAATTTACGCATCCTACCAACATCTAAGATGGAATAACACTAGAGGCTCGTGAACAAAGAATCATTCATGGCATGGCAAAAATGCGCGCCAACACGAAGCAACACCAAGCGGGATTCGCCGAGGCGCCCCGTTGGCCAATGTTTGTGGCAAAATAGCACACAAAATTAGACGAGGTGGCCAACTTGTCCAAACCTTGAGTCCAAAACTTTTTAGCTTGCTTTTCGACGTGTCACCTTTTTTTCTTCGAGGGCGCAAATTGTGCTCATGATCTTGCTATTGCTTTCCGTTAAGTTAACCATGTGTCCATAAATGATGTTGTGGGCACAAGGAACGACGATGGCACAGTGTCGGGTACTCACAAAGAGACCCACCATGCGGCGAATGACACTGGTATCATTCCACATATTTTCCGATCAAACTAGCGTGTTCTTTCTTTGAAATACGCGACGTTCGAAAGCAACAAAAACATTCAAGGGCACAATGGTGGGATTTGGAGCAAGACATGATGTTTCCGCAAATACATGGCATGCACTGCTATTTCGCACGAGAGAGACAACAAGCGTTCACGCACGTGCAATCACACGGTCGCCATGTGGTGCACGATCGAGCGCCCACATGCGTCCTTCCGTGTGCGCGGTGGGAGTAACTACGGAGCTTACCCAACCACGGAGGGGGGGGGGGGGGGGGGGGGGGGGGGGCTTGGGCTGTGCCGTGCCGCGGTGCCGCCACATAGGGTGTGTCGTGTCACACGGGGCCGCCGCTGTGTGTTGCAAATTGCATGAATTCGTTTTGTGTTTCGTGGAGGCGTGCTTGTGCTTTATTGTGCTTGTGCACCTCTCTTGTGTCACCTATGTCCCTTGTGCCACCATGACATGGAGGGGGGGGGGGGGGGGGGCGATGGCACGGTATGCCATGCAATGGTTCGTGTAGGAGGGGGTTTGGCACTTGTGTCACCTGTGTCACCTGTGCCGGCCGTGCCACCATGACACGGAGGGGGGGGGGGGGGGGGGGGGGGGGGGCATCGGAAAGTGTGCCGCGACACGTGTCGTGACATGGGTAAGCTCCTACAAAAGGTGGCAAGAAGGTGGTGTTGCATGAGGTCTGACACAACCCTCTTCGATGTCATATAGATGAGTTTTTCTTGCTACATCGACGTGCCGTAGATCCCAACCCATGCATGCAACATATGTTTCGAAGCCGTGCCTTATTTTGTGCCGAGTGCGAGTGTGTCCGAGGCTGCACATCCCCCCGAGGGCACAGGTAGGGCATGGGCCGACGAACGGTTGGTTTGGCCCGTCATGGCGAAGAGACTTCCCAGAGGGAGAAAAAGTCACATTTGAGTCGAAGCAAGAGAAACCTTGTAGTACTCATCGTCTTGTTCTTCCTCTTGCTCCTCCAACTCCTTTTTCCGTTGCTCCGCTTCTTGCTCCACAAGCTCCTTTTCATGCTCCTCCTCCGCAATGCGTTTCAACCGACGCTCCTCTTTTTGTCGCTGTTGCTCCTCAAGCATTGCCTCTCGAGCTCGCTTATGCTCCTCCTTCTGCCTCAATTTCTCCGCTTTCTTTTTCCCAACTCTCATGCCTCTACCCCGTAATCGTTGGTCGACATTTACTACTCCGTGCTCATTTTCACCCTCTTCATTACCTTCCTCGTCTTCCACAATTTCCCGTGCATTTCCAGTTTCCAAAGGCTTTAAGGCACGTGATACACAAATTAGCACTATGATGGCCACAACTATCAACCCTAATATCACGACGTCAGGCATCCAGCAAATAAGCGGCGTGCCAATAAGCGGCGTACGGAGTGGCGTTCAGGTCAAAGGTAGGAGACTTCGTATCCCTTGGTCACCCTAATGGATGGGCATTGGTTCAAAATTCCATGAGGCTACAATGGTACACGCAATGTCACAAACATTGGACGAAGCATGCGCTTTCTAAGTGTTAACAAATGTGGCCCGAGTTTTATTGGCACTGTGGTCGCCTTCTCTGCCTATCTTTCCGATTTCATGTTTTGGGACAGGCCGACATTCACTGCGCACATCTCGACACATAAAACCCCAATCTGAATCAAGCAGGCGAAGCACATGAGGACTCGGAAAATCGACCAGGGCGTTGGGTGCAGAAATTGCAAAATACCACCCCGCCCGGAAATTGAACCCAGGTCTGGATCCAATAGAAGGTGATGGTCTTGACCACTTGACCACGAGGTGTTCATGCCATGAAGGGCCGATCTCAACTCATAGCCTATCTCATCTCAAAAAGTCTATGCATTAAAAAGGAGGGACTGACAAGATGATTTCCTTGTGATGCCCAGGGGTGATGGGCAGGGGGACTAGCGAGCTCAGAGCGGCCTCGACAAGAAAGGACCCTTAGAGCTGCAAAAACCTTTTGATGTCGGTGGGGTTGGAACCCACGCCCCCGGAGAGAACAGGGCCTAAACCTGCCGCCTTAGACCACTCGGCCACAACACCACGGTGGGCGAGATGTTCCACATCTCCCCGCAGCCACCTCGAGGGTTTCTCGGAACATAGGGAAGTACACACTACCAAACCGTCTTGAGACTTTTTACCTCGTCATCACCGAGACGATGCATCTCGTTTCACTTAACGAGATGATTCGTTTCACGAGGGAGGGTCCTTGTGCTAATGTCTTTCTCCGCCGCTCTTCGGCAATTTACATGTGGGAAAGGAGCAGAGGACAAAGAATGTAGATTGATATCAGACAAGCAGAAAAATTCGTCAGGGACACTCTAGTCTGGCCATGGTCCCTGTCCAAAATTTGAGTCCCTGGTCACTTGGGCAGACTTTTTTTTGCGGTTTTGAGACGGCTCTGGTCGCGCAGGATCACTCTTGTAGGCCGTGCGCGCAATCGAAAACCACACTCTCAATCATCACTCTCAGTCAATGTATCATTTCAAAACCCACTTGCTTTGACTTCAAGCATACGCATAGCAGTTGGGGATACAGGTACATGAGCTTCAGGAGGCAGTTGTATGTTCTGTTGATCTGATTCAAAATAGCTACCATCGGGTGGCGCTGAAGACAGGCTTGACGAGACGTTCATGGCGGCCAAGCCTCTGCCATCCCTACCCATGGGACCGGTGCGAACCCTGGTGGGACCCCCGCGTAGGCCGGATATTCAACTGTGAGGACGCGGCCGCACCAACCCCCCCTCCCCCTCACAACCAGTGGTCTAGTGGTACTTCACGTGGTCCTTCACTTTTCCTTGCACCTACATGGTTACACGGAGGCTAAGCCCGATTAGGAGAATTGACTTATGCCCTTCCATACAACGAAAATTTCCGATAAGTTATACACCCGGGACCCGGCCAATACCCCGCAATAGCTTCGAGTGTGCGACATTCTATTCGCAACAAGGAACAAGTACTCCTCCCTGGGTCCAACTTGGCCGTTTCTCGGGCCAGACCGAGATCTTGCAATGTGCAATGTAGTTGTCCTTTCACGCATTTCATTTTTTTCACCTCAAGTCATTTTCCCCCCTGAAATGCAATCACAAAGTGCCGCTTTCGTAATATTGATTTTTAGTTTGAGATCGGACTATCAGAGTATCGTTACCCAAAGATTGTGACCTCATAGATGGGAGTGCACACTAGTGAAGCAATAAAGGTTTTTGGTGGATGCCAACCTGGGGCACCTTGATGGGATCCTAATTTTTCCCATGGGATTTTTCTCATGTGGAATCTAAACCCTAGACGGAAAATTTGCCCTCGTCCGATTTCGAGGCCGTAATAGGAGCATGGGTTCCGGGGAGCATCCGAAAGATTTCTCACCTTGTCCCCGTTTCTATGGTGTATAATGGGTGTAGTGTTACTTCGATGACGCACGCGAGTAAGTGGGACATATTCTATGTGTCTTGAACTACTTTCTATTTTACATGTAGCCCGACAAAATCATCCTTGGTAGCCCGTGGGATGTGGCATGTGGGACCCGAGCATGAGCAAAGCCTTGGGCCCATCTCATGGTCGCATCGTTCTTGTGTGCTTGACAAGTCTTATGGCTCGTAGTATGGATGCCCTCGATTCTTGTTCTCCTTCATCTTCCACACGCCTCTCATGGTTTTGGACAAGAAGTGCCGCGATCCGTCGTTGTTTGAGTGAGCATTATGCACACAACCAAGTTTTAGTGCTTCCACCACACAAGTTTACGCATGCACCAAACAATCGATCACGTAATGACTCGGGATGCAAGTGCATCGGGCCCGCAAAACGGACAAAGTGACGTGCCTTGCGCATTTGGAAATGGTAGCCCACGCATGTCATTCCACACCTTATGATGTTTCCCAATACAACTAGGCCTCAACATTGTGTGATCCCGGATAGTGCCAAGTCTCCTTGACATGTGCCATGGTGTTGCTATTGTATGTAGCATTTGGACCGGTATTAGCATTGCACAGCCCTCATTCGGACCGGCTCGCACAGGTGCGAACGCCGGCCCTCACTCGGACGGTGCAAGTTTCTTTTGTCTTTTGTCTTTTGTTTTTTAAGTGGAGTGGTCGGGTGAAGCTATGGTACCCGGCGCCTTGGGTTGGCAACACCAATGTGCCACACTCTGCTGAGCGTAAGGGGGAGCTTGCTTGTGTTTCGCGATTCCTGACATATGTTATGGCCTCGTCCCGCATGGGTGACCATGGGAGGACCCATAAAGGGCAGGCGAATGAGATATGTGCCCGTGGGGTGCGGATTTTTTGCCGCTGCATGCGACCCCCAAAGTCGTGATGTTAGCGGGTTGGGCTTTGTCACGGTGGCATCACGAACGGGCTCCCAACCTCTCGCTATACTCTTGGTTGAAAGTAGAGTGCACATAGTGCCGTAAACTAAATTCTACGGAAGATCTCCCCAAATACTGCGCATTGCTCAATGATTTCCAAGGAGTGCTCGCGCGAGATGCAATTAGCGCCTTCGTCACCGGCCAAACATATCTTGTGGCGGGTTTTATGTCAATGTGTTGGTGGTCCCGATGGCGACCGGGGTTGCTAATAAAATGGTGCAAAAGTCTTGTTCATTTGATTGTTTTGATTTGTGTTTTTCTCTCACGGGCATTGGTTTTTCCAATAGTTAACAGAGATGCTTGGATTGACCATGGAGTTGGTGCCAAACGAGATAGATGATATACATGCGATTAGGGGGTCTCTAGGTGTCTCGTGTGTCTTGTTGTGCTTGACCGAGCTTTTGTTGCGTTGTTTGGATTATGCTTCGCAAACCCATCCCGTTAAAGGGGGAAGGCCAGCAAGCCAAGATTGTTGTTGGTATTGTCGTCCTTAGGGGTGACCATGTTTTTCCGCAAGAAGGCCCCCAAGGCCTCTGCGGAACCTCCCGTGCCAGATGGACCCTACATACACATCCGCGTGGTCAGCGCCGTCAACGTGTTGGAACGGAACGGAACGCAAAGCGTCGATTCGAGGATTCGATTGACTCTAGGGGATATCCAACGGACCACTAGCATCAAGAAAAATCAATCCAATCCGACGTGGAACGAAGACTTCGTGATGGCAGTTGAGGACACCGAGGACGTGTTACACTTGCAACTTTGCGACGCCTCAAAACTAGACGGCAAGGGGCAAGGCGATGACGGGATAACGGCTTGCAACATAAGGCTAAACGGGCTTCTCAAGGGGTTGCCCCAAGCTTTCACGTTGCACTTGCAAGCGTTGAGCCCAGATTGTCTTACAACCGTGAATGTGATCATTAGAACCTACGGGTTTGTGCTTGCGTGGGCGTGCGTGCATATGCTTGGAAGAGCCACGGAAAGTTTCATGCCCATGACGACATGAGGATACAAGGTTGTGAACGGTGACGGGGGTTAGATTCCCCCCCGTGCCATGCTCACCGGCGGCGTGCACTGCGTATAAGGCTCTGAACGACGTGTTTCTTGGCTTTTGAAGTACGAGGTCTACAGGCCCACAAAGTTGGCAAGTTGGCTCACGGTCCATCGCACACATCTTGCAAACCTGCCAATTTGTGCACCGAAAGGATGAGTTTGGGCTGGACAGGTCTAAAAGATACTTTTCTGAAGGTACACAACTTAGGCGCCCTTTTGTTTCTTTTTCGAACGCGTACAGAGCACTACTTTTTGAGAGGCCGCCGCTATGGAAGCAAAGGGTTCAATTCAACCCCCCCCCCCCCCTGTTCCAACCTAGCCAGCTTTTGAAAGCCCCTCTCCCTCCTGCCCCCTCAACTGCTGTGCAACGCGGCGTGACGCCTTCCGCTTTTCGCATGCCTTGCTGCTCAGTTTCGGGGTCGACCCGTTGGAACAACTCTCCGAAATGGAGGAGAAGCTTCGGGACCAGTTGAACGTGTTCGAGGGGGACGACCGGGCGCTGCTAGTAACGCAAGACCTGCGGCAACAGGCGCTTTGGAGCATGCAGCAGAAGCTGCGGGAGGAGGAGGAGCGCAAGGAAGAAGAGGCGCGCTTGCTCAGAGAGGAAGAGGAGCGACGCGCGGCAGAGGAGGTCACGGGGGTTGGGCAGGGAGGGGTGCTACCGCAAACGCAGCGTGTCGTGTTGCAATACTGTCCCCCTCAAACAAAGTCAACGACAAAGCTTAGCCCTTGCCCGCGACAAGCAAAATCCAAGAAGATGGTCCTTCTGCACGCAGCGGTGGGAGCGCTCTGTGTGATAGATGTGGGCGGATCCCTGCCCGCCCCTGCCCGCGGTGGAAATGTATGACCAATCATGCCTCGGTCACAAACAAAAAATCCACGAAAGCACCATGCATGCGTTTCTGGCTCTGGTCGATTTTCCGAGTCCTCATGTGCTTCGCCTGCTTGATTCAGATTGGGGTTTTATGTGTCGAGATGTGCGCAGTGAATGTCGGCCTGTCCCAAAACATGAAATCGGAAAGATAGGCAGAGAAGGCGACCACAGTGGACAGAAAGCCCGGGCCCGTCACGAAACATTGGTGCATTGTCATCGGTCATCCATCCACCCACTGGTCATGACCCAACCTCCACCCATCAGTCGTCACCCGCCACCCATCGTATGGATTCTTGAAGCATTGGAGGGGTTTGATGGCCCCCGTCAAGTGTCTCTGCTTGCTTGGTGCCTTGTGCCTTGGCAGCAACCGGAAATTGGGACTCAAGTCCACTGTGTCATACGTGCTGCGGGGCAAAACGCTGCCTGTCGTGTCGGCATGTGCCTGCACGAAAGCACATCTCATTTGGGACCTTTTGAAATCACAAAATTTGGTGCAAGAAAAGTCGATTGGAGTGTTTGAACCTAGTTTGTAGTGTGGCCATCCGTACCATGCTAGCCCCCAAACGTGCGTGCCACAGGGTTGTAGCACGAGACGCCCGTGTTTTACAGCGCATTGGGGGGAAGGGGCCATAGGCTCCTGGAAATTCGGGGTTGGGGTTCAATTGATCACGCCATGAATCCGTCCCTCGACAATTTGACGCGTGTGGTTTACGCGTGTGGTTTGCATGATGTGCGTGGTTAGTGTGGTTTGTGGCGTGGGCGCTCAAGACGGTTTGGTAGATCGGCCCTTCATGGCATGAACACCTCGTGGTCAAGTGGTCAAGACCATCAAATTCCATTGGATCCAGACCTGGGTTCAATTCCCGGGCGGGGTGGTATTTTTCAATTTCTGCACCCAACGCCCCCAAACAGCTTGCCAACGGTCGTCAACCGCCACCCATCGGTCGTCACCCGCCACCCAACGGTCGTCAACCGCCACCCATCGGTAATCAACCGCAGTCATGAACCCCCACCCATCGGTCTTCAACCGCTAACCCTAAGTCACTAGCCGCCACCTATCAGTCATTAACCGTCACCAATGGGTCATCAACTACTATCCATCGGTATTCAATCACCACCCAGAGGTCATCTAGTACCCACCCCCGAGAGCAACCCGGTGCCAAATCCCACCGGCCCTGGCCCCATGCCCGCATGTTACCGCCTCTTACCACAGGCGCTGAAGTGGGACCGTGAGCCCTTTGACCAGGAGCACGCACGGCTGCGCTTCGAGGCCTACCTGAAGGCCCTGGATCTCCAGGGGCACGACAAACAGTTCTACTCAAAGCTCACCCGGCGAATGGAACGGCTCATTAAGAAGCACATCGCAGGCCGCCAGAGGGGGGACTACTACAACACCAGTCAGCATCTGATCGAATTGACTGAGGGTCGCAATGTATGATGAACACCACTGCTCCTCCCTCCCTTCCCCCCTCCCTTCCCTTCCCTCCCTTCCCTCCCTCCCTCTGGGCGGCCGACCGGCCAGGGGACATTCAGTCGATCGATACCGACCATTGATCCCCCGGCCAGCCGATATGCAGAGTTGCCTTTCGATCGGCCCCAAATCCGAATCCAAATCCTCCCTTCCTCCCTCCCTCCCTCCCAACCTCTCACCCTCCCTCACCTCCCTCCCTGACCGACTACTTCCGTTACTCATCCCCTGCAGCGAACCTGCGACTCAGCTGCGACTAACCTGTCACTCATCAACGATCAACCTGCGACTAACCGGCATCTGACCTACGACGGGCCTGCGACTAACCTGCAACTAGCGTGGGAGTAACCTGTGACCAACTTACGACTGCTGCGACTAACCGACAACTAACTTAAAGCAAACCTGCGACTACATTGCGACTAACCGCATGCAACTAACGTACGAGTCAGACACACCTAACCTGCGAGTAACCTACAACTAACCTACGACTAACGTACGACTAACCTACGACTAACGTACGACTAACCTGCGAGTCACACGCGACTGACCTCCGACTAACCTTCCCTCCCCCGCCTCAGCCCCTCCCTCCCTCATTCCCTCCTTTGGCACAGCCTTCATGACAGCCTTTGTGATGGGACAGCGTTGTGCATTTTCTCATGACGACGAAAGCGTATAAGGGGTGTGTGGTGTGCGCACTGCATTACTGTGTGTGGGGGGAGGGGGGGGGGAGTACCATACCGGTTACGGTGCGTTTTCTGGAGATGATTTTTGAGCGATTGGATCCTTGGTGCAGCAGCCCACCCCTCCAAGAAGTTGGTGATGTCAGTCAGACGTCACACCGAAGGTGCTCGCTGATGGAGAGGGATGACGTGGGTTGATCCCAAGTTGCAGTGGGCCCAGAGCACCAATCGCTGATTCTGAGCCGTGTGGATTTTGCTTCGTATGTGTTTGGCAGGGCTGCCCTTTACCCTGTTCTGCTTGCAACCATCCGCACTAGCCGCCGTGGCGGTGAGTGTCGGCGAGTGGCAAAAATTCCCATTTTTCCGTCGGTGAGTGCGGTGAACCGATTTTTATAAAGGGTACTGTGGGGAAGGTCTTCGACCCCACGAAAAAATGGGGAAAATGGGACTGTGAAAACTGGGTATTCCGTCCCATTTGTCTCAACTCAACTGTCTCAACTCCCCCCATTTTCTCCCTTTTTTCTCCAACTTTGCCCCATTTTTCTCCCACTTTGGGAGTCGTTCCTACATTTTCCATCTTGATTATTTCGTGGTTCCCCGTTTTCTCCCATTTCCCCCCATTTTCCTCCATTTCCCCCCATTTTCCTCCATTTCCCCCCATTTCCCTCCATTCTCCCATCTCCCCCCCTTTTCCAGACTCAGAAAATCCGATTCGGTGAGTTGGTGAGCTTGGTGGCGGCGAGCGCGGATGCTTGTGCTTGGGTACTGCCAGCTGCTGACTACATCCCCTGTACTCTAGAGCATCTGTTCTGCAGTGAGAGCTTTTCTCCGTTTTTTCTCCTCGCATTTCTGTTTTGGTCATGCGTGCGTGTATGTGGGTGTGTTCCTCCAGTGTGACATTTGTGGCCTCAGGTGCCGACCCATGGGGCTTGGCCCTGAGGGCCCACGCTGCGGCAGTGTGCACGTTGGAACACATGAGGTGTGCGTGTCGGACCAACGGCAAGCCATGAATGGCGCGCGCCAAGTCATCTGGGGACCTCCACACAGGGCAGAGTGGTGGGCAGAGCCCGAGCTTCGTTGGTCCTCCATTTGCTCCCTCCACCCCTCTTCGATGAGGGCTCGTGGAGCCAGGCACTGTGCGACCACGGCCAAGTCAGCTCGCTTCTCCACGGTGACTTTCTTTCTGATCGCTGAGTGAACTTGCTTTGTGCTTATTTGTTGCTGGTCCTGTTGGTGGTTAACTGTCTGTTTCGATCAATTCTCTGTCTTTGGCTGTACCCTTTATGCATTTCGCCCCTTCTCTTCCCCTGTTCCCCCTCCGTTCTACAGACCTCCGAAGCCAAAGTGCGGCTTTGGATAGAGACGCTTCTGGGCCAAGAGTGCGTCGGCACCACGCATCAGTGGCTCCGCAGTGGGGCTGTGCTCTGCAGATTGATCAATGCCGTGAACCCTGGCCTCATTGAGCCCTCGACCGTCTCGGAATCCGCGGAGCCCATGCGCCAGCGGTCCAATATCAAGCAGTTCCTGGACTGCTGCGGGGAGATGGGGCTGCACGAGGGCGACCGCTTTCTTATCGACGATTTGTACTCTAATCGGGACATGAAGCAGGTCACGGCAGGGAGGGGCTCGGCAAGTGACGGGGGGGGCGGGGGGGGGGGGGGGGGCACAGCGAGGCAGGCTATGGGCGGCCTGTGGACAAAGGTGTGTGGACAGCGAAAACAGTCAAACGACCCCGTCAACAACCAGCACATCCTCCAATACGCCAATTATTGGGCGCCGCTGACGCACAAACGGTACACCATGCCACATCCAGCACAGCCCCGGCACACCAACCACTGGGCTTCGCGAACGCGGAAACGACACCAGCGGGAGCACCGGCCGCAGCGGCCGACAGAAAGCAGCGACCCGACGCAACATGCGAAGGGAAGAACGGGTGACTGTCCAGGGCCCCGTAAAGGAGCACTAACCAGACGGAATGTCACACAGGGGGGTCAATGGCCCCTGACAAGTCCTTTGTTGTTTTGGATGTTGCTGCACCGTCTCAGATTTCCATTCGGTGAGCTTGGGGGGCTGCAGGGGCGTTGCAAAAATGGTTGCCAAAGCGGCTGTTGGTGGTTGCTGGTCAAGGTCTGGCGCATGCAAGGAGGCCACTGGGGCGGACCGAAACCGTTTCCCCGTGTTATCAGTGAGCCGAGCGGCCCGTCTGGCCTTGTCATTGCTCCTGCACTTTTTTGCGAGCACTTTTTCCGAGGCTGTGGTTGGAGCCCCTCTCCTGCCACTTCCTCCTTTTGTGCCTCTTTCTCCCTCTCTGCTGCCCCCACCCTCCCTCTGTCCGTGGACTGAAAATAACAGTTTTTCACCACTGAAACGGACATAGCGTGGATTCAGCTTGGGACATGGCCCCTCAATGGCTGAGTTGCATTCCTTTCATGTCCCATTCATCGTGGAAAAACAATGGCTCCATTTGGGGAGCACCAGTTTCGCTCAGCGTCACAGTCCCGAATTCTGAGGTTGAAACTGGGCTAAAAAAGGCTGGTTTTTACCACTAAGACGGCCATAACGCGCAGTTATGGCTTGGGATATGGCTCCTGAATGGCTCATTTACATTCGTCTTATGTCTCATTCGCCACAGAAAAACACAATGGCTTCAACTGGAGGCAGCAACCTGGCACTACAGCTTCCATCTTGAATTCCCGGGACAAAATCGTCCAAAATAGGCTGAAAATGGGGATTTTTGAACCATTTGTTCGCCATTGAGAGGTAAAGTTGCCTCACAATATGCCCATCAATATGCGAAAAGAATGGTTCAATTTTGAAACAATATGTCGAAGAAATTAATGCTCCAGTCTGCTTGGTTGCAGTAGTAGCAGTGGTGGTGCTGGTAGTGGTAGTACGAAACTGTTATTATTATGACAGGAGTTTTAGGAGGAGGATTAGGAGGAGGATTAGGGGGAGGATTAGGAGGAGGATTAGGAGGAGGATTAGGAGGAGGATTGGGAGGAGGATTAGGAGGAGGATTAGGAGGAGGATTAGGAGGAGGATTAGGAGGAGGATTAGGAGGAGGATTAGGAGGAGGATTAGGAGGAGGATTAGGAGGAGGATTAGGAGGAGGATTAGGAGGAGGATTAGGAGGAGGATTAGGAGGAGGATTAGGAGGAGGATTAGGAGGAGGATTAGGAGGAGGATTAGGAGGAGGATTAGGAGGAGGATTAGGAGGAGGATTAGGAGGAGGATTAGGAGGAGGATTAGGAGGAGGATTAGGAGGAGGATTAGGAGGAGGATTAGGAGGAGGATTAGGAGGAGGATTAGGAGGAGGATTAGATGTTATATCCAATTACGAAAAATGACAAAGGCCTTTTGGTGTCAAACCCTGGTGCCGTGAGGCACAACAAGTCCTGCAGAACCAGCATTTCACGAAAGTGATTGAAAGAGTTGAATTTGCCTCCGATTTAAATACATCCAACCCATCAACCGCACGCCTGGTTGTTCGTGGTCGTGCAACAGGGCCCAGGCGTGCGCGTCGGCCGTCGGCGCGGCATGGCCCAGCGACCAGCACCTGCAGAAAGTGCCCTTTGGTCTACCTACTCCCGCGAAAATGTCCCTTTCCCTGCAGGTGTACATCTGCGTGCAGTCGCTGTCCGAGGCCGCGCGCTACGTCCGGGGCTTCAAGGGCCCGTTCATCGACAAGCCTCGCACCGAGCGGAAGGGGACGCCGGAGCGCGCGGACAGACGCACGCCGGAGCGCAGGAAGGGCTCCGCCGCCAGCCCGAGGCCCGGGGTCAGCCCCAGGACGAGACCGGGGGCTCCGGATGTCGCACATGAGACGGACTGAGCCGCACCCGCACGCCCCTCCCCCGGGAAGTATTAGAATGGCCGTACACCGTACGACGAGGGGCGGGGGGGTACTTGCCACTAGCGTCCCCCAGCGCAGACATGATCCGATGGAGCAGGGTCCTACTGAGCCACACGCCGGACGCAGCACGTTCCTACTGAGTTCTGGTGGTGCGGGGGGGCGGGTATTACTGAGTGGCCGTTGGTACGGGGCCGATTGCGACTCAGAAACGGTTTCCCTGCCGGACGCTAGCGGCATGTCTGGGGGGTACCCCCCCCCCCCGGACCCTCCCCCCTCCAGACCAAAGGACCATCGTGGGGAAACACGAAATTTACCGTGGGGAAAATCTGCTCGGGCCATTTTTGGTCCGCAATCTTTTGGGCCACAGACCCCCCCTTCCCTCCTTCTAATACTTCCCTGCTCCCCCCCGCCCCCCCGTAATTCACCCGCCTTCACAGGGGGCTCTCATGCGACAGTCCGGTCCCCGACCGCGCCTGCCCGCCCCCCAACGCAGCACCAACCGTCCTGCAACCGCCGGAGTTCCACCACCCAACCGCTTTTCCAACCCCCAGTGACCCCCCCCCCCCCCCACCCTCCCCTTGCCAACCGCTTTTGAAGCACCCCTTCAGCGCCTGCCCTCTCAAGCGCAGCTCCCCGCCCCCCCCCCCAATGCTCTGCCCACGGTCCGCAAGACTCGAGCACCTGCGTCACGGGGGATGTGCCATGGAGTCTGTTTCCCGACCTTCATGGTTCACCACCCTGCAGGCCCCCGCCGCCCCAACGCCCCCTGGACAATAATGAGAACAGGGGGCGTCAGTTGTCATCGGTTGTGTTCTTCCGTCGTCAGGTTGTCCCCGGCCGTCGACGGCCGGGCTGCAGTGATGTGGATGCCCTCAGGCACCCTGTGCCGGGGGCCGGCTAGTCTGCTTCTCTGCGACGGCCGGCCCGAAATGGATGGCGCACGCGCGCGCGCACACACTTTGATACTAACCTGATATTGGACCCCCCACCGGAGGGTCCCGAGTCGATGGCGCACGCGCGCGCGCTTTGAACCGGAACGAGTTCCGGCCCCCTCACCCTCGCCCCCCGCCCCCACCGGTACCGTTCCCGGCCCGGCATCGCACCCCTTCCCAACACGATAAGGGCCCGGCAGCGCACAGGCCCGATTGCACGCCCCCCCCCCCCCCCCAACCAAACGGGGGAGCAGTGCTTGAGTTGCCGTGGGTGGTTGTGGCTCGACGAATCGCGGTGCACAACGCGATGCGGGCGCAACCGCCAAAAGGCTCTGCTCCATCGCGCAGAGCCCACAGAAGAGGCGTGGCGAAAGGGGACGATGCCACAGACCCGAAAGAAGATGAGGTGGTGAGGGGAACGTGCCCTTGTTTCTCAGACTTGTTGAGTGTTGCACGCGGTCGTTTTGTGCCACGTTCGCGACGCTCGGGCAGTTGTCGGGGAACGCCGTCCCTCTCGGTGGGTGCAGCCGCCTCGGGGCCGCGGAAGGCTCACAGGCCGCCGAAGGGGACCCGCGCTGGGCCCCTGACACGGTCCGCGCATGTCGCACAACGCATTCTTACGCCCGACTTGAATCCTGCCCGACCTGGAGCACCGCTTTGTGCCCCTGCCACCCACCGAAAGGCGCCCAGTGCGTGTCATGAACTGCTCTCGGAACTGTTTTTTTTTTTGACACGTACCTGAGGAGACCACAAACACTCGGGCTGCTCTGATGAAGTGCCTGTTTGTCGCATGTGTTGTGTGTTGCTGCGCGCGCGCGTCGGCATTGGGGCATGGGCATCAAGGCGGCCTTGGGGCTCTCGCAGCCATGCAATGCCGAGGCATGGACCCCGCGGCCCCCCCCCTTCAGGGCCCCGGGGGGGGGGGCTAACCCCCCGGTCTTCGACACATTCGTCCCGTCAGACATCCGTGTCTCTCCTGCCCTGTGCACGTTTGGTCTCGGGGAGGGGGGGGGTTTGGCACAAGGCGTTGGTGGTTGGCTCGAGGGGGGGGGGGGGGGTATGGGCGCATGGACCCCCGTGAACCAATCCGTTCGGGGCTCTGCCCCCGGGGGGAGGGGGGATCGCGGTTCCCTGTTACATGTGAATTCAAAGCGTAGTCAACAATCCGGGTCCAGTGGTGCCTGTCCCTGCCCATGGGTGCTTGGCGGTGGTCCGTGACGTCCCGCTGCGAACCATCGCTGTGCATGTCGGTGGCCTGTCCACTGGCGTCTCTCTGTGTCTCAACTTTGCGACAGAAGGGGTACCCGTGGTCCACTGGGCCACTGACGAGCCTGTTTTCTTGCTGCATTTTTGTGCTGGTCCTACGCGTGAGAGGTCACGTGTGATCACCATGTGTGTGTCACGCGTGATCCCTTACGCGTCTTGTGCCCGCGTACAATACCTCAGCGTTCGGGTGTGGGCGAGGGCAAGGGCGCTCTGTCGACCCTCTTTCCCAGACTGCCTCGGGGGGACTAGACCCGACCAGACTTGCCACTGCATTTTGGAGGTGTGCGGATTCAGCCGTGGGCCCGGGCCATGGGGGTTGTGACGAGACCCAACCATTGGGGAATGGTGGTGAACCACAAACGCATTCCCATCGGTTTTGTGGTGTGTTCTACTGGTGCCGCAAGCGGTCCAAGAGGAGAGTCGCCCCCAGCCATTGGAAAGCTGAAAATACACATATGAGCACCGGCGCCCACCAGAACCCTGTGTGGGTGTGTGCCAGTGCGCGCGCGCGTGTGTGTGGCTATGGGTGTGCGCGCGCGCGTCTCACCCGATGAAGGTGATGCCGCTGGTCGAACATCCGGTGCCCCTTTTCCCTGCAGACCGGCGCCTCGCCTTTGTTTCACAAGTTTTTGAGGCAGATGGCAGCACTCAGCCGCTTTTCTAAATGCCTGTCTGTCACGTTATATTTGTGTGTGTGTGTGGGGGGGGGGGGGGGTTGGCACAAGGCCTTGGTGGTTGGGGGGGGGGAGGAGGGGAGGGGGTTCAAGCACGGGAAACTGGGTCTGGGGGGGGGGTCCAAGGGGCTGTGCACCTTGAAACTGGTGGCCACGAAGCCTCCAGCCTCCTGCACATCTGGTGGGGCAGTACGCTGGAGGCCCCGAGTGGACGCCCCCAGTGGCCAGGGCCCCCCGGGCCGTTCTGCAGCAATGCGCCCCAGGCCCCATCCCTCATGAGAACGGCTGCTCAACCCGCAGGCGGCATCCAAAGGCGCGGTTTGCTTGCCCATCGATGGGCCCCGCCGTGGGGTTTGGCCTTGGGGTGATGCGTTATTCAAAGCGTAGTCAACAATCCGGGTCCAGTGGTGCCTGTCCCTGCCCATGGGTGCTTGGCGGTGGTCCGTGACGTCCCGCTGCGAACCATCGCTGTGCATGTCGGTGGCCTGTCCACTGGCGTCTCTCTGTGTCTCAACTTTGCGACAGAAGGGGTACCCGTGGTCCACTGGGCCACTGACGAGCCTGTTTTCTTGCTGCATTTTTGTGCTGGTCCTACGCGTGAGAGGTCACGTGTGATCACCATGTGTGTGTCACGCGTGATCCCTTACGCGTCTTGTGCCCGCGTGCAATACCTCAGCGTTCGGGTGTGGGCGAGGGCAAGGGCGCTCTGTCGACCCTCTTTCCCAGACTGCCTCGGGGGGACTAGACCCGACCAGACTTGCCACTGCATTTTGCGATGCATCCCTGGGGTCCACCAGGCAGTGACGAGGGGAGCCCCTGACACGGCGCGGGCGATGTGGCGACCTCCGCGGGGAAGGCGTTGTGTTGTTGTCTGGAGCTGTCCTCCCGCGCCGGGCACCGCCGGGGATGTACTTGTTGGGGACCGCGCGGGGCCGGAACGGGCCATTTTCAAAGAGTGTGGCGTGCCTGCCTCCGGTGCCTCGCCGCTCGCCGCGCGCGCCCCCCCACAGCGACGCCGCGGCCTTGCGCTGCAGGCCACCCCCTCCCCCACGGCGCGGGATGCTCCCGCCCTGGCCTTGTGCTCGGCCGTGGCCAACATCCCGCACCCGGAGAAGGCGTACAAAGGGGGGGAGGACTCCTGGTTCGTGCAGGTGGGCCAAGCGGGTGCCAAAGCGGAATGGGCTCTTGATTGCGCCGTATTCGTGGGCAGGAGGGGCGGTTATACGATTTCTGTGGCCGAAGCAGTTGCTCTCCCCCGGGGCCATTTCAGGGGGCGGTTGCCGATCAGGAGGTTCGGGGTGCGCTCGCCGCGGCGCCTGCTGTCCCCCGCGCCCTCCGCCCTCCCCCCCTCGGCCCTCTTTTTACTTCCGAATTGGTTTAGAGTGGCCTTCACTTGGGACATGGGGGACTCGGGTGCACCCCGCAAAACTCTGTTGGGCCGGATGCTTCAGCCGGTCTGCCTCACAGGGGGTGGGGGGTGGGGGCTGGGGGGCTCGGTCCGGCTTGTCCCCCGGTGGTCTGCAGTGGAAGGCTGCGACCAGCGACCGCAGGTATCACCGCCCCCTGCCGCTGTGGTCTGGGGCGGGCGTAAGTGTGATGCCGAGGCGTGACAGAGGCCCAGGACCGCGCGGAGTGGGGGGGGGCAATGTCTTCTCCTCAGGCCCCGCCCCTGCAGGTGCAGCTAGGCTGGGGAGGTGGAGGTCCAGAAAGGCCCCGGAACGCAGGGATGCATTAGAACGGCCGTACACCGCAGGAGGAGGGGGGGTATCTCCCCTGATCCCCCCCTAACCCCCCTCCCCTTGGACCCCCTCCCCCCCTCCCTCCTCCTCTTGTAATATTTGAGGCTCACAGCCAGACTTTTGCTTCGGCGCCTTCGGTACCGAGAGGATTTAAGGATTTCAGGATTAAATTTTCGGCCCGCCTTCGGCGGGGACCATAGGGGGACCCTGGGAGGAGGGAGGGTCCGCCCGAACCCCCTCCCCCCCCTTCGGACCCCCTCCCCCCCTCCCTCCCCCCCTTCTAATACTTCCCTGCCGGAACCCCCCGATGCGGGCAAGCCGATGCCGGCTGGTGCCTGCCAGCGACACCAACCCTGTGACCCACACCTCGCCTTTGAGATGCTCTGATATGTACAGCATCGCCAGCACGCACCCGCGGTGGTGCGGTCAAGCCGCAGCTGCGCAGTATAAAGTGACAACGAGCGGCGTCGAGGGACGTGGCTTTGTGAGGGATGTGTGGCATCCCCCCCCCCCCCCCGAACGAGGGGTTTCCTTGAAGGGGGGGGAGGGGAGACACCCCCACGCCATCATCATCCTCCACGGCAGTTGTCCACACTCCCAACCCCATGCACTGTAACCGCCAAAACCGCCACCCACCGCTTGACTGCTCCGCAGTAACTGTTTGTCCGACTGCCCCTGCGTGACCCCTTTCGAGACCCCTTTTCCCGCAAGTGATTCCCTGGGCCCGTGTCATATGGAACACAAACATGTCCATCCGAAACCCCCCACAGGTCCACACACAGGCCTGTGTGGGTTGGGCTGGGGGGTGTTGGAGGTTGGACTGCGGTGCACTCCTCCCCAGGTAGGAGACAGGGGAACGGGTGTCAGGCCCGAGGGCGCTCGGCCACCCGTCGGCATGGATCTCGAAACGCCCCAGCACGCTCCTCTTCCCCGTGCTGCTCGCCCTCGCCCTCCTCCCCCTCCCGAATCACCTTTCTGAAAACCGCACCGCGAGGCAGACAATGGTGCATGGGCGGAGGCATGGGGGTGATGTGGTGGGGCAGGGCGGTCTGTGAGGGAGGCAGGGGGAGGGCGAAGGTTGACTCCATTGGGGTCAAAACAGGCTCAGACCTTCGATGCAGTGATTCTTGTGCCCTGACTTTGAGTGCTAGCCCTCCGTTGCATGGGGAACTGACTCTGTATCTCCCCGCAACGCTTTCCAAGCCTTTGTCTTAACACTGCACACGTTTACCCTCTTCTCAACCTTCCACATTCCCAAGTCTGCGTCTGATTCACTGGTGGTGTACTGCAGCCTCTGTTGCATAGTTGTTCTTGCTGTGGTGCGCATTGCTTTGTTGGCGTGACAAGGGCCTATGACTCTGGGGCCGGGGGTTGGGCAGGTGCAGCAAACAATCCTCAACCACACCCGGTGGCTACATAACCCCTGCCACCTCAAAGCAACACCCAAACTGAGTGTGAGTCATTGGTTTTCTCTACTTTTGGCACCGCACAGACTCAACCCCTTTTGACAGGTCTTGTGGAGACAAAACTGTTGTCCAAAAGGGACGGGTACAGCCCAACACCCCCCCCGCACCCCACTTTGCACAACCAATTAAAAGCCACTGACAGTTGCGGAAACAACGCTTTATGTCATTGGGACAATGATGAAATAACCCCACCATACCATACCAAGCATAATGCCTCATGGGAGGCAACCAAGAAATGGAAGCGCCAAATTCGATGGCTCCAAAATTGGCGAACAATGTCAAGTGTTGTTCGCACAAGGCGTTGTTTGCCAAACAGGGGGGGTCCTTCCTTTACTAGGCGTCCTTTGCCAAACAGGGGGGTAATTCCTTTATCCACCAGCTCCTCCCCGCCATCTCAAATCACCCTCCTTTCCCATCCAACATCTCAGCCAACATCCAAGCAAATGCAATTTGCACATGTCATTGTGCCACATGCACATTGGGAAGCCTATGGGCGTGGCAGTCTCCCACTGCATAACCTGGTTCCAGACTCAGCAAATCCTCACTACGTGTCGGATCTGCTACCACAGTCATTTGTGGGATCGTTGTAGCACTGGACAGCTCTGAACCTTGATTCCGAGGGGTTACCTCGAGTACCCCCCCCCCCCCCTTATATAAGCTACGCCCTTGTCCAAGCTACAGTAGGCGTAGGGACCGTATTAATTTGGGACCTAATTTTAATTCGGTACCAAACCTAGTGCAGCCGCATAAGGCATGGGTTTGGTGACGGATTTGCGAGTCACATAGAGTCATGGACACATTTGTTGTGAGTGTTTGCCATTTGAACCCAGATAGCTCTGATTTTTGGGATGTTTGTGCATTATATGCCCCTTTCTTGCACTGGCTCACCACGCAATCCTCTCTTTTTGAATCTGGGTGCCCGGTGTTGGTAGTTGTATGTGTTGCGCGCAAGCTACGCCCGTGTCCAAGCTACAGTAGGCGTAGGGACCGTATTAATTTGGGACTTTGGCGTAGCTTATACAAGGGGGGGGGGGGGGTACTGTGAAGTGAGCGGGCTACGGCAGCTCATCTTAGTCCGAGCCAAAAAAAAAAAAGCAATCTGCACATGTACACTTAGGCAGCACTTTTCAATAATGATCATGAGTTGTCTGGACAAAGAGACCTGCGCAGAAAGTGCAAATCACATAGTGCATTACAGTGTTGGGTGTGCTGTAGTTGTTGCACCGAGCACGCGCTACATTCAAATTCACCCGTGGCATGGCAGATAGCAAATCTACAGCAAAGACGGTGTGATGGGAACATGGCATGGCGGGGGGATCAATATTTACAACAACGTCGTTGCAAACGTTTTTGTAGCACCCGGGATACTTTTTTTGTAGTTGGAATACCCATCATATAACAGTGCTACAATTTTACAACGGGGGTGTTGTTGTTTTTTTCTATCCTTGGATATGCAATTTTTCCCTCTGGTGAAAGAATCGTTTGCAACGGCGCCGTTGTAAAAATAAGTAAATGCTCCATCGTATTTTACAATGTTGCTGTTGCGTCTTTCACTTATAGTGTGTTCATCACAAAATGAGTGAAAGTATAAGCAAAGCAGCGGCAAGGACGTTCGTGATGGCGCATCTTGACGACCACGCTGCCATGTTGGGGTGTCTCAATAAAGAGCAAGATCCTTCGTTTATGGGATTCGAACACCTTACCACCAACGACCAGCGACGAAGCTTCCTGCGTGGCCTCTTTCCGGAAACAACAACAGGTGTGTAGTGTATTTGCACGCGCTTGTATGTGCAGTCAGTCGCGGCATAGGCATTAACGTGGAATGTGCGGTGATGCATGTTTGCTGCGCAATTTGGGGACAATGTTTACAGCCAATGCAGCCAAAACCGACCCACCAGCACTGAGCATTAAGCATCGTACAGAGACTGTGCAGTTGTTGCTGGGAGCGAACACGCAAGGTGCAATTGCCTCTTGCGCAGTGAAACTCTACAGTGTGTCGGACTGGACGGTCCATGTTGGCGTTGACTTCAGACGTTTGATTGCTCCCCATTTCCCTCTTTGGCCCAGACCCTCCACTTCTCAAAGCAACCTCCGAGCCCTCCACGTCCCCCAGCAAACCTAAGCGACACGCTGGTCTAAACACATCCGATGCGTGGGGGCTATTATGATGTCCAACACTCTCTGTGACAAGCCGTGATTAATTACTTGCTAGTTCGCTGGCTGAATGGCAAATCACCTCGAAGAGAGGTTGTTGGATCAAGCACAGGCGCAGGCGTCGTATACCCCCCCTTTTTTGGGGTCGGTTGCGTAGTATACCCCTAATATATGGTTTTTGTCATCTAACCCCTTGTAAAAGCATCATTTTGGGACCAAAAATGATCCCCAATGATTTTTTTTTCAATTTTGACCCCCGTACCACCCCGTACCTGGGTACCCCTTTTTTGGGGGTGGGGGGTGGGGGGGGTCAAAACTTCTTTGCGTATTGTGGTTGCTCTGTGTGTATTTGGACCTGGGTCCTGAAGAACTTTTTTCTTGTATATGGACCCCCTGGCCCATGGCGGGGTACCCGGGTCCCAACTCCGGGTACCCCAAGTCGCCCCCCCCCCCCCCATATGGCCCCTTGCCAGTGAGGTCGCGGAGGTTGTTAGATCAAAGCCAGGCAGGCCTGTATATAGGGGAAAACACCACATAGCCCCCCTTTTGGGCCTTTTTGGGGCTATTCACGTACCCTACCCCAAGGGGTTGAATCGTTAGCTTAACCCCTTGTAAAGTCATTATTTTGTCCAATACACACATCCCCCAATGAGTTTTTGGTCTGGACCCCCCCCCCCCCCCGCCTAAACCCCCCCCACTTGAAACCCCCTTTTTGAGGTTTTGAGGGAGGTGGCCGACTCCATGGGGTTTGTATGGGGCGGAGTGGGACGGACGCTTATGAAGTTTATTAAATTTTTAGTAGTTTTCCCTATGTCGGCGTTTTTGGCGACCTTAGTGACCTCGTGGTACCCCCTCTAAGGGGTGCAAGTGACGATGTTGTGACACCATATGCCTACTAGGATACAAGAGGACTTTTTTTTTTGCACAAAAAAGCCCAAAATGGGGGGGGGGGGGTATGTGGTGTTTTCCCCTATATACGGGCCTGCTTGGCTTTTACCTAACAACCTCTACAAGGTGATTTTCAAGCTTTTGGGGGGCCCACGGCTCGGGCTAGATGGGCCTAGTGGCCACTATGAGGGTCCCCATTTGTGTACCACTCCATTGGGTGACCCCCCCCCCCCCCCCACACACACCCAATATCCGAATAGGGTGAAAAGCACACAAATACTGCCGAAAACATGCTTTACATAGCTTGGATGGTCATTGTGAGTGGCAACAATATCAGGGAAAAAATTTCGGAAACATAGCGAGGCAGGCTATGGACGGCCTGTGGACAGAGGCGCGTGGGCAGCAAAAACAGTCAAACGACCCCGGCAACAACCAGCACATCCTCAATACGCCAATTATTGGGCGCCGCTGACGCGCACACGGCACACCGTGCCACATTCAGCACAACCCCAACACACCAACTATTGGGCTCCGCGAACGCGGAAACGCCACCAGCAAGAGCACCGGCCGCGGTGGCTGACAGAAAGCAGCAACCCGAGGCAACGTGCCAACGGAAGAACGGGTGACTGTCCAAGGCCCCATAAAGGAACAACAACCAGACAGAATGTCAGAAAGGGGGTCCCCAAGGGGGCTGGGGCACAACCTGCTTATGCGGGTTTCCAGCCTATGCGGCTCAAAAATAGAAATTCCTGAAACTGCATTTTTTTTTTACATTCTGACCATCCACAATGATCAAATATTCCATGTAAAGCGTGTTTTAGACCCTATTTATGTGCTTTTCATGTGCCCCTCTGCCTCTGTACATAGGCCAGCGGACGCTGATAGACGAATGCCCTATTTATGTGCTTTTCACCCTATTTGGGTGTCTAGATGGGGGCAAGGGGCTGGGGCGCAACCTGCCTATGCAATTTTCCACTCTCGGCAGGTCAAAAATCGAAATTTTCAAACCTTTTTTGTTGGTGCCTTGACCATTCATAATAATCAAATATCCTAGGTAAAGCATGTTTTATACCCTCTGTATGTGTTTTTCTAGATGGGGACGAGCTGCTTATGCAATTTTCTACTCTCGGCAGGTCAAAAATCGAAATTTTCAAAACCGTTTTTGTCGGTGTTTTGACCATTCATAATGATCAAATATCCTAGGTAATGCATGTTTTATACCCTCTATATGCGTTTTTCACCGTATTTGGGTGTTGGAGGGGGGATGGGGGGTTTCTGAATGACTTTGTGACTAGCTAAGTGATTGATTGACTGTGCTCCCTCCCTCTTCGAGGTGTCTTGCCAACAGGCAATAGAATTTTGACACTTGGGCTGCCAAAGGGGGGGTACCTTTTTGACAGTTGGGGTGCCACAAAGGGGTACCATTTTGACACTCTGGCTGCCACAGGGGAGCAAGGTAAACGGAGCGCTTTTAGCACCCAAGACTAGTTTGGACACCACTTTGTGCAGCAAATTTCTCCATAATATAGCACAGTCACCTCTAAATACATATATACTTTGGAAATTACTTGTGGGACTTTGTTTCAAGAGCGCATGGTTTTTTGTAGCAGACGGACAATTTGAAATATAACCAACAACCACCTTTTGATGTTGACAAACCATGACTGGAAAAGTGCACCACATTATCACGTTTTGATGCTCACCCATCCAACATACCCATAGGACACAAAACATTTATGGAGGGGCAACATGAGGATTTACAAAGGCATATACATTTAATATTTTTAGACCAAGAAGGGGACACATGCAATTGTGCGAGAACCTCTGGACTAATGGCTGAAAGTGTCTATGGCGGGGACATTCAGTCGATCGATACTGACCATTGATCCCCCACCCCCAACGGGTTTCCGATGCTTTCTGTTGCAGGTTGTGACTTGACGACACTACAGAGTGTAATGCAGGCCTGTGTTGCGCCCATATGCGAGCAACTGCAGAGCGTATCTGAGCAGGTGCGGAACATGGACATCTCATTGAAAAATGCCGGGGCTGCGCTACAAGGAGTGCAGCGCCATGGATTTGTCGTTGAGGAGGACGGCGTTGTTGTCCCCGCAAAGTTGGTACCAATTATTGCACCCACATGGGTCAAGGTGTGGGGGGGTGTTTGGGGCAGGGGTATGTGGTGTGGGCAGTGAAGAGGGTCGTGGGTAGAAGTATGGGCAGGGGTGCGGCATGGGTATGGGCACATGTGGTGTGGACATGGATGTGGGCAGCGACGTAGCGACGTGGGTAGAGGTATGGTGGAGTGGGGGCAGAGGGGTGAACAAGGTTGTGGGCAAGCGTGCAGGTAGGGGTGTGGCTAGGGGCCCTTTGCGGAGCGCGGGCTTGCAGAGAAATAGCAGAGGACACGCCTGCTGATGCCCCTCCCCCAGACACACACCCCACACCCACACCCATCTCCATATTCTGCTTCTTCTCCTGCCCACACAGCCACCAACACCCATGTACACATTCCTGCCCACACCTCTGTCCACACTGCTGCCAGGCTCGTTATTGGCACCCGAAAATTTTCGAAAATTCGATCGTTTTCTCCCTTTGAGGTGCCTTGTCGAAGGAAATGGATTTGGGGCATTCAGGGTGCACTGCATTGTGTGCCATCTGAATGACCCCGGTTTTTTTCTATTGCATGATTGTTGGCTGTGCTGACCTCAAATTGTGGCAAAGCAACACAACTCAACGCCCCAGTTGCAGCCATCTTTGTCCTGATTTGCGTTTTCAGTCTGGGGTCTCGTGGTTTGTGTGCACAGGTCAATTCACCCCATACCCCTCCTCCACCCTCTTCAATTTGAGCTCTAGCTGTTGTTGTTCTCCCTGGAATTGTGGCATTTCGATGCTGTTGCAGGACACGGTGGGTCAAGAAGCCGGCGAGCAGGTCTTGAAGACATCTGGGACACCTTCGACCCCGAATGAAATGGTTCAGACCCCATCTGGGGAAGTGTGGTATCAACCCAAGCGGCACGACTGAAGCCAGTACCGGGTGATCACGTGCATGGTTGTTTTCCCATGGAGCTCCTGCACCTCAGAATAGAATCAACCCCATTTTGACCTGTTTTAACCTGGTTTTGCGTTGTGAGATCAAGGACAGGTGTGAGTGTACATAGGAAATATGGCAATTATTGCCTCCTTTGGGTAACCATTGGGGGGGCTTGGGGGGGGGGGGGGGGCTAAGTGACGGGGCCTTGTGACAGTGATAGTGACTGCTTGCTTTGTCTACCGTACACACAGCACCTTGTGTAACACTGCACTGCATCATTCCCTTTTGTGCTGTGGCAGTGTACTCAGCTATGTTGTCCATCTTCTCCACATGGCGATCTCCAGATTTTCGACAAAGGCTTTGGATCCACATTCTGCAATGTATGGCATTTGTTGGCTTACTGGTGCCACGGAGTTTCAGCCAATTTTATCGTCACCTGTTCTATGTGAAGAAAAAGGCCTCACAACAACTCAGGTTCCCCGGGCGGGGGGGGGGCGGGGGGGGGTTCACCCTCAGCCCCCTCGCCCCCCCCCCCCCCCCGCCACCCGTTGAAAGGCTTTTGCAGTGCCGATGGCACATGGAAGCCACCCCGGCTCAGACCGCAGGGAACATCCTTAGCAGCACCCAAAACCTTTGTTGCGAGGTGCACTTGGATGTCTTTGGATACCCGAGGCTTTTGCCTTGCTTTACGGGTAATATGGCCACTGCTTTGACCACTGCAATTCAATGTGATTTTGTGTCACGAATCAGGAGTACGCGTGTGAAGCCCCAAATGCAGCCGTTGGTGTCATGTGCATTCCTCTCTGTTCCATTTTTCTTTTTTGGCATGCGTTTGCATCCGCTTGTCCCTCGTGAAGCGGAGCGACCTGCGGGTTGCTTTTGGGGGAATGCAAACAACTGCTTCTTGTGGGGGGTGCTGGCCCAGGGTTCCAGCATGACTGCCTATCCGCCGATTGCAGGAGTGATGTGAATTCTGTTGCTGAGTGTGGCCATTGCTGAGGGCCATCATTATTTGAAGGCTGTTTTGCACTGTGATATTTCTGGGGTCCAATGGGATGGGATCCATTCGGATTGCAAAACATTGGACAGTGCTGTGCAAGCCACACCTTTTTGGTTTCGTTGCTTCGCTGCTACTGTTCACATGGTGCATGTCGCCACACGTTGCTTTATTTTTAATGAAGAATGGCAAGCACATTGCCACACGAATTCAAGCGACACTGTCACGTTTCAGTGACAAAACGCGGGCAGGTTCACCATGCATTTTTATCTGTGGAGCTTGAAGTTCACGAGCAACTTCCCCTACACCACTAGCACAGGAAGGGTGGGCAATTTAACGGGCGCTTTTCCTGCTGCAGTCACGGCGAGTGCCATGCACAGTGCAGCAATGTTATGGGATTTTTTGCATGCAAAGATGCCAGTTACGCACCTGCTGCAAGAAGTGCAGGGAACATATGTGGGTGAAAGTGCATGTACGCATTTCCTGAAAAGGGGACCATTTTCATTTTTCCATGCAGGAAATTTACCCTGCGGTACTCTGAATGAGTGCACGTCTAGGGTCGGCACCATCCTTGTCACACACTGCCCCATGCAGTTATGCCACTGTCTACCGAACAACCCCCACTGTTTGTTGTCATCTTGGGGTCTCGGGGGCAGCACTGTGTTGGAAAATACGAGGTTGGGTTGGCTTGTCGGCCAAGGTCTCCAACGTTCTCTTACGGGAGTAAATGGTACCCAAATTGGATCAAGCAGACCACAGAACAATAAGTGTCATTGAGGTCAGATTGCATGAAGCTGCAACATGGCCAAAATTGACTCTTGTGAACTTGGACTGAAGCAAATGTCACTGTAGATGGAATTTTCCTTGCAGTGCTCCAACTTGAGGTGACAACTGGAATCAAGCCATGGTGGAGGATTATTTTTTTTGATGCCATAAAGCTTGGGCAAATGGACAAAAGCACCCAAGCAAAGATGAAGCTTGGAGATTGTGTGGCCACCTTTGTCGAGGTGGGGGTGCCCATCAAAACGAAAACCTGCATATCCACTTTTTCCCTCCTGATAAGTACTTTTGATTTGGCTGATTTGGGAAAGTATGTACCGCAAGAGGTCTATTACTGTGCTTCATATCTCGCAGTGGTTTTGGGTTGCTGGTTGAGTGAGCAGGAAGGAACAAAGGAAGCGCCTGGTCTCACTTCCGACAACTTGCACCAAGTTGCTGATTGAACGTGATTTGAAGCACTGATGCCCAGTCTTGTATCATTGTTTTAGATACTATTTTTTTTAGATGGTTTGGATGGTCCATACCTACAGGTGTCAAGGTGTCAGAGCATGCTCAAAGTACAGATTGATTGTTCATGAGAACCACCGAACGGGTGAAAAGCTGCTCCCCTGTGCGCCCCATACTAAGTGTAGGGAAGCTATTGGACAGGTGCCTATCATGATGACCATTATGATGGCGATTCATGATGGACAGTACGATGGTTTATTATGCTTGGCGTCATGACTGGCATCATGATGAATCATCATGCACTCAGCATCACCGGGGAATTTCAGCTCCCAAGGCGTAGGTAGAAACCGTGATTCCCCAAATCTCACCTTTTCCTTGGAGTGATTCACGTGGTTCCATTGCGCCAGAAAACACGTGTTCCAAGTGTGGCCATAGATCATTGATACACGGGTATTTCTAACCCTCCAGCCCCCCAACTTTGGGCCATGGATGAGGGATCACACCCAATAACCCCACCCATCACCGCCTACCCCTAGTCTGCAAAGCAACAACCCACCAATCCAAACCACGGCGGGCACCACTGAGCAACCAGGCACAAGATTGTCCTTGTACTTTAAATGAACAATCTTGCACACCGTTGGTTGTCTATGCCGACTCCACCGCCTGCGGATGTTGTTTTTTGACACCCCTCCAAGGTGTCACGCCATGGCCTGCCCCCCACCCTGACACGACACCGTCTCCAGCAATAGCTTCTCTGATCTGATTGGTGGGCTTGAACAAGCCATGGCAGCCTACACCACTGCATAACGTGTGCAATAGCTACAAATTGCCCCCCCGCCCCCCCGCAGCGTCCCTTGAATGGAGACATGCCTCACCCGCATGAAGCTGTAGGTCACCCAATTCATGCTGTACATACTCTCCGGACCTGGACGCCCATGCACACCGGAGGCCTGATGGCCTAAACTTAGCATCAAAATGGTGCATGCGATTTTACAGGCATTTTTACAGGCATTGTTGTGCGCCGTACCACCATGGTGCATGTGATTTTACGTGCATTTTTACAATATTGGTGCCAGCCCGTCAACGGGCAATTGCACAATGTTGGGGGTTTTAGTGTGGGCACCCCAACCAATTCCTCTTACCCCTAACGTCCTGTGTGCACGAGAAGCAATAAGAAATGGGCATCTCCAAAGAAGTTGGTCTGCACTCCGGCAATTCGTACCATCAGCTTCAAGTGGTGGCGGGGTTCATGGAAATGGAGTACTACAACCGGGGTTACTTCCCAGAGCAGCCATGGGGTTAGAGGTATATCATGGGATTAGAGAAAATATGAACAACATTCAACCTACTTTACACATGGCGTTGTCTTTTAGGGACGCTCAGCCTTCTTTGGCACCCCTAGGTGTACTACTTGGCGCCAATTCATGTGTAGGGATTGTCTCCCCCTCCCTTTGGCACCCAAGGATTGTCTCCCTCCTCCCTTTGGCACTCTTGTGTGTACTACTTGACGCCAACTCATGTCTAGGGACTCTCCGTTTGGCACCCCAGTGTGTACTACCTAGCAGCAATTCATGGGCATGCCCCCCTCCTTTTGGTACCCCGAAGTGTACTACTTGGCGCCCATTCATGTGTAGGGATTGTGTTTGTTATGTCTACCTTCTCAGAGGTCCCACAAGAGGGGACCAATCATAAGTGGCTTCATCACCCTTGCCTTCTTGGGGCCCGCAAGTTGGCGGAATTGATATGTAACCCCTGCGTTGTCCGGGGGTGCCTAGAAAAGGGGACAAAATCAAAAGTGGCTGCATCACCGCTGCCTTCTCGGGGGCCCACAAGTGAGCAAAACTGCCTCGTAACCCCTACGTTCTTGGGGGTCCCTAGAGGAGGGGAACAATAAAAAGTGGCTACATCACCCCTACCTTCTCGGGGCCCCACAAGTGAGCGGAATCAGTACACCACCCTTGCGTTTCTGGGCTCCCTAGAAGAGGGGACAAAATTAAAAATGGCTACATCACCCTTGCCTTCTTAGGGGCCCACAAGTGGGCAAAATTACTACGCAACCCTTGCGTTCTCAGGGATCCCTAGAGGAGGGGACAAAATCAAAAATGGCTTCATCACCCCTGCCTTCTCAGGGGCCCACAAGTGGGTGGAATGGCACCCTACTATGGACTATCTGAAGGTATCCGGCGGCGGTGCACTCCCTTTTTTGGCTGCTGCTTTCTTCTTTGGTTGTGCCGGTGAATGTTTTGTAGAACACTTTCGTTTCATGTATTAAAAATCGCACACCATTTTCGTCACAAATTGTAAAGAACGTTCTTAAGAACACTTTTCTATAAAACTTGTTGTGCAAGACCCCCAAAAAAAGCGCCGCATAAAGCTTTTTTTTTCATGTATTGAAAATCAGGCACCATTTTCATCACAAACTATAAAGAACGTGATGAAGATCACATTTCTACAAAACTTGATGTGTAGGTTTCAATTTGGTCGTGAAAGAACGCGCTGCAGAACACTGTTTTTGCATGTAATGAAATGAGACACCATTTTCGTCACAAAGTGTAAAGAACGTTTTTCCAGACGTTCCACATTTTTCCACAAAACTTGCTTTGCAAGACCCAATTTGGTAGCCCTGTATTGGGTACAAATGAGCCAATACGTAGCTTGGTATGTCTGTAGTTGCACGTGCAACAACCCGCTAGAAAAACCTTAAAGTCCCATGGTTTAGATCTGTTGTCATATCATCCCTCACACCATACTTGTGGTCCTGTGTCCCTAGACACAGCACTCTTCAGCCCTTGTGCGCACCTATGCACCGTGTTGGTCTACCAATTTTGTGGGTCACTGCAGTTCTGCACATGCCTTTTGTGTTGCATCACCTGCCGTGTATGTGTCATGTTGCTGAATTGTGCCTTTCCATGGGGGGTTGGGAAAGAGAACACTCTGCAGAACGCTTTTTTTTGGAACCCCCATTTTTGGCTTTTTTTTTATATCTTTGCACGTGCTCTGCTACAACCCTGTGTCTCCTTCTCTTCTTTGATTCTAGGTGTACAGCATCATAAAAAGTATCGTACAAAGGTATTTGCACTCCTTTTTTGTAAAGACCACTACCCCTCCTGTAACCCCTTGGTGAGCAACACCTACGATTCACTACCAAAAGGTTGAATATAGATGTGCATCTCATTGTGATTTCTCAATAGGAGCATATTGTTCTCATGTTAAAACACTACTATCATGACTGATTTTCATATCCTTGACGGCAGGCATCTTTTCCCTATAAAAAAGCACCCATGAAATCCTATGGTTTTGAGAAACCACTTCACGTTTTCAGACCCGTGCAAAAAGAGCCGCCTAAGACAGGGCGTGGCGGCAACGTATAGCTGCATACTTAGGTGACAGGAACCTAGACTCCAAATCTACGTCCCACCGCTGCAAGCGGCATGTGAACTTTTTCATACACGACACATGTATTGTACGATCAGGTCCCTCTATACGAGCACTTACGAGGCACACGTGAGTGTGAGCAAAGAAAAATTCCACTAGAATCCCCTCAACATCAATAGTGCAAGCGACCTAGTAGAGGGGGGGGGGGGGCGCTCCACTAGTTTTAGGACGCCACCCCCCCCCCCCCCTCCTACAAGGGTGTCTCCGGTTAACAGTTAGTTGCCAAAGGTGCCGCCCTTAGGCGTCCATGCGCGCCAAAGGCGCCTGACGCTCCATGGGCATCAAATGCGCCTAAAGGAAAATTTTCTCCACTTTGCCCCCCAACACTATTCTTCAATCCAACCCTGACCTAAGCGGACCTCACGTTACCTACGCTAGGGTCAAAGTTAGTGTTGGGGCCCAAAGTGGAGAGCAATGATGTGGCAAAAGTAGCCATGAAAAATTTTTTGGAGATCTTGTTCGGCCTAATTAAAATGGCGGTCATGGCCGAACCAGCTCGCTGCAAAGGTTAGTGTTAGGTTTACGGTGATTGTATGGTTAGAGGGAGGGCAAGGAGAGGTAAGGGGACCGACTAACGCTTGGCCTTAGGGGCATGTGCCCCCCCACCCCACCCCAAATTGCCCCACCTAGGACACCCCCCCCAATTGACACTCTTGGACCCCCTCCCCCCCCAAAGCCCCTCCTAGACCCCCTTCCAAAGCCTCTCCCAGACGGCACAAATCTGATTCGGCACATCCGGCGACACATTTCTCTAACATGCACCTATGAGCGATGTGAATGTCATCCAAATAGGTATGGCCATTTTTTACCCTCCCTTGTCGGCCAGCAAGAGACCCTATGGCTCCCGTTGGGGGAATCAATTGATGAAAAATTGCTCATTGATGTGGCAATCCATGTGGACAATCAATGGTATGATTGTGAAACAGTGTGACAAAAAACGTCAATTTTTAATTGCACTGTAATGATTTTCAACTAAAAGTTGTTGGAAATGGCCAATTTTAATGTTGACCCATTGAGCCCATTGCTCTTGTTTGGGAATCACATAGGTGTGTCACACAATTGTTGTCAACTAATGTGGACCTCCAAGGGTGACCTGGCATGGTCCACCATTGTATGGGCCGGCATAGTCTCCATCTCCATTGTGTGACTTAGTTTTGATTCTTGTGTCCAAGATCGCCGAGTTCGAGGAGGCCATTGGAGAGGCGTCACTGGCTGGGGTGTTGGCGGAATTCGTGGCGGCTAAGGCCGAGGCAGGGGAGCAGCAGTCCACCATGCGTGGGTATGGTGGGGTGGTGTGAGCCGCTGAAGATCTCGGAGGGGATTGGGCCAGTTGTGCAAGAGTTACACAAGCGCATCGCGCAAGCAGCGTCCTGGCTGGGCTTTCAGCCCTATTTGCCCCCTCAAGGGCTGTGCGTTGTGGTTGAGAGAGCTAAGGTGCACCGTGGAGCATTGCCGATGGCGTGTGTTGATGTCTTGTGTAGGGGCCTGTGGCTCAAAGTTGGCGAAGTCTCTTGCCTCCACCTATGGAATGTGTCACTGCCTTTGTGGATGGAGTTCTGGAATTCGAAGTTAGGAGTGGAGGGGTGGGAGTCTAGACCACTCTCCCTTCAGACAGATGGATTATGGGAAGCCCATGTTTTGTTGGGGCGAGGCCAATGGTGTGCGAGCGAGCGACCACTTATTTCCTAGGGGCAGTGCGTGGCTGGAGCACAAGTTCTTGGAGGTCCTGGGTCCAACGCCTTGGAGGCGCTATCGGTGGCATGCTCTATGTAGGGGTGGCAGCGCTACGTGTTACGCTCGCCATCCCTCAGGTGCAATTTTTCCTCTGGTGGGGGAGACGGCGAAGCGTCGGCACGGCCCTGCGATATGCGATAGTGTTCCAAGACGCTGCGGTCGTGGGCCCTCTTCGAATGCCTCTGGAGGCGGGCACAAGGGGGGGGGGGTCAGGGAGTTCTCACACTTGGATATTTGGCCTCCCAATATGCTCCGCGCAGAAGCTTAGCCCCTGCCCCCAACTATGTTCCATCCCCCCGCCTTGCTGGAGGCCTTGTTTGACCCCATCCCCCCAGAACGGGAGCTCGAGGGGCGGTGTCTCACGGCACGACAAGCGTCTCGGGCACCCCAGTGCCCCCCCCCCCCGGCCTACTTCACCCCCCCCCCCCCCCAGCTCCCGGGGGACCGGGGATTTGTTACCATCGATTCCAGTGACAGCTCGGGGTCCGAGGGGCAGGGGGGGGGGCGATTGGGTGCAGCATGAGGGAGGACAGTCCGCGTTCACCCCCGGGCCCCGAACCCGTCCCTCAGCACCGAGGCCTGAGTTTCATGGTCGCAAACGGGAGGAGGGATCGACTGGGAGTCGCCCCGCTAAAAGGCCGATTCTCTACTTTAGGGCACGGGGTAGGACCCTTGGAGTGCTAGGCAGTGCCCTCCGTCTATAGGCAGCCCTCCGGACCAAGTTGCCAGCTACGCAAGGTCAGCCAAGCGGGGGGACGACGAGCTCTCCGACTGTGGGACCTTCTGGCCGACCCTCCTACGCCTCGCCGGCGGGTCACCCATGACTCCGGCTGGGGGCCAATCCAACGGTCCCAGCCACACCGACCCTGCCGGCATCAAGCCCGCCCCCTTCCGCTGCAGCACCCACCGCCACTTGCACGCAAGCCGCGCGTTATTCGACCCCCCCCCCCCCCGTGACCCCCTGACACAGCCTGAGCTGTGGGAGGGGGGGGGTGAGTATAGCGGTGATCCTATGTTCGTGGAGTTTTTGAGAGCTTGCAACCCCCATTTGGGTTGACTTTTTTCGGAAATTAGGTGCACGCCCTGTATTTTGGTGAACCTTCCCCCCAGGGTAAGAGTTGCGCGAGGGGCTGCGCAAATCAATGTGAATAACCTCAGGGGCGGGTCCAGGGATGTTGCCCAAGCCACTACATCCTCCAGTGCGAGGGCCCCGGAGTTGTAGGTCGCCTCCTCCATCTACTAATGGGCGATTGGGAGGGCTCGATATTGCGCCAGGGTGTCGGCAGTAGCATCGGGCATGGACTGCAGGGACGCCACTTGGGAAAGTGTTTGGGACATATTCAAATAACGAAAGGCTTTGAGAGCTATAGGAACGCGAAACATTGCAATGTGGGACAAATTCTTGCGAAATTCGTACAAAATTCGTGTGAATTTTGTAGAAATTCGTACAAAATTCACAGTCTTGTATTCACGCCCGGGAGGGCAGGCATCCCATGGTGGCAGCTGGTGGCCACCATGAGCAACACGTCCCCCTTGAACAGCTGAATGGTGTCCCGGCGCACCTCCGCCGCTTCCCCAAGGCCGTCCCCGCCTGCACCCGCACCTGGTACTCCTCCGAAAGGCAAAGGAAGCTACTCAGGTTGGCAAAGCTAAAGCTCGCTGGGGCAAGGGGTTAGGGGGGGCCTTTTCAAGAAGTTCCAGCCCCCCCTTCGTGGAAAGCGTCCCTAAGGTTGGGAAGGTCCACCCAATGACGCCGCGCAGCGTCATCGTGGCCAGTGTTGGGAGTGGGCCCCAACTCCCCCAAACCGACGTCGCCACACATCCTTAGGTACTCCCCCCCTTACGGTAGGGACGTCTCGGGGTCGCGGGGGGAGTTGAGGGTCCCATGCCTGCTCCTCACTCAGGTCGGCGTTTAACAGCAACTTGAAATTTTTCCCCACCACTTTTTTGTTGCCACTGCTCCACGCCTTCATCACCTTGTTCCACCCCACCTCGCAATCCTTTGCTTCCGCTACCCCCCGAAGCACAGTGTAGCCGTTCCCATCAACAAAGTTGAGAGGGGGCTGTGTGGGGGCAACCCTATTGGGGTTGGCGGGGGAATCGGACGTCACCCCAAGGGGGGGTTCGGGAAGGGGTTCGGTGCGGAGGGGGGGTTCACTTGAAATGAAGGGAGGGGCACATGATGATCCCCGAAACCATTGGAGAGAAGTGGTGTTGTAGAAAGTGGGGTGGGTGATGTCCGGGATGTGAACCTTTGGTTGGATGGTGGGATGGAAAGGGGCCATGCCCAAATCCTCCCACCACCGGGGGTTGGCAAGGTGCCAGTTGAGGGGGAAAAAGGAATGGTCGGGTGGTGAACCTGCAGCCAGATCCTGAAGGCGCACCATGTCACAATGGGGGGGGGGGGTATGCAACAGGTTAGTGGTGGGCTTCCCCACCGGGTTAGTACCCATGGCATTCAACAATTGGTCCATGGTGGTCCAATTGGTTGGTCCAAAGGCGATTGTCGTGGGTGGGGGAGGGGGAGGGGTAACACGCCTGCATGGTCTCCGGAACCCCCGGGACCCGACCACCCTCAAGCTCGTGGCAGCGACACAACCTGCCACGGGCACACACCATGCTGGCGCTCTCCACCTCCCCCCCCCCCCCCCGGGCACGACGGTCCCCACCCGCGGGTGGGCGGGCGGGCGGACAGAAAACTGCCTATTCAAGAAGAGGCAAACAATTGTTTGAGCACAAACAAGGGTTTGCCAAAGGGTGAAGGAACACACTGCACCAATCAACATCAGTAATGTAACTCTGACTGGGTGTACTACTCTCTAGCTAGGGCCAAAAAAACCTGCCAAAAAAAGGAAGCGAAAGTGTGCAGGGGCCCGAAGGCTCTGGCACGGAGCAAGCGCCCCCAGCAGCAGGCACACAAAGAAATAGAGCCACCGCCAACGTGGTGGTAGGCAACGCCCGCCCTGGCTAGGATTCCGTGCCCCTGCCCAGGCACAACACCCCACGGACCCGAACTACCGAAGGGTCCCGCAATAACTGCTTCTAGATAAGCCAAGACATGCACTCGGCTTTCAGCTTATCGCCGCGGTACTCCCCTTGCAAACGAGACATGGGGTCCGCAGGTTGGAACCCTGCGGGCACCCAAAGGACACGCACAACAATGCCAAAGCAGACAAGGTGTCCAACTAGACCCCGCAACACTGTCTACTGGGCATTAAGCACACTTTTTGCGCACACCTTAAGCAGCTGGACAATGGCCACCTCCGAGTCACTCATCAGAGTGACCAAAGTATATCCCAACCTAACAACCATGCGCACCCCCTAGGCCAGCAACTGCAGCCCCGACAGTTGCTGACTCTGGGACCTCAGGCTCATTGCCAATGCCGACCGGACTCCCAAAAATTCAGAGAAGCCTCCCATTCTCCTGAACGGCCCATCATGGGCCCCGTCAACAAAAAGCACCAAACGTGGTCCCTCCCACCAACACCCCAACAAAGCTTGCTCATCCCTGTGCAGACCCAATTTGAGACACTGGGTCTGCACATCCGCTGCACGGGCACACCACGGCTCCGCTGCCATTACTTGCAAAACCACCGGGGACTCCAACACCGCCACAGGGGTATGCCCACCCTGATCCCCATTGAGCCAACTGTAGGCCCCCACCGCGAAAGGGCATGCTAGACTGCGGGGACGCACTTGCCAATGGAGGAATCCCAAAAAGGACTGCATGAGCCGCCGTTTCTGTGACCGCTGAACCGCCAACCGAATCCACGCAACCAACATTTGCAGATGGGCCACCTTGTGGGACCATACCCTCCTTTCCAACAAATCCAACCATTTCCCGAGGAACACAGGCCTGGTGGAGGGCTCCAGCACACTCTTGGGGCCGACAATGAACCCCCCCCTCTCCAAAGCAATCACAGCTCCGCCCGTATGTCGACGCAGATCCTCCTTGTCATGATGTACCAAAAGAAAATCGTCAAGATAATGCACTAGCAAAATATTAGGGGGCAGTGCCTGCCCCACGAGGCGCGCTAGTGCCTGCTGGCAAATATAGGGGCTATATTTCTAGCCAAACGGCAATCTCCCCGACCCCACGAACCGACCACTGGAACCTGAGTGCAGGAGGAACGGCGTTTTAATTGGCGGACTCCGGCAAGACAAAACTCCAGAATGCATTCTTTCAATCAATGTGCGTTCCATACAACGGAACTCCAGGGTAGAACGTGACAAGCGGTTTACTCAACTGCTCCCACAACCGAAGCAAGAAACGAGGGGGGGTAAGCCCATCCATCCCATTCTATTTAACACGACTAAGTATTAAAGAGACCTTCTCTGAGGTCTTAGGAATACCGAAAGGCCAGCACATGGGGGGCAGGTCCTCAGAGGGATCGTACAACAACCACTGGCGTTTCAACACAGCAACAAATTCCATTACCTCATCCAAAACCCAGGAGGATGTGCCCGGCCTGTCGAAACCGCGTGAGTCTACCCATGGGGACTCGGCACCAAAACTCCGCAAGCCCCCCCCATAGAACTCGTGCGGTACATTTTGATCCCAAACATCCTGGGGGATGATGTGGCTGCCCACTAGTGCCAGGCCATTAAGCAGGACGTCCGGGTTAACCTTACCCGCTCGAGGGATGGGGGAGGTCGTGACATGCAAAAGGCCACGCCAATCCTCGCGCTTTAGTAGACTCAACGTCTGAACCCAAACTGAGGCAGCCGTAGGGAGGCGAAAATCCTCAGCCGTGTCGAAGACACGGTCAATGAAGAGGGTGAGCCTCTGCCTGGTCCACGCATTTGTGAGGGGAACTCCGCTTCCGGGTTCCCTCCCTTCGTTTTTTGCACTTTCTCCCCCTCCCCGCCATGGATCTTGTGTGAATCTATGTGTGAATTTCGACAAGTTCGCACCAGGTTTGACCGAATATCACTGAATATGTGGAATCAGGCAGCTAGTTAAAACTTGAAATTCGAACACATTTATTGTACCACGATTTTGGCGAAGATAGCACAACAAGCGCACACGATGGCACCAAGTTACACGCAAAACACAGCAAAAAGTTGCCAAATTTGCACATATGTGAATCTCCCATTCAAACGGCCGCTTCACCAAGGGTACACAATACCACCTGAAAGAGTATTGTCACGAGTGCCACACTCACCAGGGCCCGGGGGCTATTGTCACGGAAATCTCCCCCCTTAGCGGGGAGGGATGGCGCCAAAAAAGCTAGCCAAAGCCCAAACCCCCCATCGGCGGGGGGGGGGGGGGGGTCGGGCGGGACGGGCTGCAAGGGGCCCTTTTTAACTTGTGGACCCCCAACACCAAGCACCGCCACCACCAACCCAACACCACCCACCTGGACCCCACTCCCCCCCTCGAGGCCCTGGCCATTGCTGGGAACTTGTTCATCTGGGACCCTTCCAGCGTGGACCAGGTGCTGTGGTTGGGGAAGGGGGCGGTTGGGAGGGTGGGGTTTCGGGAAGGAGATGCTGCCCAGGCCCTCTTCGCCGCCGCCCCCGAGGTGGTGCCGTCCGACCCCCCCACCTACCCCTACCACCCCACCTTCCTCTCGTGGTCTGCGCCGGCCGACGTCCTAGCCGTGATGGAGGTGGCCGAGCACTCGGTGCTCTTTTTTGCGGGACTAGTGCATTAGGTCGAGGTCACCAAGGATGGCAACATCGATGCGGAGCAGGAGATCCACTTCGCAATCTCCGGCGTTGCGCCCCCCCCCCCCCCCGTCCGAACAAAACACTGAACTGAGTGGTGATGGCCATGCGCCTGTGACACGGGGGCGTATGCGAACCTAGTATCCGTTGCCTCATGGCCCCCGTCCGGCTGACCACGCTATGGCACGTGGGCAACACCGCCCCGGCGTGGCGCAACCCCAAGGTCACGCGCGCCGGGGCGTGGTCGATCTGCTCCCCGTGTGATTGCAAGGTGTGCCCCTTGTGCAATTGTGCATGTTTGCTTGCTTTTTTTTTTTTGACAAATTTGCAGAAATTGGCACGAAATTCGTAGAAATTTGGTACGAACAAATGTCTTGGCAAGTGTGTGAATACAGAAGTTTCCGCGAAATTCGTACGAAATTGGTACGAATTTCGTGCGAATTTTTGTGAATTTCCGCGAATTTGTCCAAAATGTGCACCGCTTGCGTTCGGTTGCACCAATGGTCGTTGCATTGGGGATCCCTCTTCCCTGTGTTACTCCTGGTACTTTGCCTTCCTCTCTAGGTGCCATTCCACGCGTGGTCCCCGGAGGTCCGGCACCACGGGCGCAAGCGGTTCACCCCTCATCATCGGGTGCATGTGACCAGTGAGGAGAGCGAGCGGGGCCAAGGATCCGGGCTGGACGGGCCCCAAGCGAGGCCCAAAGTGAGCGCAGCGAGCGGTCTCAGCGCTCGGAACGAAGTGTCGGAGAACGCAGCAAGGGAAGCGCGGGTGAGGGGCGCGGGCGCGGGGCAAGGCGCGAAGTGGTGATACCCATGCCGTCGCGTGACGTTTTGGGCACCGCCCACCTGGACCCCCCCCTTGCCCGGGTCACCCTGGCCGCCAGGCAGCCAAAGGCACCCTGGTAGCAGAAGCTGGCCCCCGGCCCCGACGGGCGGCAGAAGCATCTTTCTGCCGTCCGCGAGCTTGCCGTGGAGGCCTAGGGGGTGCAGGCCCCTCTCCGCATCCCCTTCCCCGGCCCCCTTCTGGTCAAAGGGGGTTTCAAGCTACCCGAGGGGCAAACAATGATGCGCCTGTTTGCCTATTGGTTGGCGAGCGGGCACTGGCGGATGCAGACGGGGGTGTTAGGGATTGGGGAGGAGGGGACCGCGGCCACGGCCGCGGTCATTCCGCTGGCCGTGGTCGTTGGGTCGGAGCAGTGGAAGGCGGAGCGGCGTGGCATGGCTTGCCATGCGCATCCATGCGCATGGGGGTTGACGTCGTTGACGTCGAGGGGGAGGATGAGGACGCCCACCCCAACCCCCGCGGCCCAAAGTGGAAAGCCCCCCCCCCCCCCCGCCAGCAGACACAGGTCCCCCCAACGCCAAGGTCCCCCCATACAAGCACCCCCGCAGACAAGGCGGCACGTGGGCGGGCGGGGGGGGGGGGGGGTAGCCGCATGGCCGCAGCAGCAGCAGCAGCAGTCACAGCTGTGGCAGGTCCGGGTGATCAGCTCAGAGGCCGCTGTCAGGGCCCTGGAGCAGCGCCTTGCTAAGGCGAACGATGCGATGCGGGCCGCTGAAGTAGAGCGTGACACCCTTCGCCGCGACAAGGAGCGCCTCACCGCCAAGTCAGGGGGGGGGGAGAATGCGGTCCGCATTTTTCCGCATTTTCCGCATTTTTTTCGCATTTTCCGGGCAGGTCCCTTAGTGTAATGTTCAAGAGGAAACATTCTAGTGGCATTGTCTTGTAGTCAGTCAGTTGTGAGGAACAATAGGTTTTGTGGGCGGCAGAGGCGGCGGAGATTTTTTTTTTAGGCAGACGGAAGGGGGAAAATTTTTTTTGACCCTATGTGTCTATGCTCAAAATACTCAGAATTTTGTGGAGAATTCAAAAATGGATGAAAAACACTAAAAAGGATATTGGCCCCGACCCGACCTCCGGGTCGGACCTTCGCTAATTGGAGCCTGTGTTGATGGGCAAATTTTTTTTGAAAAAAATTTTCTCCACTTGTGTATATTCAAAATGAACAGCGTGTCACGGGCATCATTTTGAGGTATGTATGTTGGGGTATCCCCCCCCCCCCCCCGGGAGCCCGGCGGTTTGGGTCAATGGGGGAGCACCTGATGCGGCACGAACATTTAGCGGTCTGGCCTGACCAAGCAGCTGCAGCTTTTGCCCCTAGCGGTTTTGAGCCTAGTCCGTGATATTCTTGAGTTGAACTACTGCACTACGTTGTTCCATCAAACCGTCCATGCTTTGAGCGCCCAATTGTGCAAGACGAGACGAAACATAGGGGGTTCGAGGGGCAAACACCATTCTAACAAAACCACATTTTCTAGCGCATTTTTTGCCGCATTTCCCGCATTTTTTCCGCATCTTTCCGCATTTTTTGCCAATCCCGGCGACTGCATCCCCCCCCCCCCCTGGCAAGGTGAAAGCCTTGGAGCGGGAGGTGCAACAGGCGAAGGCCCGGGGGGGGGGCATGCAGGGCATCCGGACCGACGGCACAAGGGGAGGCCGAGGGGCCGACGCCCGAGAGGGTTGGGGGGGGCGCCCAACCCCGCCGGCACTCCGTTTCTCTTGGCCGGGGCGCAGGCGTGGCATGCGCAGGCTGAGTCGGCACACACACAGATGTCGGCCGCCGCCACGGGCTTGCGGATGGCACTGCCGCAGAACTAGATGGACGTGCAGGTTGCGACGGTTGCTCCCAATCCGGCCAAGGTCACACAGGCCCACGACCAGCTCATGCAGTAGTACCCCGACCACTGCCTCACGGCGGCGGCGTTAGATGCCAGCTTCGGGGTGGAGGAGCAGAGCTCCCAGGGCTCTGCTGGCCGGAGTTCAAATTTGCACGAAATTCGTCTGAAATTCGTACGAAATTCGTACAAACATCGTGGCAACTGACTCTGAAGCTTCAAGGCAATGTGGTGAATTTCGCACGAATTTTGTGCGAATGTCACCGAATTTAGTCACCTTGTACATCGGGACCGTAGGGTATTGCGTAAAACCGTCCCCATTTGCACAGGGTCTCCTCCACACACAATGGGGCGCGGTGACGGGGCTCGGCCCAAGGAGCCGTTCCATTTGGTAGCCGATCACACGCAACGGAGGCGCCTACAAGACCTCCAGCAAGTTGTTAGCAGGGAGCTTGCAGCACCCTACACCGTGAAGTACCTGCCTCACAGTGGGCAAATAGTCCTTACCCCGGAGACAAGAGTTACATGGACCGTGCAGCCTGAGCCCAGCATGGAGGAGAGGTTGATTATGGCCGTTTGGCGGATCTGGTCGTTGCACCTCTCTAGGACAGAGGCGCGGTACCTGGTGGGGAGCATGATGTACGGTGTGGTATGGGAACAGTTGTATGGCATGCTTCGGCAGCTAGCTTCACCGGAGTCTCGGGCGTTCACTGCCTTTACGGGAGACAACACGGCCATCCTTGGTGCGGCCTGCTACCTCCCCTACCGCATCGCGCACTTGTACAAGTGTCGACCACCCCCACCTTCGGACATCATGCAGCCTGGGGACCGACGGCTGCATTGGTTGCCTATTGCAGTGGATGGTACATTGAGGCATGAGGCCTCGTATGTCCATTGCAGGCTTGGTGGGACCGCCAGCCCCAACCAACTATCTAGTTGGTGGCTACTAGGGGGCAGTGAAAAGTGGGAGTCCCTCTACGCGGCCTCCCAAGAAATATATTTTGATGATGAGTTGCGCAAGGCCGCAACCGTAAGTTTTAAAGATACGGGAGGGAATGATAGGGAGTCACTTTTTTTTTCTGTGTGTAGATGGGAAAGCGCAGGTGCTCATGGCGGGCTGCCAAAACTGGAAGGCAGAATCCCCCGGAGCCACGGTGTGCTGGATTTGCATGCGGAGCCGTGCTCTTTGCCTTGCTACCTTTGGCACCGCAAGTGCAATAGACGCGGAGTGGATAGGGGCTGTTTGCCATAGGTGCTATATACAGGACCATTACGGGGGATAGGCGAGTGCCTGATTATGGCCTCCATGGGGTCCTCCGTGTCCTATTGTGTGGCATCAACGGGACACGGGACGTAGTTGTACAATTGACAGGTAAGGCACCGGCCACTGTGGCACGCACCATGCTGCAGCCAATTTTAGATGAGGCACGGCTTGCTGCAAAAACTTGCACCCGTGCCTCGCTAAACAATGAAAAGGCAAACAGCAAGGGGATTGTAAGGATGGAGTGTGCTGCTGCGATCCACTTCATGCGGAACAAGGGATGGGAAAAGGTAATTAATGCTTGCCTACAACACCCCAGTGTGAGGCAGCATCAAGTAGCAGGGAAAAGTTGGGAGTCGGTGTGCAACACGTGGTGGGAGAATTTTGCAAGCATGTGTGTGTTCATGTGGCGTTCCGCATGGTTCTCGGCAGCTGACTTGGGGCGGCTCCGGAGACACAGCACAGCCATGGGCGCTGCCCACAATGAGCTCCAGTGGGGCAAACTTTTGTGGACGCATCTTTGGATCGACCACATGTATTTTTTTGCAAAGAAGTGGAGAATCTCGTCAAAGTTCTCCTGCTTTGCCATGGAGGGGAGTCACCGGAGGCTGAAGCACATGTTGCGCAACAGCGGGGGCCTAAGCCTCCTCCGGGAGAGACTAGGGGTGTAAGTTGTTGTGGACAACCACACCATTGATGATAGCCTGGCGGCGCATGGTTGGGATGCGGCCAAAAGGGCACAAAATGGGCAAGGGCCCATCAGTGTACAAAGGTACGCAAGCCTTACAAGAAGATGGCTTCTAACCGACATGCAGCACCTTCCGACCCTGGAGCGGCGGTTCCGATGTCGCAAGAAACGGATATGAGAATACGACACGACCCCGAACCATTGTTGCTTGTGGCCTGTGGCCTGGGTGCATGGAGGGGTGCATTGGGGGGGGGGGGGGTACTCCGGGGTTAGGGAAAATGCGGGGGTGGACATGGATGAAATTTGTTTGAATTCGTACAAAGTCGCGTGAAATTCGTACGAAATTCGTACAAAATTCGTGCGAATTTCGTGCGACTTTGTATGAAATAATGCCTGTGAATGGGCTACAGGCTTGCTGGGTTTTTCCACTTTTCGTTTTGGGGGACGTTTGGGCATCATGGATGAGTTTGGGGCGGGACTTTCATTGGATGATGCGTAATGAACCGGGGCATGAATTTTACCCCCTCAAATCCCTCAAAAACAACCAAAAATATGGTGCTTTCCTCAAAAAAACCTCACAACTCGGGTAAATTCGCGCGAATATTCACCCCCCATTCAAACGGCCACTTATCCCCCGTTCACGAAGGGTACATGTATGGTGTCTGGCACACCCAGTCTGAGTTACATTACTGATGTTGATTGGTGCAGTGTGTTCCTTCACCCTTTGACACACAGGAAAAACTTGATCTTCATGGACCACCAAAAAAGGGAACTGCCATACTCCATGGCTCCAAAAGTTATGGAAATAGAGGTCAGCCGATTAAGGTCCTGCACGCTGTGCGTACAGGGGCCAGCGCAGAAGCAGGACGTGGCAGAGCCACCGTGCCAACCCCCAAAGCCTCACCCTTAGTGTACACGTCGCGAGAGAAGGACCCGCGCCAAGGGCTCAAGTGTCTTTGCTGTGGGCCATCCCGTGCCCATTACCTCCAAAAGTTGCGGAAACAACACCCGGTGTTGCTCTCACGGGGCCGTTGCTCTCGCATAGGAGAGTGCCCCATTCACATCACGTCCTAATTTCTGATAATGCCCTCGTTTCCCAATGTGCCTTCGTTCTAATCAGGCTCCCATGTCTGATATCACCCTCGTTACTTATCAAACCCCCCGGCACACGACCGTCATGGGTTGAAGTCACGCACTGTGCCACCGCGGGCGCAGCTGGTTGCCCTGCAATGGCCGCCAGCTCTTGCCAGATCGCTCACATGCGGGCAGTCACCGTCGTGATAAACCCGACCCCACTGGTGATCCCTCCCAATCCACATGGGCCCTCCCCGCCTGCAGACACCCGCCGCCAGGGATGCATTTGAAGGGAGGGAGGTACCCCCCTCCGCCATCCAGGGCGTCCAGCCTATGCCCAGCCACTGTCCCCTTGACACCAAGTGCTAGGCTCAATGGCATTTGTAACTGACGGTAACCGCCCCCAAACGCCCGCCTAACCGCTGCTGGGGCCGCCTCTGGGGGCCCTTCCCTTCTAATGCATCCCAGCCTGCCGCCCAACAACACCGGGTTGACTGTTCATCGATAGGGTCTGTGCACCGGGCGCGGCCAATCGATTGTGAGCCAAGCAGCCGGGGCCTCCCAGCGCCCACCCACTCCGCTTGGAGGGGCCGGGAGGTCGCAACAATGGTTGCGGAAGCAGTAACCGGCGGGTGGAAAGGCGGCGGGGGGGGGGGGGGGGGGCTAACAAAACGGTTGATGGGCGGACCAAGGTGGTCGAACCGGTACGCACTGTCACTCTGAATCTTAGCTCAGCCGTGCCTGAGCTCTGGTTTAGCTCGTCGGGTGGTGTGTGTGTGTGCGTGTGTGTGTGCCGTGAGCCTTTGTACTTGTAGAGCATTATTGCTTGTTGCCAGCAGGCCATAGGTGGTCACACGTAGAGCTTGCTCCGTGACACTTTGGAACGACCCGGTCTGTTGATATGTCTGCTGACGACTTTGCCGTTTTCTCGAAGGGAACAATTTGTTCCCAGTTCATTGATAGCGTTCCCATGCTGGAGATAGCCAGAGCTGCTTCGCAGGTGGAGATGAAGCTGTCAGTGCTGCTGGAACGCAGGTCAGAGTGGGAGGCTAATTTCGTCGCCAAGTACGGTATCGAATTGGGGGAAGTGGGGCTTGTGAAGATGATCGCCTCGTTCTGCGTCATGGCCCAGTGCGACCTGGACGTGGCATCGCTCGGCTTTGTGAAGATGCCACCACCGCCCCAACAACCGCAGGCGATGTCGCCGGAACTTTTGGAGCTGAAGCAGTTGGTTGAGGGGCAAGCCGTCGTGATGGAAGGGCTGCGCAAGCAGCTGGAGGCGGTCAGTGCCAAGGCCGAGGCGGAGTCCAAGAGGAAGATGGCGAAGGTCCCGCCACTGTGTAAAGCGGAGGTCGTGAAGGTGAGGGAGTTGGATTCTAAACCCCAGTGGGTCTTCGCCAGCCTCCTCGCGCTGTCCACTTTACTGTGGCGCAGGGAGGTACCCCAACACGAGTACGTCTCCAAGTACAAGGACAAGGAGAAGTTCACGGACGCCACCCTGGACGAGCTGGCGCCGGTGGTGGACGCGGACTCCGCGGACACGGAAGTATGGCAGCTGGAGTCCATGGATGATGATGAAATCACGCGCCTTCGGGGTTTTGTCCAAGCGGTCTGGACGTTCACGGTGACTAGCCTGTCGGCGTACAGGGGCAAGAAGGGCTTGGACCCCAGGCCAGTCGATGAGGGGTCGGACGCGGCCGAGGATGCATCCGACGTGCCTGTGCTGTCCGCAGGTTGTACGGGGGCGGCGGATGAGGAGGTGGTGGGACGACGGCTGCAAGCCATGAAGGGTAAGTTCCGCGTTGAGGGGGGCCGCCGAATGTACACCGCCAAGCCGGGAGCCGAGCCGATGGGCGTTACCAATGCTCCGGTGACAGCGTGTAGGGCATGCAAGAACGCCGGGAGGGGAGTGAAACGACATTGGTTTCACGAGTGCCCCGGCTTTGACTGATGGGGGAGCTGCCCCATCCGGCCCATCCCTCCGGAACCCCGGGGGGCCTTGGTGGTCCTCGGACTGTCGGACTTCCGGGATGGCGAGGACGTGGCCTGGCGCCTGGTGTGGGCAGCGTGGAGAAGGATATGGAAGGAGGATGAAATCACCTCCGTGGACGCGCTGCAGGCATCCTCCTGGGCAAAAAGCACAATGGGTACGTATTGTACCCATTTCCGCAAAATGGCCCTATGGGTGGGCTACACGCCCACATCCGAACTCGAACAAGCCGCGTGCCGCTACGTTTTCCAGTTGTGGGGACTGGGGTACTCGGGGAGCTCCCTCAAGATCGCAGTATCAGCATTCCGAGCGCTGGAGGACATGGGATGGCTGCCCGCGTTCGTCAGTCGCCGGGTCTGGCGCTGTGCCAAATGGGCGCCCACGGAACCAGCCCTACGGCCCTACGTTGGCTTGGACGACCTCCGCAACTTCGCGCTGGCTTGCACGGAGCGACCACAGTGGACCGTCTATGGGATGGCGGTCCTGGCGTTCACCTGCCTACTGCGGGTGGGTGAGGCCGCGCCCCTCCGTCGGGGGGGCTCCCGGTGTCGGGGCTTGGCATTCCGCACGGTCAAGGTGGCACCACGCATCGTGCGCAGGCGGCTGGGGAAGTATGCCCAAGCATGGCTGGGCTGGCTGGATGCCAAGGGGGCCACGTCCGCTGTCGTTGGAGCGCAGTTCTGTCCGCAGGGCCCAGAGTACATGCAGTCGGTCATGGCTGCCGCGTTGGGGGGCAGCGACAACCCCCACGCCAGGTGGCACGCAAGGAGGCGGGGGGGCTCCGCGGCCCTGCGATGGATGGGGCTACCCATCAAGTGGCTGGCTTGGTGGGGGCGGTGGTTGTCGGAGACGGTGGCAGTCCACTACGCCGACGCACCCGACGACTTCGTCATCACGTCCGAGGCTGTCCTCCCCTGGCCCACTGACAACCCGACAGGAGAGTTGGTATGGCGCACCGTATCCCTCCGGGATGTTTTCCCGCGGGAACTCCTGGAACTCTGTGTCCCTGACGCCGATGAGCCCCCCAAATGGGGAGATGATGGAGATGGGTCGGTGGGGGGTTGGGGTGGATCGTACCCAGGGGAGTCCGCGGGCTCTGCCACTGAGGGGACTGCTGGGGGGGAGGACCGGGCTGGCGCACGAGACCCGGGGGCCCCTCCGGCCCTTACGGCTATTGAGGGGTCCTCAAGTCGCGGGCGCCGGCCGCGGGGAGACGGGGGGGGGGAAGTCATTGACGTGGATGCGGACCCCCCGCCTGCCTCTGCAGCCGGATCCTCCATCAGGCGGCTGCGCATCGCGGCCCGCAGAACGGGTGAGGTCGCGTCCGTCTCTGCTGGCAACAAGCAAAAATGCTCTACAAGTACAAAGGCTCACGGCACACACGCACGCACACACACACACCACCCGACGAGCTAAACCAGAGCTCAAGCACGGCTGAGCTAAGATTTAGCTAAAACCAGAAGCAAACACGCAAACAGGAGGCAAAACACGCACGTCTCTTGCAGTACATCCCGTCAGTGTGCCGCCTCCTCGTGGGTCTCGTTCATGCCAAACTGCTGCATAACCCCCCCCCCCCCTGCTCAACAACACCGTGTTGAGCCAGAGCTCAACGCACGTCACGCCCACGAAGCAACGGTCGCCCAAGACACAAAGCGCCAGAGGCGCCCTGTACACACCGGCACGCCTCGTCAGGCGTCAGACGTCAGGCAGCATACTCCCGCAGACCAAGCCTAAGAGAGCGTGGACCCCGACCCCATGCCACTGCCAACGAGGAAGCGGCGAATGCACAGCGAAGGTCGGGTACCACCGCCCGGGCGCAAAGCAGCCCGGTCAGCCCAGGGCAGTCCCCAGAGTCCCGCACCAGACCCAAAATCAGTGGGCCAGCGCTCACCACAACACCAAGCCTAAGAAAGCATGGACCCCGAACCCACAGCAATGTGGAAGTGGCGTAGGCCAAAGGACCATTGCTCGGCGCACAGCCATGCAGACGGCCTCCAACATCAGTGCAGGGCAGAGCCACCTCTACAGACAATTGCCCGGAGGGCCCCCGCCTGCTCATACTGGATCTGCCATCGCAGAGAGAAAACGTCCCACGCACGACAATTACAACACCGGCGCGGCCATGGAACCAAAACCGCCGGCAAAAGCGTAAGCACCGCCCGGGCGCAAAGCAGCCCGGCCACCCCAGGGCAGCACTCAGAGACTCGCAACAGACCCAAAATCAATGGGGTAGCGCTCACCACCACACCAGCTCCCGAAGTTAGGCTTATCCCCCAAAAAAAACTATACCAACGGTCTGAAGTGGCCTGCTATTCTCACCACCAAGGGGTAAGACCCCTGCACCCACAGATACGGCACGGGGGTGCGACGACCCCCGTTCCAGTCCGTCAGAGACACAACCACCCTCTGCCCCCCCCCTTTCCCAGCCACTACGTCCCACATCCCCCCGCAAGTGTGTCTGCCCCCGGGCTTCACCCGGGGGTCCCCGACCGTGGTGGTGCGTCCTTTCGCCCGCCCCCGAACCCTCTTGGCGAGATCCATGGCCGCGGCACCCAGAAAGTCTTCCCTCTCCCCGGGATCGTCAGGCACGCCATACTCGACGTACAGCCGCACCCCATTCCGAAGGAGCACCCGGTGACAGGCCCTGCGACCCACCAAGCCACCCAATTTCTCCCGCAGCGTGGCGCGTCGTCGCGCCGCGCGCCGCTGAACGGCCTCCTCCGAACGCTTGCGCGAGCGGCTCTTGCCTCGCCTCCTCTTGCCGCTGCGCGCATGGCGATTACGGCGGCGCCGGGTCATGATCACATGGACCAAGAAAACGAGTGCTACAGGCAAGCGCCGACACCATACAACATCACGTCATCGCACCCACCGACTCCTCCAAGCGGTACTGCAAAAAGACCTCGTGGAACTCTGCCCCCCCCTCACCACCCCCCGGGGACCACAGGCCCGCTCTCCACGACTGCGGCAGCACAAAGGGTCCCATAGGCACCCCCAGAGTCCACAAAAAAACTGTTCGCCTATCGGGGAAGGCCCAGAGATCCCCCACCCTGCGCGTCGCCATCTCGCGCGCCAAACCCAGATCCCCATTGAAGTTGTCACACAATCTACTGATAGGATCAGCGGGATTATGGGAACCACGTACCCAGTGCATGTAAACCGTGAAGCCCGGGCACGAAGCCCACAGGTAGCGGAAACGCTTCAAAACCGACTGTTGGAACTTACGCCCCACCTTAGCTTTACACCTAAGGAACTGCACCAGCGCTGCCGCATTATCCCCAAACAAATGGGCCTCACGGACGCCTACATTGAGTATGAGCTTCAAGCCCCAGAGCAGCGCCGCGGCCTCCGCACATTGCTGGTTGGGCGGCTGCTCCGCGGGCACAACCGACCGAGAACCCACATCCATGGAAAACAGGCCCAACCGGTACTTACCTGCGTCCATCGCCGCGTCAACGTAAATAACCAACGGCGACCGCTTTACCACTCTGGGGAGGGACACCACCGACCATTGCCGCCTGGCCATCACGCACGCCACGCACATAGACTTAAGCAAACGCACAGGGGTAAATGGCAGCCGGGGGGGCGCCCAGAGCACATGAGCCCACACCCCAGACAGATGCGGACTGTGCCCAAAACCCGGGCGACAGATCCACTGCGCCCGCCCCAAGAACTGCTGCGGCCGCTTTACTCTACAGGGCCCCACAGAAAACCTCAACCAATGCGCAAACAGAGCCTCCCATGCGTTGCCAGCAGTCCGCACCTCCCCCCCCTTTAAATCAATGTCCTTCCCCAGCCACACCAGCCGCTGCACAGGCTCTAACGTACTCTTCGGGCTGACCACAGCTCCTGCACGGCGCAATGCCTCCGTCGCCCTCGCCGTCTATTCGCGCACACGCGCTCGGCCGCGCCCCGCAACCAGAATATCATCCAAGTAAATTAAAACCAGTACCCCCGATAGCCCCGCGTCGGCCACCAGTCTCTCTAACACGCGCTGGCACAAGAGGGGGCTGTACTTCCATCCGAAGGGCAAACACCGGAAAGCCAACACCCCCCCCTCTCCATCCGAGACGCGAAAGGCCCCCCAGAACTCGCGTGGCAGCTGAAGAGACCAAAAACAATTGCTCAGGTCAATGTGGCACATACAAAGTTCATCTCCCCCCTCCCCCCCCGGCAGGGACAGAACGTCCCACACCGGCCTCAAGCAACGTGCCCGGGCATAAAAAGAGGGGAGGAAGAAAGAGGACCCTTGCTGCGCCACCTGCGCCAAAAGGGCCAACACCTCCACAGAGGGGAGGGAGAACTTCTCCGGCCGAGACCGCATCTCTTCATTAAGGGGCACAAGATTGACAATCAAACTGCATTTTTCCTCCGTCTTGGGAATAGCAAAAACTCCCCCATTGGGCCCAGGCGACCCCGGCGGCAGGGGGAAAAGCAAACCCTGGCCCCGCAACGCCCGCATCATGACCACTGCCTCGTCCGACGGGGGTACTATCCCAGAAAACTGCCTGCCCGCCAAGTCCGCGAAGCAGTCCGGCACACAACTATCCCAGATCTCACGGGGGATATCCACGCGCCCCACCACCCCCAGGCCCCGCTCCAAGACCTCCTCCCTGATACGCTGCATAAGCAATTTGGGCGACGTAGAATCATGCAAGAGAGACTCCCATACGTCAGGGCTAAACGAGGACAAAGCCGCAGCCAAGACTCGCAGAAAATCCTGTTGCCTGAGATCCCGGGCAGCTTCACGGCCCCACTCAAGAAACTGTAGGAGGCGACGCTCCAACAAACCAGGCGGCGCGCGGGGCAGACAAGCCCCCAGGGAACACAACCAGTCGTCCCACTCACCGGTCCCAAGGCGCTCCCGCAGCCACTGACCCAGCTCCGACGCGGCAGGAAATCGCCGCTCGGGCAGCCGCACCCACAACCCTGGCCGGGCCTGCGGCCTTCCGCTTGCCCAAGCCCGCCCGTCCCACCCAATGACGCTATTTGCGACTTCTATTGCCCAAACGGGGTTTTGTGACTGCCCACGAGGAGGCGGCACACTGACCGGGGGGGGGGGGGGGGGCTAACAAAACGGTTGATGGGCGGACCTAGGTGGTCGGACCGGTACGCACTGTCACTCTGAAGGGTGGGGGAAGGGGGGCATAGGTCAACCCCCCCCCCCTCTTGGCCCCCCCCCCCCTCTTGAACGCCGTGTCGGAAGGTTTGCGATGTTGTAACGCATATCACGAGGGGTAGAGGACCTGGATCATCGAGGGATGGTGAAGTAGGGGGGGAGGAGCCCCGGAAATGTACGCCCGGAACACCTGGGCCACCGGGGGAACACTTATGTAGACCAATGCCGCCCCCAAACTGCCGCGTGATGATCCCCCCAGAAAGTGAGCCAAAGCATGGAACCCGCAGGACTGTGTTCAAAGATGTGCTCTCCTGGTCTCGCTGTCCACGTCTCCACGACATTTCTGGAGCGAAGGTAAAATAGAAGAGATCCCCTGACCAGTCCTCCGCATTGGTGCGTGGGCAGTGCCCCCCCCCCCCCCTTTGGCCAGTACGGGGGAAGTAGAACAACAACGGTGTGTCGAGGCCGCCGGACTTGGACAGGGCTGTTCTTGCGTACACCCTCAGTACGACCAGTGGTTGGCGGCTGGCGGTTGGTCGCCGCTGGCGGTTGGCGGCGGTTGGTGGCGGCTGGCGGTTGGTGGCGGTTGGTGGTTGGCGGTTGCCGGTCCCTTGGCGCGGTCCTTAATGGCGGTCCTTAACAAAAAAAAATCTAGTTCCTATAGGACGCCCCTGGGTACGACAAAGAAGGGCCTGAAACATGCAACATTTGTGACCTCCGGACCTCTTTCCCTCTGCACTCCACATGCACCATGTCACGTGACATTTGCACTGTTTTTTTTGCTGCATGGCACCCCTACTGCCCAAGCATAGTGCCGAGGCACGATGGCCCTTTGACGAACAGCCGCCTTGTGTGCATTGTGTGTGTAGGCGACACGTGCTGGCTCAGGGGTTAGGCTCAAGCTGTGGATGGGCATGGGCTGGGGGGTAGGTGTGGCTGTGTTTGGGGGAGTGGATGGGGCTGGGCAGTGTTTGGTTCTGGCGCAGGTTGTTGTTGTTTTGGTGGGAATGTGCAGGCAGGGGAGGGGGGGGGGCAGGGATGCATTTGAAGGGAGCAGACCTCAGAGGTGGCCCCAGAAGCGGCTGGACAGGCAGTGGGAGGAGGTTGATACGCGGTTGGGGGCGGTTGCTGTCGGTTACAATTGGCATTGAAGCCGGCACTTGGCGTCAGGGAGGCAGTGCTGGGGCGCTGGATGCGCCCTGGAGGCGGGGGGTGTTACCGTGCCCCCCTTCCAATGCATCCCTAGGGGGGGGGGGGGGGGGGGGGGGTTGCTTCTGTCGTTGGACTGGTGGTATGGAACATGAGACGCCAAACAAAGGGGATGAGCGTGATGTTGATTCAGGAAACTGTGTTGGGGTCAGTCCCATGAGCGTGTGAAGGTAGAGTGCACAGAGAGCGGTTTTCTGTGGATGTCGACGCTTTCAGTGTGGTCTGGGCATGGCAAGTTCAGTTGGGTGTGAGCCGGAGGTACTCAATGGCGACAGTGAGTCGCGTTCCATTCCCGAACGCAGAAACAATGGTCAGACAAAGTGGGAGGAGGTTGCCAAAGCGGCGGGGGGCGGTTACTATCGGTTGCAAATGGCATGGAAGCTGGCACTTCGCGTCAGGGAGGCAGTGGCTGGGCATGTGCTGTCCGCCCTGGAGGGGGGGGGGCGGGGGTTGATTGGTGTGATGCATCCCATAGGTCCTGAATTGCCTATTTCAGCACATGTGGCCTGCACATGCGTGTGTCGGCAGTTGCATGTATTGCGCGCAAGCCACGCCCTTGTACAGTAGGCGTAGGGACCGTAATAATTGTGTACATTGGCGTAGCTTATACAAGGGGGGGGGGGGGTGGCGGTGCAGGGTAGCTAAGGGGTCGCGCCCAATGCCCTTCCACTTGGTGGGTGTTGTGCCCTCTTGCAACACAGCCCACAGATGGACCCATTTATGATACGAGACCCACATGTGGATCCATCAAAATGCAACGGGGTCCCGACGAAGTATGACAAGCTATGGACAAGCTGGGCCGTGGCGGGGGAAGGTGCCAGTGTTTGCCCATGCAGGGTACTCGATGGTTCACGCATGACTGAGGCCTCCTCAGGGGCCTTTGTAGCGCTTTGGAATCATTGGATGGGGCAAGGGGTTCCACCATCCACGACGTGCAGTGCAGGGCGGTGACAAAGCTCTTGAGTGTCCCAAGGCCGGAACCCAAGATTATCCCGATTGCAATTGCATGGGCGGCGTTGCCCCAGTCCCACAGCGGAACGCGATCACAGACCCCATTCATTCACGGGAGGGTGTCACTACTTTTGTTGCCCTACTGCAATCGTTGGCTGTGTGTCTCCTGCCTCCACAGAGACAGAGGTGCACTGTGAATTATGGTCATGACGGCTGTAGCACGGCCTCGGGCCTGCCCTGCTCTCCGGGAGTCCGCCGCCCCCCCTCCGCCCGCCTGCTCTGCACAACGATCTGCGAGCCTCGTCAGCCTGCGCCGGCGCCCTCCGGTGGCCGGCAACGCCACCTTGAACGCCCCCCGCCCCGCCTCCGGTCCTGCACGCGGCTGCGTGCACCCTTTCTCAGGACCCGAGTGTCCTGCCCAGAGAAGCCCCAGAAGTCACAAGGCTGAAGGCCAAAGCTGGGGGACGCAGAGGCCGAGGTTGTGTCACTGCTATCGTCACGAGGTATGGCACTGCTCGATTTGACGGACGGGTCGTTGTGCATGGGGCAGTTGAGGCATTGTTTCACGTCACAAAGGGAGAAGATCGATGCTGGAGCCGCCTGCCCAGGACATATCCCCTGCCCCCCGTGTCTAACGAATGCCTTGTCCAACGAACACTGAATTGAACGAGTACCAAATTGATTATGCACCGAAAGGCATGTCCAACGGACACTCCTGTTCGGACCGTATTTTCTGAAGACTTTATTATTGTTCGCCTGGGGGGGGGGGGGGGCGCTACAGCGGGCGCTGTGGTTGTGATTGAGGTTCGTTGTTGACGCGTGAAGAGCCGGCCAACCATCCAAACAAAGGCACTTCATCACTTCGGCTTCCGTTTGTTGAGGTGGGCCATGAATCGGTTCCGTTTGGGACATGGGCAACGGAACTGCAAACCCAACTCCCCCCCCCCCCCCCGCCCTTCCCATGGGGTGAGCGTACACCCCCCCCCCCCCTGTATAAGCTACGCCCTTGTCCAAGCCGCAGTAGGCGTAGGGACCATATTAGGGCGACCTGAAAATTGCTCTGCGGGGGGGGGGGGGGGGGGGTGACATGGACGCCCACTGAAGGAGGGGGGGGGGGGGTTGGAGAAATGGGGTTCCGTGTCGGGCCCTTTGGTTTGTGTAAGAACGGATGTTGGCGCAGGTGCAGGAACAGCCCGAAAATTTTTTTTCCACCAATAATTCCCCCCCCCACATTTGAGTAGTCAAAATGATCAGCGCGACGTGGGTATCGTTTTGAGCCATAGATTTTGGGTTGACCCCCCCCCCCCCCGGCACGGCAGGTCAGGCACCCCCGCCCTGAACCCCCCCTCCCGTCACGGCGGCCAAGGAGGGGCGGGGGTTGGGAAAATGGGCCTCCGTGTCACCCCCCCCCCCTGCAGAGCAATTTTCTTCCCACCTAGATTGGTACTTTTGCGTAGCTTATACAAAGGGGGGGGGGTACCTTGGAGCGCACTAGACCTCCTTGTTGCCTGTAGCCTGGCCTCCCCTGGCCTGGCTGGTTGTGTGGTACCGTTTCCCCCCCTTGTAATCCCCCCCCTGCAAACCCCCCCCCCCCTGGGGCGGGACGGTCACTTGGCCCAAAAAGCATAGAAAATACGAGGGGCTGAAGGCACCATAGAGAAATTTTACAAGGCGCCGAAGCTGAGTTACATTGTGATACTATGGTACAGTTTTGTGGTGCAATCCCCCCCCCCCCCTGGGGGGGAACCATCACGACATTGGTTGGGAGATTACAGGGGGGGGGGGGGGGGGGGCAAGTGTGCGTCTTGCAGATGGGTGTTGATGGAAGATATCGGACTGAGACGGTCGCCTGTTGGGCCAGAGTGTCGTGCAACATTCAGGGCCCGAAGTTAATCTCGCGTCAGCCGCCCCATCCGGAGCATGGCGGGCGCTTGCAGATGCGACCCCTCTCTCCGTCAGGGGCTTGCCCTTCCGCGTGGTGGTCTGCAACCGTCGGTGGGGACCTGACCGCCCGGGAGGGTGGGCCCGCCTGTGCACTGGGCTCTCCATCATTGGCTTGAGTCAGGTGGGATGGCGAAGGGCTGCAGTGTGGTGGTGTTGGACCTGCCAGGGAGGGAGGGGGGGCGGGCCATGAAGGCTGAGTGTAGGGGTCGATTGATCTTCTGGGTACCACTCGCTGGTTTGAGTTTTTTTTTTTAAAGCTGGGGGACGCGCCTGGTGCTCCCCACCCGTTGTCCAGGGGGTGTGTACACGGTTGAGGTTCTGAGACAAAAAGGAGCTGGTCTCCCTCGGGAATGGAGATCCGTCCATCAGGCTCAGCCGCAGCCATGGGGCTCATCATTGACACTGGCGCGCTCCATAACAGTGGCATTTGTTCCTTCTCAGGGCACACGCTGGTGACTTCTGCTGACAGGGCACATGCTGCCGTCCGCCCCTTAACAACATGGCCTCTAACTACAAAAATTAAGACACCATCACGCGTCGTAGGCAACGCCCGCCACCGTAAAACCGGACCGTTTCCAATCCAAACCGGAATGCTGTCGGTGAAACCAATAACCCATCCGGACTTTCGGGATTAGAATCTCTTGGACTGCAAGCCATCCTGCATGATCTGGACAGAGAGGAACGAAGCCCACAGTTCATGTGCGACCGCCTCCGGAATCGGGCGCCGCCAGTGCAGCCAATGCCCCCCTTTGATCCGTCAGTTTCTGCATTACACTGAGGCCCACAGGATTTCCCCGAATCAGAAAGCATCCAGAACAGGTTGGGGGTGATCCAACAACACAGGGCAGAAGATGGGTGTTTGCAGTAGGAACAGGAGAGTGCCTTTTCCAACATGGGGGAGGTTGAAGGTGGGCCGGCACCAGGCTTTGGGGGCAAACATTGGCTGTGTCTCCCATGGTGTTGTGTGTGAATCAACCAGATGGATGTAGCTGCACTGCGCTGCAGCGACAGCCTTCCCGCATCCCGAGTCACTTCATGCACTTCAGACACCCCTCGTCCCGCAAATGCTGCCCCTGTTTGGGTATGCCGAGAAGGAGACGCCTGGCAAACAATGTAACGAGCTGAAATGCACTGTCAGGTCTGAGAGAAAGGGTGAAGGGTTTGCAGTTGTGTGACCCTTCCCATGACCTTTTCAGCCACACGGATTTTTGCCTTTCGCTGCGGTCGCCTCTGTGGTGGGCAGATGGATGCCCACTCCACATTCCCGTCATGCACCATCTTTCTGCTTGGTCTACAGTTTGGTTTGCTCTGGGGAGGACATGTATTGCGCCTTCGTTTTTCTGCACAAATGGGCCGCCATCGGCTTCCAAAGCTGCACGCGAAAGTATCGTCCTCGGCAGAAGGGCGATGGCACCTCACTGAGGGCAAAGAGTCCGCTGGAGGGTATTATTTGGTCCAGGATAGGGAAGGGAGGGGGGGCGGGGTTATGACGGGAGGGATTGCACAGCACAGCGAGTGCCTGCACAGCACAGCACAGCACAGCAAAGCACAGCACAGCATGGGGAGGTGCAGAGCTTCGCATAGCAGGTTCTCAATGGCCCCCAGGCCCTGGCTAATGACCCCCAGTTGCTCCGGTGACCTCTGGTTGCAGCCCTAGTGCCCCCAACGGTTCCCAGTGTCCCCCACAGGCCCCAGCAGAGTCGCTATCTATCGTTGGTTCTTGCCGCTAAGCGGTGCAAGACCACTTGGGAGGCACGCCGTGCCTCGATTCCATCATGCTCGCTCGCTGGACGTGTAATTTGGGTGTTGGGCAGGAGCACTGGGAAGATTCCGTGATGGTCTTTTGAATGGATGAATGTAACAGTTGTTGGGGATGCGCCTTCAAGAATGAAACACAGCACCAAGCTCGGGGAGTTTTCTGCATGGGGTGGTAATCTTGGGTGCAGGTGGGGAAATTCGGCCTGCATTGCTTCCTTCGGCTTTGGGATGAGGGCCCCTAGACGACCCAGCCCCCAGCCCCGCCCTTCCGTCGCGCACGTGTTGTGCACAGGTGCAAGCATACCACCGTGGGGAAAATTGGTTAATCGCTGCTTGATTTCGGTTCCTGCAGTGCACGAAACTTGCTTCTGCTATATCGGCATGTATTCACAGGTATGAGCATTTGTGTTGCATTTGTGTTGTGCGAGCATTCTTCTGGGAGCACGTTGCCCTTGCGTCTGCGATTCGCTGCATTTGGGTTTCGGACTGTTTCGGATTGTTTAAAGGACTCCGTAATTGCACGAATTTCTGTGGCTGCCATTTTCGTGGTCGCCGACACGAACGGCTACGTGTTGTCACGCCAACTACAGGGTTCGCATGTAGCACACGTCGTGACATTTCTTGGGCGGCATGTGACCACAAGTAGTCCGCATTCCACGTGGTCTGTTGCGTGGTTTTCGTGCAATTGTGCGGCATGTGACCACATTGAATCCGCATTTTACGTGGTCTGTTGCGTGGTTCAGGTGTAATTGTGCTTCGCCCACGCGAACAGCCACGTTTTGCTACGCGAATGAGACGGAGCCTGTGTGCAGCACAACTGATGCCAGTTCAAGGGGGCTTGTGGCCATGTGCGATGGCGCATTTCACCTAGTATGTTGCTGGAATGCATTTGAGGTGTAGTTGTACGCCGCCGATACGAACGGTCGGGTTGTTACGCAAATTAGAAGGAGCGCCATTTGTTGTATGTTGCGCATCTGATCCCACTTTTTTTGGGCCCGTGATTCCAATCCGCATTTCACCAGGTTTTTTTGATCGAATTGCCGATTTAGTTTCAACTGTGTTGATTGCATTTGGGGAATGCGATGTGATTTTGGAAAAAACATCCTGTTTTCCTGGATTTTGGCACATCGCGATTCGCGCGCGGCACCCAACCGATCGACACGCAGCGCGAATTTTGACAGGCAGTGATGAGTTGACAGGTGTGATGAGTGTTTGCAGAAGTTTGCAGAAGAGCATCTGAAACTAGTTTCATCCAAATAGTAACGATGCCATACGATTGCAGGATAAACTGTTAGTCGCTAATTCATCTTTGTGGTTGTCGCTTACATGTGCACTAAAAGCAATTCGAGAGCGATGCTTTGAAGGTGATGTAACCTCGCTGTGCGAACTGCATCTGCATCATTGCTGTTTCTTGGTAAGATCACTTGCTGATTGGTGATGTTTTCAGGTGATATAGTGATCTTTGCCCGGTTTCCGTCAATGTCGAGTATCGTGAACGAGTCGGAACTCAAGAATGTGCATGATGTGGAGTTCCACGACGTGGACTCGGACTTCATCGTTCTTCCTAGAACGCTTCGCGGGAGAGTGAAATACGTTGTGGCATTGAATGAAGAGGTTTGTGATTTCGCCGTGTTTCGCCGAGACAAAATTGTGTTCGGTTTTCGCCGACATGGTGGTTGGTTCAATTCATCGAGTAATTGATGGTTTAAGGTTATTGCGGCACAGGGAAGTCGTTGTGTTTGCGTTTGTGTTTTCCAACAAATGGAACGTGTTGGTTCAAACCAGTGCTTTGTTTCCATCCCCGTTTCGCGCCGGTTTGTTCCCACGCCCTCTCACCCGTCGTGCCTATTGTGGTACTATAGTCCCCATGCCGCCGTCTATGTACGGCCATACCGCATACCGCTTCCCGGCGGTACTACATACCGCTTTCTTCTGGTTTCTCCTGCCGAGTGCTAAGGCCACCCACGGCTTGGGTGGTCACAAGGCAAACCCATTTTCGAGCACTTGGTTTTTCAGGAGAACAAAGCCTCGAGCATAGGCATCCGTTATATCAAGAAAACGGTCGGAGGGCAACGCCTCATCGATCGTTTGCGTGACCAACGCTTCCGGCAACACAAGAAGTCGGTCCACGGCATCCTATGCAACACCGTCCCTTTGGGGAAAGAGTGCCCGTTTGGCGATACCTGCCCCCATATCCACGCCACCCCCGAGGGGTACGAGCAACGCCGCGATTGGGACCGAAAGGTGAAGGGATTGAAGACCGGTGCCGCCGTTGGCGCGGCCGACGACGGAGCCGACGACGAGTTGGAGGTTTGTGATCCGGCCCGCTTTGTAGACTCCCACTCCCTCTTTTCCCTCGCCTTGCTGTACTTGCAACCCGACCATTCCATGCGAGAAACGCCTCTCTCCCGCTCCTCCGAACGGACCTCTTCTGCCTCTTCGAAGAAGCGGTCATAGCGATCCTGCGGCCCCTCAAAAGCCCAACTCGTCGCGGTTCATGACTAGCCCGTCGCGGATAAACAATAGTTTCATTTCGGAACATGGCACCCACCATTTTTTTGAGATATGGCGGTTTCCCGCCCAAAATTCATCACAAATTGCCCCACACCGTTGCATTCCTCCAAGCCACACCACCACATCACAATAGATCTCATCTCCTAGTCTAACAAATGTAGACCGTTGGGGGGAATACAATACTGGCGACGATGTGCAACATAGTCACGCACGTCGGACATTCTTTGCAACCCATCAGAGGGTCGGCGGCATATTTGGTGCTAACACCTGCCGCAACTTTTCATGACACGTGCCGACACCTGCCAAAACTGCTAGTGACACCTGCCAAAACTGCTAGTGACACCTGCCGACGCCTGCCAAAACTTTTAGTGACACCTGCCGACATGTGCCACAAATTTTTGTGACACCTGCCGACACCTACCGTGGCAGGTGTTAGCGCCAAGTATGGACGGCGGGGGGGGGGGGGTTGCCAACAGAGTAATTCCGGTGCGTCACATTATGTGATCTATTCTGCGCTGCTTGCGTGTTGCAAAATGCACCTCACGGCATCCATTTGCCCTTCATGGCAATAGGAGGCGGCAAGTGTGTAATTGTGAGGAGTGAGTGTGGAGGGCACGCGTGACGACAGCACTGCGCCTCACCAGATTGCCCGAAGATGCGGGCCGGAGAGGGCCCGCGCTTCCCCCGTGGCACATTTGGGGGTTTAAATACTGCCGTCCAAACCGTTGCAATCAGCCATCCGCCGACCGCGGTCCTACACCATGGCTTATTCGCCGTCGGTGCCCCCTACAACCGCCGTACCTCAGTTTTGAACCGCCGTAGGTTACCACCACCGACCCTACAACTGCCGAGCCCGTCGTCGCGTTCTCTTCGGGTTGATGCCCTCTCCCTCTGTAGGACGGAGGCCTCTCGGAAGCATCGTCCCGGTCCGCCAACAGCTTCTGCCTCAGCCCCAGTTACGGCATCTCGGACCAATGCGGCAGCAGCGAGGAGATCTCGGAGCTCGACGCCCTTTCAAGCGACGGGGGCGGTGACTCCGCGAGCACCCCGAGTTGGAGCCCGCACTCCGTGGCCCCCGGGTTTCCCTCGCGTTTCACGCTCCCGGTGCTCGGAGACGTGCATGCCCCGCAAGTGCCGGCCATTCCCAGCCCCAGTTGCGTGGCGCGTGATTCCGACCCAGGCTCGCCGGCCGCGCTGTGCCCCGGCGTTCTCCCGTCCCCGGGTCGGGCGCCCCCCGAGTACGCCCCGGCGCCGGGGCTGCGGGTGTACGCCGACGTGCCCCCGCAGCCGGTGCAGCCGGAGGTCCGGATCAAAGCGGCTGTGATGCGGCTGCGGTCGAACCACGGGGCGGAGCCGACCACGTTCGTGCATGACCCGTACAGGGCGGTGCCGGAGTGTGCGACGACGGCAGCGGAGGCCAACCACTGTCTGACGGTCCCCATCCCCATGGGCAATTTCATGAGGGGTCACAAGGCGCACAACCCGTATTCCTGGGGCGCCGACATGATGCACGATTGGAGCCTTGACAGGCGCGGGTTGTAGGTGGGCTGAGAAGGATTGTCGGGGGTTGCGGTTGCGGTTGCGTGCGGCAGTTACACTCGGTTGTATTTCCGGCTGGTGGGTGTAGTCGCTGCCGTGGCCATTTGGCATCCGTCGTGTCACGCGCTCCGGGCAGACTCGGTGGTATTTGCGGCCATGCGTCGCTTATCTCTTGCTCGCTGCGGCCGTGGGGAGTTATAATCGGTTGTGCGGGCGGCTGCAATACTGCCGACCGCCCAGTCCGGTACTCTCCCAGGGGCCCGGCCGAGGCGCAGCACACAGCGTTCGCACCCCAGGGCAGACGCACAACACCACACAACCTCCTGCTTTCTTTGTCTCTTTTGCCCGTCCCCTTGCCCGTCCCGTGGTCCAGGGCGGCCATAGGCACCACACGCCAAGAGCCCCCTCGCAGGTGGCGGTCGTAGTCAGAGGGGTCCAGCAGGGATGCATTGGAAGGGGGGGAGGGTACCCTCCCCCCCCCTCCAGGGCGCCCAGCCTATACCCAGCCACTGTCTTACTGACGCCAAGTGCCAGCTTCAACGGCATTTGCAACCGACAGTAACGGCCCCCAACCGCTTTGGCAACCTCCTACGACCGCCTGCCTGACCGCCTGTCCTCTGAGGTCCCTTCCCTTCTAATGCATCCCTGGGGTCCAGGGCTTACAGTCAGTGGGGCCCGACACCGCACGCGTGTTGGTGCCGTGCCCTGGCCACGACACGCTGTGCCTTTTTGGTGTTGGCGCCGCGCGTGCGCGCGTGCGTCCTCGTGTGCGTTGGCGTGTTGCACGCCGGAGGGTGGGCATGGGCATGCTTGGGTTTCGTGACCCAATAGACTCGGGGATATTGGCGCCATTTGTGGGATCCACCTCCGAGGGACTATGACCCCACAGCACTGGAGGGTGGGAGCAGGCCTTCATACAGCCCCAGTGCCTTCCCCAATTTTGGGAGGCCCTCCCCGGCCCCCGGATTCAATGCGGCCCCTCCTCAAACCACCGAAGTCCAGCTTTCAGTTGAACTTAGTGTATTTGGGTGAAGAGCCTGCCAACCGCCGGGAGTGGCGTTCTGACTCTCAGTCCTGTTTTGTGTATGTTTGACAGTGCGGTTGCGGCAAATTGGTTGATCAGGAATGAGGGTGTCTCAGCCCACTGCATACCCGCCAAGGGGACGAGCACGATCCCCCATGTGCGTTCCTGCAGCAGCTCCGCCGACACTGGGGGACTGGTCCCGAATCGCAACTTCTCCATCTCCCATTTCGCGGTTTGGCTGGAGATGCCCGGCCAGTCTCTACCACGACTGTCGCCTGCGCACATCGCAAGCACACCCCCCCTCACCCGCCACTCCCGGTGCTCCAAACCGCCGGCCCACTCCGGACGCAGGCATTCCCCTCAGTGCAGTGATTTAACTGCCCCAGCGTTGTCGGGCCGCCCTTTGGTTGAGGTTGCGGCATAATCGAGTTCGAGGGTTTGTCTCTGTTGAGCATGCCGCCATGCCCCGTCCCCCAGACCTCTACTCAGTTGCATCAGGGGGGTCGACGCCGGCAGAGAGTGACAGGTCGGCGTTGCAGCTGAGGTAGCCGGGCAGGGGTCGGACGGGGACGAGGCACAATGAGTTGAGCATAAATGTCAGTGAGGAAAGCCTTGAGAAAGCGTCTCAGGCTCAGAGTATGCACGCGACACTTGAACCGAATGTGGTGGCCGGTCACGTCTGAGCGGGGGCATCAGTTGGCGCAGCATCCGCCTCGATCCCTGTTCCAGACCTTTTGCCATGTTATTGCGGCGGGGAGGCTTTGTCATATGACCGGTTCTTGTGTCCGTCGCCCCCCCCCCCCCCCTGCATAGTGATGTTATTGGTGTTTATTTCGTGTGACTCTCACCCTGGCCGCCCCTCCGTCACCCCTCAGGCCGATGGTCCCCGCATGCCGTTGTGCTGCATTCATGCACACACTTGCCGCCCACCCCTCTTCCAGTCCTCAACCCCCCCTCCCCCCCCGAGAAATTCGTGTATGCCCCTCGCACGGGGCGGGTCCTTCCTTCTGCGGCTGATATTGTCAGACCGCGGGTTGGAGATACCGGCGCTGGAAACGGTTGTGGGCTGTGGCCCGCTCAACCCCCAGCGCTCTGCGTGGAGGGCGCACAGATGCGGATCAGGAGCACAGTGTGTGTGTGTGTGTGTGTGTGTGTGTGGAGCAGAATTGCCACTGGGGTCTGCCAGCTCAGACATGATCAGACGGAGCAGGATCCTACTGAGCCACACGCTGGACGCAGCACGTTCCTACCTTCCCCCCCCCGTGTCCATCCCCCCCCCCAGGGGGGGAACCGTCACTTGGCCCATGAACAATAAGAAATCAATAGGAAATCACAGGCGCCGAAGGCGCCGAAGAAAATTTTTAGTTGGGTTGTACTAGAATTGGCTGGTCGGGAGTGGTGTACGGTCCCCCCCCCCAAGGGGGGGAACCGTCACTTGGTGACGGCCCCCCCCCCTGGGTGGGGGGGAACCGTCGTCCCTTGGGGGGGGATGGACATGGGGGGGGGGGAAGGTACTGAGTTCTGGTTAACACTGAGTGGCCTTTTGATGCGAGGCGGATTGCTTGTAAGAACCAGTTTCCCTGCCGGACGCCAGTGGCATGTCTGGTGTGAAGGGGGGGGGGTCCCATAAAGGCCAGCAAGTGTGCCCGTTCATGGTACTTCCTGATGTGCCCGATTGGTGACGTTTTGGAGAGGACGTTCTGCACATTGTTTCATGGATGGAGGGGAACCGTGTTTGGGGGCGATGGGGGGAAGACTTGGAACCGGGTCGCCAAGGGGGTGCGCGCCGGGGGGCCAGCTCCCGAGGCAGGCAGTGAAGGACGCCGGCGGCGCCGCTACACCTGAACGTGGAAACCCACGGCCGTTGCCGGGGCACGGACGTCGCGGGGGTCGGGGGTTCGTGCGGTGGGGCCTCTGGTACTGGCCCCGGAGGGGCCGGAGGCCGAGCGTTGTAAGGGTTGGCGAGCGGGCCTTGGGGCCCCTGAGAGGGTGTGAGGGCCTGCCTGAGGTCGGGGGGATTGGTATTGTGGTGGTGGGAGGTCACGGGGGGGCGGGCCGCCCCCGCCCGTCCCCACCGAGAGTTCCTCATGTGCGGTGCCCGCGGTGTCCGGTGCGCTTAGGCAGGACTGGCGTAGAACGATGGCAACAAGGAATGTTGCCAAAAAGCGGGCATACTGCACTGAACAGCAGCATTGGGTGGCCAATGTCTTTGTTCGGGTCAGAACATCTTTGTTGCAGCCCAGGGCTCATTGTGTGTGGTTTCTTTGGGGGCTGCAGGGGTGTACTCCGGGTGTAGTACATTGGTAAATGACGCGTCTGCTAAAGCGCGCGGGGCGCGCGGTGCGACTGAGGCACTCTCACTGGGGGTCTGTGTTCAAGGCTGTGCCATCAAGCCTGGTCCTGAGTGGTGCGCTCCGTCATCTACTGAACGCTTTTGTTTGGTCTCACGCTCCATATCGGCGGGCACTGTGTCATCATCAGTGCCATGAGACCACGGTGCTGGAGGCCCCCCAAGGGCCCGTGCCGCAGCATGAGCAGCCTGGCAACCGCCAGGGGACGCCCGGGAGGGCAGCAGGGCGATGGCGCCGAGCGGCGTGGGAGCGAGCGACGGGCAGCCCTTCGACGGCTTCCTGGTGCCTCCGACTCCCGTTCTCCGGGCCTTCGACCTTTGACTCTCCGCACGTCCGCACCTCCCGCACCCTCCGCGACGCCCTCGTGCGCGCGCGGCGCCGCCGTGGCTGTGGTCCCTGCGCACCTTTGCGATGGATGTACCCCCCCAATGCGGTGGACCTCCTTGTGGGCGTTCCCCCCTTGTGGCATGCGCATCCCTGTGTGGTCGGCCATCTATCGCGCGAGGCGTGGCCCTCGCATACGCCTTGTAACGCCTTGTAACGCCTTGTAACGCCTTGTAACGCCTTGTAACGCTTTGTAACGCTTTGTAATGCCACGTGGGCGTGCTTACACATCAGGGGCTGCAGCACGGCCAGTGTCCATGTGCTTTGCGGGTAGAGTTCGTCGTAGCCGGGTCCCAGTCGTGCAAAAGTAGTGCCTCTAATCCACACGCCTCATGGCCCATTGTTGTTGCGCCTTGGGGAGCATCGCGAGCAGGGCTCGTCGCGCATACTTTGTCATCTTATTTGCCCCAATGCCCTTCAATTTGTGTACCAACTCCCCCTTCCAAGATGGGCCTCTCTGCTTCTCGCACATGCCCCTGTTCAGCTGCCCCGCAGTTCATCCGGTGCGGCCCAGGCGGATTTGACCCTGGGCCCTCCTGGGCGCAGCACTGGGAGGGTGCGAGGGGGGCAGACATTCAGCCCCTCGCACCCTAGCCCCAGGTGTCGCCCCAGCAGCTCCCGCCCGCATTAGATGTGTGACCCAGTAGGACCCGCGCACGTCCCGTGTGCGACTAACTAGGGCCCGCCCACACCCGATGTGTGACTCAGTAAGACCGACCCACATGTGATGTCGACCTCAGTCGGATGCACCCACATGTGGTGTGTGAGTCAGTTCGACGCACCCACATCGGATTGTGTCACTCGGTAGGGCCCCGCCACATCTGATGACAATGTTGCTCCCCCTCGTGTCTCCATCCTCTCATTCTGAATTGCCCCTCTTGTCACGCATGACTGCCATGTGGCATGTCCAGCCCGCTCCCCCCATGTCAGTCTGCACCAGGGCCTGGCTGGCCCCTGTGGTCTGCATTGTTGTAGCATGTCGATAGCGAGTATATAGCTTGCGCTATCATGTCGAAAATTCCTTCACAGACGAGGCCATCTATATCTTGACCCGAGCTGCTGTCATCTGCAGAAAGTTGACGCACCCGTCCGCATCCTTTCTGCGGCCCATCAGCAGTGGAGCGTCGAATGCAAAGCAAATCCGGCACCAGGTTGCGCGTTTGGCCTGCAAAGGCGTACGGTTTTGGCTGCGCGCGGGTATACCATTTGGGGTATGCAAAGGCGGCGGCCGGAGGGTGATGCATTTCTGGTTCACCGATGGAGCGGAGGCCGGTTCCGTGCCGGACTGCACGAGGCGTGTGTGGCATATTGGACCTTTGGGCCCTGCCTACCCCTTATCCCCCCAGCGCCGCTATACAATGTCGTAGGATTGACCCCTGAAGTGAACGCTCGGCCTGAACGTGCGAGCACGATGCATGGCAGTGCCCACGGTGTATGGCAGACATGGTGCAGGGTGGAGTCCTCCATCATGAACTGTCGAACACACTCCACGCACTGAGAGTTGGTTCAATGATATGCGGCCCTCCCCCCCCCATGGCACCACGGAGAAATAGAAACGGCGGACCGAAACAGCGGCTTTGGTGGGCCTTCATGCAAGGAAAGGGAAGGGAGGGGCAGCGAAGTGGCGATCGGCCAATTGGCACCGCTGGCTGCAGACAGAGAGACCAACGAATGGCGTCATGCCAACCCACCCCCACCCTCACCCCGGCCTTTGCAGGGCAACACCCTCGTCAGACCAACAGGCGGCGTTGTTTCCGCGCATTTTGGACCTATCTACTACTTTGCCTGTTATAAAGACCACCCCCTCGTCAGAGCAACAGGAGGCGCTGTGTCCGTCCAATTTTGGGATTTCAGCGTTGCCGTCGCAAGGCGGGGGTGTGTGTGTGTGGTGCCTGCGACCCTGCACGCGCAGGCGACTGGTATCCCTTTATGTGCGTGGTGTGGCTGCATGCGTGTGCGGACACCTCCCAGGCCTTGCGCCTGTTCTCTGCGCAGAACGTGAGGAGGCCGGCGAAACCCGGGCGTTCTGTTCCCCGACCGTTTGTCCGGTGTTGCCGGCTGATGCTTTGCTTGCCTCAGCAACCCCAATGGACTCTGTCAGTCTTTGCCCCATGTGTCTCGTGATACTCCCGTTCTTCAGGTGTACATATTTTTGCTGCCCCATCACCTCCCTCCCGCCCGCCTGATGGCTGGTTTTAGTGCGCAGTGGAGGTCACGCGGACAAAAGGGGGGTGGGTGGGGGGTCCTTGGGGGGCCGGGGGGTGGGGGTTGCAAACTTCACTCAGGTGTAGCACCGCTCATGTATGTGTTGCAAACTTCACTCAGGTGTAGCACCGCTCATGTATGTGTTGCGAACTTCGCTCAGGTGTAGCGCAGCTCATGTATGTGCTGTGAACTTCACTCAGGTGTAGCACAGCTCATGTATGTGTTGAACTCAAATGCGTCGCATAGTGCGCACAGGCAACGCAGGCACCCGGTCATGGCGTACGGGTACACGTTGTCGCGACACGCCGCTCTGCAGAGTAACGCGAGCGAAACAAGAAAGCAAACAGGCGTGTGACACACCGTGTGATGTGGAGATGCTTGGTTACCCGGAACGGCAGACGGTCATCGCCCGCTGCTACATGCTGCTCTGAGGGTGCACCGTGCGCTGTGCGAAAAGTAGGCCATTTTGGACCCATTTTCCCCGATGGCGAAGGTGACCGCGGTATCTACTGCGTTCCCATACACGGGACTGCTCAGATTCTTACTCAGTCCAAGAACTTACTCAGTCCAAAAACTCAGATAAGGAGTTAAAGCAAACTCTGTTTCAGGGGGAACGTTAGCGCGCCGGGCATCTTTTGTGACCCGTGCCCTACCGGTGGGCTGTTGCCGTTGATATGTTGGGCAACATTATATGGATTTGCCCCTTGGCCCCCGGGACATCAGCAGATGTTTTGATTTGGGATGGGTATGGACCTTCTCGTACCCGAGGTGATTTCTTTGATTTCGAAGTTGGGGGCCATGATGGTGCTTGTAAGGGCCGGATTCATGTCATTGTGCCATTCATTGTTACAATGACGTGCACGGGTGGTATAGGGCACGCATTGAGCAGCTGTTTGCTCGGTTGTGGCACGCAAGATGAGGCAGAGGATGAGGCAGAAGTGTGTGTGTTGTGTTGCCAGAACGCTCCACCGTCGCAGTTTGTGATGAGTGTAAGGAGCACTATTGTACTGTATGTTTTGACACCCACACTTGTGGGACCAATGTTATGATGCAGCTCTACTGTTCGGGATACCTCAATAACGCCTGTCGCTTCTACTGGAGATCGATGCGGTTGTGCTATCCTAACCCCCCATTCTCCCAACTTGCTAAGGTGTTGACCAAGATCGCCCTTAAAGGAGCGAGAGTGGTACTGTGTACCCCAGTTTGCAACTTTCTTGAGCTGGGGCAGTTTGGGTCACCTAATTCTAAGGGCGTTTCCAAGGGGTGTGCTTGGGGGCTCTTCGGGGGGAACATAGTCTAAAAGTAGCGCGCCGGGCGCGCGCCGGGCAAACATTCCCCCTCACGCTGAAAATGCCGGATTGCTGTCTAAATCTGCTGTTTTTGCCCTGGGGACGCAACTCCCCCGGTGGTGGGTGTTTTGCAGGGTGGTCACGGGAAAGCTAAGTTACTATCGGCGCTGTGCCTGCGCTGTGCCCCCTCTACGACATCAGCCTTGCGCCCAAAGAACGAACAAAAGCATCCTTCGTCAGTGGCAGTGCTGCGCCGTCGCTCTACGGTGATTTGTTGGCGACGCAGACTACGCAGACGGACGACAGACAAACCCACTTGTGCACTGGCTGTGCACTGGCAACACAGGCAAGCAGTCACGGCTTGCACAGACGCCGCTTCCCTGTTGGTGTCCCAGCCACAGTTCATCTTTGCGTCGCCCCCGTATTGTGACGGAACGGTACCTCGTCCTGCAGGCCACTGACTGATCGCCTCCTGTGTGCACGTGCAATAGCCCAGGCTTCCCCCGGGGTCAAGCGTTGGCTGGATCCCGCGGAATCCACACATCCCGTGACGCACAGCAGTTCCGCACCCAACAAATGTGTTGGTGCGCGAGTCGGTTCCCCAACCTTTGCGTACCCTCTCCTCTCTGTTGTTCTTTCGGCAAGCACTTTGTACTGACCTTTGCGCACCCTCTGGGGTGTTCATGTTTATCCGACTCATGCCAGGGGAAGCTCCACAGTGGATTCCGGAGACCCGTTGCAGTACAAACTTTGCTTCGGCTGTCCCGGTACCGGCCACATCGCACGTGGCATCCCCTGACCGGCCGCGGGCCCTGCACAGGGGGGTTTGTTTCAAATCCCCGCCCCCCTGCTTTTTTTATGACTGCTCCGGGGGGAGGGGGGGGCTGTAAGGGGATTACACCCCCCCCCCCCCTCTGTGTGACATTCCGTCGGGCTGCTGGTTCTTTACAGGGCCCTGGACGGTCACCCGTTCGTCCCTTCGCATGTTGCGTCGGGGCGCTGCGTTCTGTTGGCCGCTGCGGCCGGTGCTCCTGCTGGTGTTGTTTCCGCATTCACGGAGCCCAGTGGTTTGGTGTGCCGGGGCTGTGCTGGTCGCGGCGCCGTTTGTGCGTTAGTGTTGTTTGTTCTGGGGGGAACTGTGCATGGGGGCAGGGTAACCCCCCGGCCCTTGAAATCCCCCTCCTGTGAGACCAATTGCTCCAGTGCCACCAATTGCTGTGGCTGCTGCAGATACAGCCGTTGCTGCGACTGCGGAGCGGGGAGTGGCTGTGGCTGTGGCTGCTGAGCTGCCGCTGCTACTGTTTTTGTTGTTGTTGCTGCTGCTGCTGCTGCTGCTGCTGCTGCTGCCAGGGCTGTTGTTGCTGCTCCCAGACTTCCAACCCCCCCTTCCCCCTTCTCAATAATTTCTGTGGTGACACAATTTTTCATGTCTGATTAGGACCCTGAGAGGGTAGGTCAGGGGCATTCCTCTGGAAGTCGGGGAGCTGCAACAACAGCCCCAGCAGCAGTGGCAGCCACACAGAAGCAGCAGCAACAACAGGAACAATAGCAGTGGCAGCACAGAGGAGCCACAGCCGCAAGCACTGCCCGCTCCGCAGTTGCAGCAACAGCTGTGTCTGCAGCAGCCACAGTAATTGGTGGCACTGGAGCAATTGGTCTCACAGGAGGGGGATTTCAGGGGCCGGGGGGTTACCCTGCCCCCATGCACAGCTTCCCCCAGAACGCACAACGGTCCCCCCAACCCCCGGGAGGAACGGTCACCAAATGACAGTCCCCCTCCCTCTCCAAGGGGGAGAACCATTTCAATTTTGTCGGTTCTGTCTGTTTCTGTTTCTGCCACTGTGCTTCTGTTTCTGTACTCCTCCCGATTGCATGATAAGAGATTCCTGATAAGAAAGTCCACACTGTGCCAGTGGTTGATGATGCAGCACCCGGGCAACTTTGTACTTTGTACTTTTTACTGCAAGTAGATGGGGATGGGCAATGGACGGTTGTTGGGATTGTGTTTGTGTGCCCTTGCACCCCGTCGTCATTTCCCTGCAGGTTGGTGGGGGTGGGGTCGCGTGTGAGGGGGGGACACGGGGTACTACCAGGCCATCCATATATATCCGTATCCACAGGAGTTCGGTGATGCTTGTCGAAGAGTTCAGTACTCTTGATGGGCCACCATTTGTCTGTCTGAGGCCCGTGCTCAGTGCGCACCCCATTGTGCCACTGTCAACGCATGTTGCTGAGCGCCAGTGAATGCAAGTTCGGGAACACGTCACATCGCACGGTTCCGTGTCCTCTTTCGGTTTGCAATGCGCAGGGGCGTCCGCCTGCAGAGCCGTGGTCGTGCACACCGGCTGTGGTGTCTCATGTGGAGCAGCTGCTGCGGGCCTCGTCGTGTTTGCCCTTGGTTGGTGTGTAGTTGCCGTGCAACAGATGCGGCCGAGGAAGGCCAAAGGGGGAACGTTAGCGCGCCGGGCGCGCGCAGGGCATCTTTTGTGACCCGTGTCCTACCGGTGGACTGTTGCCGTTGATATGTTGGGCAACATTATATGGATTTGCCCCTTGGCCCCCGGGACATCAGCAGATGTTTTGATTTGGGATGGGTATGGACCTTCTCGTACCCGAGGTGATTTCTTTGATTTCGAAGTTGGGGGCCATGATGGTGCTTGTAAGGGCCGGATTCATGTCATTGTGCCATTCATTGGAAGAAAGAATGGCACTTTGACAGCCCGCCAACAATGTTGCAATGATGTGCACGGGTGGTATAGGGCACGCATTGAGCAGCTGTTTGCTCGGTTGTGGCACGCAAGATGAGGCAGAGGATGAGGCAGAAGTGTGTGTGTTGTGTTGCCAGAACGCTCCACCGTCGCAGTTTGTGATGAGTGTAAGGAGCACTATTGTACTGTATGTTTTGACACCCACACTTGTGGGACCAATGTTATGATGCAGCTCTACTGTTCGGGATACCTCAATAACGCCTGTCGCTTCTACTGGAGATCGATGCGGTTGTGCTATCCTAACCCCCCATTCTCCCAACTTGCTAAGGTGTTGACCAAGATCGCCCTTAAAGGAGCGAGAGTGGTACTGTGTACCCCAGTTTGCAACTTTCTTGAGCTGGGGCAGTTTGGGTCACCTAATTCTAAGGGCGTTTCCAAGGGGTGTGCTTGGGGGCTCTTCGGGGGGAACATAGTCTAAAAGTAGCGCGCCGGGCGCGCGCCGGGCAAACATTCCCCCAAAAAGTAGAAAAAGTCAGCAATGGGTAGGGCTGATTTGGTCTAATGTATGGGGGCGCACCGTGTGCTGTGCATGTGCTGTGCGGGAAGTCGGCTGTTTTCCACCACCGGTAGCCACGGGTCCCATGGTCTTGAATTCTGCACCCTACAGCCCCTGGTGGTACACCAGGGATGTTTGTTTTTTAGTCTGATGCGTGCCACTGTTCCCAGGGTCTTGAATTCTGCACCCCATGCTGTTTGAAATTGATCATGCATGCTTCTGTAGGTGGGTGGTTTTCAGCGATTTTCCCGGGATAAGCAACGTAATAATTGGCGCTGTGCCCGCGCTGTGCGAAAACGCCCCCTATGGGTGGTTGATGCTCTTTTGTTGTTTGTGGCTGATACATATTCGTTTGCCAATTAATTGGAATAATGACTGATTGTTCATCCACTCTGGTTCGATTAATCCAGTCTTCTTCTGCCTTTTCTCCATTGAAGCAAGTAGATCATGTTGTTCCACCATCCAGGTTTTTGATCTGCTCCATTTCGATCACTCCAGCAATCTTATGCCTTTGTCCAGTGTCTAAACAAAGTTCGCAAAGTTCGTGATGTATTCCTGCCGTTCAGAATTGTGATTGTGTGCGCAGGAAAAATTTTCCATGCAAACGTCCCAGGTTCCAGTGAGTGACACCAGGCCCTAAACCAAATATTGGTTGGTACTGCTCTTTTCTGCTTTCATGCATTCGATACACACAATCCCAACATCTCCAGGGACACAATAGGAGGATCCCAGATAGGCACCATCCCAATGCAACCCCCCCCCCCCTCCCCACAATGGGGGGGGGGCGTCGCTTTGCCCAAAAAGCATAGAAAATATCAGGCACCAAAGGCCCCAGAGAAAAATTTAACAAGGCACTGAAGGCGCCGAAGCTGATTCACACTGTGATATTATGGTACAGCTTTGCGCTGCAACCCCCCCCCCCCCTCCCATGGGAACCATGGGTACCGTGGGCGGCAGGGTGGTGAGTCTCTTTCTCTTTCCCCGCAGGGTACTCCTGCCCTCTACGCATTTTATGGTCCCTTCCCATGGGGACCAACAAACAGACAAAAACGGCAGCCCAGCCCGCAGCAGTGCGCCCCGCCACCGGCACCGTCGGCGGGGGGGGGGGGTTTCCTCATTGTACTCCTCTTCTGCCTGAGGCGGAGGAGGAGTGATTTTAGTGGTATTCGAACCGGCATTGACGGCTTCTGATGCTGGCTGCTTTACCACTAAAGCAAAGCCGCCTTGTTGAGCATCTGCAGCACCTGTTGAATAGGAAGTGAGTTCAAGTGCGAGAAACCGGGAGACATGGACAGCGGTGAAGTGAGGGCACGGTTTTTTCGGTTGGAACAAAAATGTTTTCAGAAGTACTTTCATGTCAAAGAGCACAAGAAACTATGTACGTAGAGGGGTCACAGCCCGTAGTACACTTCCGTAGAGCCCTCAAAAGGGAGCTTTTGGCAAAAAAGGGCATCTCAACCGCCTGCGACCGTGCACTACCTCACCACCCACCACGATATGCAACAGATCACGCATCAAAGGCTACTACAGCCCATTATTTTCGCTATTGACAACCTTAGTATTTGCAGCTCCCTTCAAAACATCCAAACACTTGCACCAAACCTTTCTTCGGGCACACCAATCCCTTTTCACTTTAGTATAATTTATTTCGGCAGGTCTTGCCAAACACAACACTTAACATTATTTTTACTTTGGGCACAGGTCACGCTGATTTCCCTGGGGGTGGGCTCTAGTTTGGTCCCTACCTGTACCATCTGTGATATTCGGCATACCCAACCTTGGTTGAGGGTCACGGGCTTGTAGCCCTCTTGGTGTGCAGATGGTTGTACACATTGACAGCTCACATCGCCGCTGGCTCCCTGCGGTGCTTTCTCCTGGTGACAGGGGCTGGTCTGTTTTCTAGCACCTACCCATGCCTTTTGTTAGATTGGGCACATTGGGCACAACCGACCTCGGCTGCGGCTGAAGGGCTGATTGTCCGATTTGTTGCGCTGGTTGTGGTACAAGTTGATAGCAGATGTTGTCGCTGGCTCTTGTCCGTACTGGGCAATGTGTGTGCTGAAATAGGAGCACAAAGCATTATCCTACGTGTCTCAGGATCAGCATCAAGGACAACCTTGAATGCACAAAGCTGACAACTGGATGGGTTTCCAAAAAAAAAAGCATTTGTAACAAGGATGCGCAGGGAGTGAGTCAAAATACCAGTTTTGCAACACAAAATGTGCCAAAGCTGTGGTCAAAGTTGTGTTTGGTGTCAAGTGTAAGATACCAGGAAGAGAATGCACAAGTAACGTCCTCAGAAATCTCTAGAAGTGGGATGCAGTATGTAATTTGCAATGCCGAAGTAAAACAAATGCTTTTGTGCTTCAACAATGGGGTGTGCATTTGAGAGGAGGGTGGTGCCGGAACACAAAAAAAAAGTTTGAGAGGGGGGAGGCTGTATTTTTTTGGCCACCTATGTGGCCCATATGCTGATAGATACTGTACCAAAACATGTCAACAAAGCTAACATACATTTCACTAGCACCACATCAACATACCATGATGCAAAACGAAAGACAAAGGAGTAATGCCTTGAGCGGGTGGGGGGGGTGTCGTGGTAGAGATTGCATGTGTGTTGCCCCTATGAAAACACCCTGGCAATCAGGACCATATCAGGTGAAGGCAGATTGTTGAGGCAATAATGCTTTGTTGCTCATAGAATGCCACCACCCCCCCAAAACCTTCCGGACACAAACGGTGGTTGATGTATTCCCTCCCCAAGCGCCTCGCAAACGCAAACCTCGCAATACCCACTGGATCATGGAAAAATTGCTGATGGTATCTTTAACTTGCAGGTCCCGGAAATTGCCTTCACCTGGTAGATAAAGACCCCCCAATACTTTGTATGCCCACAGTCTGCCGGCGGCAGGCTTTGATCTCACAGATGGAATTTTTACTTTTGCTGGATTACAAAGCGTCCACTTTTGCCCCTTTGGGCTGCTCGGTTTGCTTACAGGCTACAAACGATCACATTCACGATGAGTCGATGGTTCACTGGATACCAACCATATATTTTTGCAAATTTCCCGATTAACCGCCTTAAGGCGTGACAGCTGATGCCGTACTAGATGGCGTTCTCGAGATATGAGATGCGCAGGCCCCAGTTAACACACTTATCCAGTAGGGGCTTGGCATTGTCAAATCTAAGGGACAGTTGAATCCAGGATCTTACCTGAGCGCGGTCATGGCAGTACCAACCTTTTGGTTGGCGTCACACACTGTGAAAGTGGAACAAAAGAAATTAATGCTTTGTTGCTCATAGATCGACTTTTATATGTCTACTACATGGAAAGAACACGGATTTTGATAGTCAGTGTTCCTGCTAAATACCCTTGTGGACGGTTTGGATTGAATTGTCAGTGATACTCCCCGCCCCTCCTTTGTAATCCCCCTCCCCCCCCCCCCCCCCTATGGTGGGGGGGGGACCGTCCTTTTGACTTTTCTTTTGATAAGGAGTGGTTGTGGTGTGCTTTACTGTTTTTTGTCTGCTGGTGCCCACTATCACAGTTGACCCCCTTTCTCGTTCAAACACAAATGTCCGCCACAGGCGATCATGTCAGGTACCCCTCTCGCAGCAGGGGTGCTCCACTGTTGGGAACTCTCATTGGGCCCTCTACCCTCTAGACCTGAGTTCCTGAACGGGGCCGTGCTACACCGACCCCGGACCTGCATTGTGCGACAGATGCTCATGAGTGCAGTGCCTGCATGGGAGGTAGGGTAGGAATCACTTAAACGTTCAATACCAGGGTAGTTCCAAGGTTGTGGACCATACTGCAGTGGCACAAGAGTTGGGAATCAAGTGGTACGGTTTTGTGGTGCACCTCCTCCCTCCCCTCTGCACCCGTATGGGGGGGACCGGCGTGACATTGGCAGGGCTGGGATTACAAGGGGAGCAGGGGGTAGCGGGTAACGTTCACACAGGGATACCATTGACAGGATAATTGGCTGTCCTAAGCAACACAACAAGAAGAGGTGTACCGCAACCAAGTGTGGGCTCTTAAAAACGGAGGCAACCCCCCCCCCCCCCCGATCGCCGTGGCAATAATGGCCATGACCCTTCTTGCTGTGCAATGACCACACGTGCCATGCGGATGGCAAGCATTCACAGACAGTTGCTAAACCCGTGTCTGTAGCCTCGGTGCTCTCTGTCACGCCAATTGCAAATACCTGCCACGCAGTGATGAGTCTGGCTCAGTGGATGTGGATATTTTGCTGCTTTGTGGCCCTCTGCAACATGCATCCCTGTGCCCTTCTGTCTGTGGCCGTCAAGCGAACAGGGCATGGACGCCATGCCGTCTTGCAGTACCAGGCGCGGGGTAGGTGGCATTGGCATTGGCTTTTGATCGAACAGCATAGTGTGAACAGAATCCTGTTCTATCCGTTTGGGCCCCTAAAGTCTCAGCTGCTTCCAGTGCTCTCGTCTCAAGCTCCTCCCCAGAACTGGAGCTGCATCGATCCAATGCACGTCGTTCTGACACATCGCCCGGACAACACGCGAGAGTGGGCCCTGATGCCTCATGGTTGGCTGGACAGCTTTGATCCAGCCCCACAATTCACGAGCGAGCACCATCTCTTGCATGCCTTTTATGCTTTCTACACAAGCCCTTTCCAGAAAGCACTGGTTGTGGTGGTGGATGGGTGTGGCCCCAAATCTCCCACTGGAGGATGTGAGTCGTCGGTGCTGTATGCAGCTTCAAGGAGGGGGACCGTGGAATTGCTGGCCAATGAGACCGTTTTGGTGCCGATTCGACTTGGAAGGTTGTTTGAGGCGTGTGGTTACAACCCCTACCGTGTAGAAATGGCCTCCATGGGCTCAGTGGACGGCGAGTACGTTGCGCAAGTGGTCGACCTCTTGTCGAAATGTGTTGACCCTCTGTACCAGAAAGTGTTGGCGTGCGTGAGAACGTTTTTCAAGAGCCACAAGCCACATACAGCTGCCAGGCTGGGGGCGATCCAGGTGGCCGCCGAACAGGCCCTGGTCTCCATGGTGTCTCATGTTCTGCAGCATAACACAGAGCTCTTGCCCCAATGGGACGGCATTGTGCTCGCCGGAGGCGTTGCGGCAAACCGGCGTTTGGCGTATGTCGTGGGGCAGGAGTTCAACTTGCCCGTGTGGCGCCCTTCTTTGCCAGGAGATGACACCCTTGGATTCGGTGCACTGTGGAGGATGAGCCCGCCGTCACTGCGCCCGGTTGTGCATTTTTCTGCGGGGCTCCTTGGGCCTAAGCCCCCCGGAGTGCAGTCCATGGGCTGCCAGATTCTCACGACAGAAGTACTTGCTGCAGCTTTGGGTCAAGGCCAGGCAGTGGCCATCATGGCAGGGCACGCTTCCTTGGAGACCAACAGCCAGAGGGGAGCCATTGATGAGAGAACCCCAGGGCATAGGACACTGGTGAGCTGCTACCCCTTGGCCCATCTTCACAAGGGTACACACACTGCCCATGTGCTGATGGACGCGCGGAGAGTGCCTGAGGTCTTTGTGGCTAAAAGCCATGTGCTGTCCCCAGCACATGGCTTCCTGCTGAGAGCAAGGCAGAGGACAACATTCTTCAACCTCACAGTTGCATCGGTTGCTGCAGTCCAGTTGCGAGACGATCGGACTGTTGATATTTTGTTACGTGCTGTAAAAAAGTGCCCGCTTCCCTTGCTATTTTGTCGCTCAATCAGTGTTAATAGTCTATCCGAAATGCTGAGCAGAAAGGAACTGGCTCATGTTGCATGGCAGGACGAGTTTTGCACTGCAAACGGTGTTAGCTCTGGGCATTCTTTATCTTACCAACGCCTAAAGTCCCCCCCCCCCCCTGTAATAGCTACGCCCTTGTCCAAGCTACAGCGGGCGTAGGAACCGTATTAATTCGGGACCCAATTTGATTATCCCCAAATGTAGTGCAGCCACATAAGATATGGGTTTGGTGACAAATTTGCCAGCTACATAGGGTCATCGACACATTTGTTGTGAGTGTTTGATTCTAAGCGGAGTACCCTTGATTCTAAGCGGGGTATCCTTGACTAAGCGGAGCTAGTGACCCCGCAGCATGAGCAGCCTGGCAACCGCCAGGGGACGCCCGGGAGGGCAGCAGGGCGATGGCGCCGAGCGGCGTGGGAGCGAGCGACGGGCAGCCCTTCGACGGCTTCCTTGTGCCTCCGACTCCCATTCTCCGGGCCTTCGACCTTTGACTCTCCGCACGTCCGCACCTCCCGCACCCTCCACGGCTCAAAACGGGCCAAAAACAGTCAACCGCCGGCGGTTTTTTCTCGGTTGCTGTCGGTGAGCTATCGGCTGCCAGCAGTTACCAATCTTGTCCTTGGGTAACCACCACCCGCCTAACAGTGAATTACCAACTTTCATGATTGATCGCCAGTCGCTGACAGTGACTGGCTCTACCTGTTTGCATCAATTCAAAACACTCATGTGGCCATTGTCCGCAGTGGGTGTTGGTCATCCCAAGGTTTTCACATCCGTGAAGAAGCACCCGCGGTGTCAGAATGCTTAGGCGGCGTGACGACTAATGGTCCTGCGGGGGTCTGCATGGACTGGTGTGGGGATGTGTTCGCCTGCATTGCCCTGCAAGGCCGCAATGCCCGTGCGGATTTCTTGGTGTTTTGTGGATCTGGTTGCGCCTGCTTGTGCAAACCTTTGGATGTGTGCGGATTTCAGGACATTTAGGAGGTCAAATCGCAATTCTACTGCGAGCAGCATGACACATACGCCCCATTGTACTTGTATTTTGCTTTCTTGCCACTTTGATTATTGAACCCCCAAACTTGATGATGCAAAAGAGTCCACAGCTTTTCATGCTTCCGTGTTGGCGTTTTTGCTGGTTTACCTGCTGCATTTGGCGCAGGCCATGGCCTGCAGCAACGCCCGCCGTGCATGAGGCACGCGTACTTTTTGGGTTGTGGAATTGAACCCCGTCCCCCACTTTTGCTCCCCTAACATATATTGCGAACCCCCTCACCACTTCCCCCGCCCTCCACTCCCTTCTGGTTCTCGACCAATTGTTAGTGGGTGGGTTGCAGCGGAACCCGTCCGCCCCCTATGGCGGCCCCATACGGCAAGGGACACATGGCCGCCTGTCCATGATACTGCACAGGACATGCAACCACAATCGACGCATTCTTTTGTGTTGCCGCAGCGCATTCAAACTGCGGTAGTGATGGTGGGCTGGGTTTTGGCAGGTGTGGGGGTGAAGATACCTCAATTCCGACACTCTCTCTGCGCCTGCCGACCCACCCTCCCTAGCCTTGAGCCACACTGGGTTGCCTAAGGAAGCTGGGTTTGCGCCCAGCATGCAAACTGTGGTGGTGACAGTTGGCTGCGTACGGTGGGCCATGGTGGTGGTTGGGGGGGGGGGCGCTCTCGGTTCCGACACATGAACCCCTGGCTCCCTTAGCCACGTAAGATCGCTTGTCAAGGCAACATGAGGTGCTGGTTGTTTTTGCAGTCAAAACAGTGTTTGTTGGGTCCAGAAGTATAGCATAGCAATACTACATGGTGAACTGGCGCGAGAGGCGTGCAATGCGAGGTGGTATCGACCATGTTCTGTGATTGAGTAAGGTGATAGACGGACGGCAACAAGGTGGGTGCCCCGAAATAGCGGCACCGAGTGTGGTGGACTATCCCCGTTTCTTTGGCGGATGTTCAGCTTGGGTTACTTTGGTGGGGGTTGTGCCTGCAGCCACCACATGCGTGGGATCATCCCAGTCGGGGGATCAGCGGTGAACCTTCCCTCAGTACTTGAGCACCGGGGGCCTAGCACAATAGGTACACCTTGCCAACGCGAAGTGCTGTTTCTCCAACTTTTGGAAATACCTTCCCCCCCCCCCCCCCGTGTCCATCCCCCCCCCCCCGTGTCCATCCCCCCCCGGGGGGGGGGGGGGGCGTCACCGCCGTTTCCAAAAAAAATGGAACAATGTCATATTGCACAGAACTGCATAATTATGACAGCTCGTTGTTAGAGCTTATGCGTACCTCCTTTGTGCTCACCCATTGCACTCCTCAGACCTCTGAAAATGTTCCCTGAAGGCACTATTGTGCGCTATGTTCGTTCCACAAAGGAGCCTGTGCTGGCTGTTGTGCAAGGCCCTTCTCCTCATGGTGATCAGTACAGAACCATAACGTACAAACGCAGTGCCATAGAAGTTGTGCATGACCGCACTTCCCTGAAACGTTTAACAGCCTGCTGCAGCCAGCTCGTCCATCCCTGTGGCTGATGGGCAGCATGTGCAGCTGTTCTCGACTATGTGGGACCGGAAAAACAAGCTTTACACTGTCCCTGTTCAGCAGTAGGGGCATGCAGCAAACTGATGCACTGATGCATTGCATTGAGAATTTTGCTTGTTTGCATCATTTGCGTGGCACCATTCGATCTCTGTATGTCAGTGTGTATTTCAGAGCCTTGGGCAACGTAAGCAAGCGACAGATCGGTCATAGATTCTGCATAGTATGCGGCGGTAATTGTTCGTTGGCGGTGGTGTCTATCCCCCTGGGGGCGGGGGGAACCGTCACTTGGCAACGGTTCCCCCCGGGGTGGGGGGGAACCGTCGTCCTTGGGGGGGATGGACATGGGGGCGGAAGGTAAATCCCACACTGTTGTGGGTGGGTCATCCAGGAATTTTCTGGAGGTGCCTGACTGTGGCATGCCGGTGCTTCATATGCAGACCGGAACAAAATCAATTCATGCTGGAGCCCCATGTCCTTTGAGTTGGGGGCAGGAGGTGTGGCCAACGCTTGCACCCTTGCATTCAGGGGTATTTGTGCAAACACCCCTTTTCCTTAATGTCCACCATATCCACCATGTCCACCATTGTCTTAGCCGCCATTGTCTCCATCTCCATTGTGTGACTTGGTTTTGATTCTTGTGTGAAGCAATGTAGATTAATTGTGTTGTAGGACAAGTGCCAAATATTGGTACTAGTGCCGGGCATTGTGGGGTCCACAATGGACATGCAGCATCCGTTTAACGGTGAAATTGTGCCGGACTGGGTCCATCAACTGGCACTGTGAGATCATGGACATGTGCATAGGTGGAGCAAACAAGGAAAGACGGGCTGTAATTTAGGGATAGGGTGGAGGTGCGGTTTGCATTGCTCGGTAGCTGACTACTTTCCATGCACATTTGAGAACGGCGTACCGTGGTTTGCCTTGTTTGCAACTGGGCCCATGATCCACCAAGATGTGATGTCCTTTGTCTTCTTAGCGATCGACATCAAGCAAGTGACACGAGTAGTTTCGCAAGTTGCCTGCCCTGGTGCTGTGTGCCCACCACCAACCCTGCGTTGAATAAGCAATTGAACCCCCGCCCCCCCCCCCCCCGGCCCCGCTGCAACCACATTCATAGCAGCATATTTGCTTGTGCCGGCTTTCCGCTGAGTGCCTAGACACCAGTGATCTGCTGTTGCTCAATGTGTGTGTTGTGTATTTAATCGGGACTATAGACCCTGGCCTTTCAATGCATTGGCAACAACGCACAACGCAAAGGACCAAGCACCAAACTGTCTCCGGGCCTTGACCTTGCTTTATCTGCACTATTTTCCTATCAAAGTTTCTATCAGTTGCATCATGTCGACAGCCTGGGATCGGGCTGATGATGATTTCAAGCAGTTTCTGAACAGGAGTTGCATCTCGGATGCCGATTTCAATGCAGCAACCTTGTTAGAATGAGCGGACTTGCGTGTCAAATTCGAGTCTCTACCACGTCGTCAAACAGGTAAGTCAACAGAGAACCGTGCACAAGGAAGATTGGGTTGCGTTTTTTGGAGCACAGGCTGCCTGAATCTCCGAAGTTGTTGTGGAAAAATCCCCCCCCCACCCGGGGGGGGTGCCCCACGCAGGAACTTGCCAGCAACTTGTGAACCTTGGCTGGCAATTGCACAACGCATTCGCGGATCCAAATACTGTTGGGGAGCTTTGTCGAGGGGGTGGCCAGGGAAATTCCCAACCGTGACCAACCGCTTTTGTGTTGATAGGCGTTTCTTGTGGTCCCCCCTCTCACTTGAGTGCATGCTGGGGGTTTGGAAGATCCGTGCCACAGTGTATGGGCAGCATGCCTGTGGCAGTGAGCCTGTCTCTGAGGGACGGGGTGTTGTGTTTGAAGTGCAGCCCTGAGCTCAAGGGCAGTCCCCCCGGGCCTGCAGTCACTGGCCGGCCATCTGCTGCCTGCCCACGTCGTCCCTGAGGTGGTGCAGGGGCATCCCAATGGTGCTGCAGTCAGCATGCGGTGCTGTGTGACACCACCCGCAGTGCCCCCGCAACCCGCAGAGGGAGCAGCCCACCTTTTGCGTCGTGCCAGCAACATGTTTGGTGCACGGCCAGAGCAACTTGGAGCGCCCTCACACAAAGACCGCGCAAATCAACCAAACCCAATTGTAGGGAAGAGTGAGGGGCGCAAGGTAAGTGTGGGCACCTCTGTAGGGGGTGCCTTGAGCACAGTGCAGCTATTTCACCGTTTGCCCAAGCCAAGGACTGGTAGTTTGCACTACGAGTAGGACAAGGTAGTAGTAATGTAGTCACCAACAAAGGTACCCTGGCCAACCATACAAGGCACACCACTCAAAAGAAAGCAAGTGGTGTGTCATTAGCCCTTTCCGGGCATTTTGAAAACACGAAGGCACCACAAAAAATGGTCTCCCGATACCATGGAGCCACCACACAAAAGGGCTTTGCTGTGTCATTTGCCCCTCCAAGGTATTTAGACAGCTTGAGGGTCCCATACAAATTGGTTTGCTGTGTCACCAGCCCCTTCAAGGCATTTTGACACCATGAGGGCACCACAAAAGATGGTTTGGTGTGTTGCCACTCCCTCCAAGGCATTTCGACACCATGAGGGTACCATACAAATTGGCTTGATGTGTCACCAGCCCCTTCAAGGCATTTTGACACCATGAGGCAAACACAGGCAGTGTGTTGGTGTGCCACTGTGTCACTAGCCCTTCCAAGGCATTTTGACGCCAGGGCGGCACCGCAAAAAGTGGTTTTGTGTGTCATTAGCCCCTCCATAAGGTGACCACAAAGAATGGTTTGGTGTGTCACCAGCCCCTTCAAGGCAGTTTGACACCATGAGGGAACCATAAGAAATGGTTTGGTGTGTCACTAGCCCCTCCAAGGCATTTAGATACCATGAGGGTACCACAAAAAATGGTGTGGTGTGTCACCAACCCCTTCAAGGTATTTTGACACCATGAGGGTACCATACAAATTGGTTTGATGCGTGCCAAGGGGCCCACGTCATTCCTACCATTGCTTCCTTTGCCTGTAGAAGAAAGATTGAATGGCTGGGACATGTCTCGTGGCCCTTTCACTGTTCATTGTCACTATACATATTTTTGTTGCCGGAAGACGCTTTGTGCCTTACCAATCCCCCCCCCCCCAACTGTTTAAGATGAGGGTTGAAGCGCAAGGTTGAAAAGGGCTTCTGTTCCACACCTTTTTATGGGCAGTAACTACACGAGGACCATGCAGGGTTTGGCCTACATATCGTGTTCTAGTGCCACATTTGTGAGAATTCTGCTTGGTGTGTGGAACAGACAGGTTTTCCATGTGTAGTGTCTTTTTGTGTTGTGTGTCAAGCACGAAGACCCCGTGTGACCGTTGTTTTTCTGACCTTGGCCGTGCTTGGACAAGGGGGCGGGGGTACCTTTTTTGCTCTGCCGAGCCCGTGCCGGTGTCCAGCACGAGACGGTTGGTCTGCAATCTTTTTTCAATATATATTACTACACCCCTCTCCCCTCAAATCTAGCTAACAAGCAAGCAAGCAAGCAACCAAGCAAGCAAGCAAGCAAGCAAGCAAGCAAGCAACAAGCAAGCACTTCTCCTTTTCTGTTTGGCCATTGCTCCGCCTCATCGCTCGGTGCTCTACTGTACTCTAGCCATCCTAGAGCCTAGGTGGTGGCCTTGCCAAATCCAAGTTTTGAGCCAAAAAGTCACCGGTGGCGCCCCGGGGCGGGAGCGCCAAGTCGGGAGGTGCCCTCCCAAAACTGCGCATTTTGTGCCCCAAAACAGCCTTTTTTGGCCCACAATGGCCCCGAAACCCACTCAAAATGGCCAAACGAAGGGAAACGGTTGCTACAACCCACGTGCGCCTCGATTGCCCCATGACCGAGAGCCCTTTCTTGCCCTCTGACTCCAAGATATGTCCGAGAAACGGCCCAAAAATGGCCAAAAATGGCCTGAATGTGTGTTGTTTGTGTCAAACAGCCCCAAAACCAAGGGGCCGTATCTTGGGCTACATTGCCCAAAACCGAATTCCGAGGGCACCTAGTCCACCCGCAACCCCCCACTTCTTGTGGTTTCCAAGCCTCACATTCCCCCAACGAGACGCCTAGACCCCCGTACCAGTGGTCACTTGGTGGAGCCGGAGGGCAGCCCGGCCGGTGCACGGTGGGGGCCAACGGTGGGTCCACCAGGGTCCCTGGGGCGAAAAAAATCATTTTTTCCGAAGTTGTTCCTAGACCACTTGGGATGCTCAAACAAGTGTTTTTAGCCCGTATTGAGCCCATGGTGACGCGTTTTGGGCCATGGAAAATCCCAAAATGCCTTGAAAGTGGGCCGTTTTGGGACCAAAAATGGGTCAAAAATGGGTCAAAAACGTGTTTTTCCAAAAGTGATCCTGGACCATTCGTAATGCTCAAACAAGTGTTTTCAGCTCATTTTGAGCCTGTGGTGACACGTATTGGCCCATGGAAAATCCCAAAATGCCTCGAAAATGGGCCGTTTTTGGACCAGAACAGGGTCAAAAGGGGGTCAAAAACACATTTTCTCAAAAGTGATGTTGGACCATTTGGGATGCTCAAACAAGTGTTTTTAGCCCATTTTGAGCATGTGGTGACACATTTGGGGCCATGGAAAATCCCAAAATGCCTTGAAAATGGGCCGTTTTGGGACCAAAAATGGGTTCAAAATGCGTCAAAAAATGTGTTTTTCCAAAAGTTATCGTGGACCATTTGGGAGGAAACAAGTGAGATCAACCCATTTTGAGCCCGTTTAGCCCCTCCCGCCATACTTACCGTTCTCTTACGATTGTGAACATCTGGACTAATGGCTGAAAGTGTCTATGGCGGGGACATTCAGTCTATCAGTACCGACCATTGATCCCCTCCCGCCATATGTAGGCACCAAGTTGTATCCTTCACAGGTACCTTAGAGCCATATTGTGGTGCCACCTAGAGTTGGGGAGAGGGGTGTAGATTAGAGGATATGTGTGTGTGTGTGTGTGTGTGTGTGACGTGCTTGCTTGTTGTTTGCTAAATTTAAGTCGAGAGGGGCGTAGTAATATATATACAGCCTCAAAATGCTTGTGAGGGGCCAAACATGAATTGTGTTGTATAACGGCCTTTGGTCTTTGAGCAACCATGCAAACATCAAATTTGTTGCAGTCATATCCCCAAGCCTCAAAGTGGCCGTGAGGGGCTAAGGACACAACAATTTGAGTTGTGCGGCGCCTTGGTGGCTTCAAACAGCCTCAAACAGCCCCGATGGCCTAAAATAGCGCAAAGTGTGGTAGGGAATCACTGATCAAGCACACCACAGAGCGCACCGCAGGCAATGCAGGGGAGTAGCGCCAGTGAAGGCATGACAAAAAGGAATTCGGCGTGTTATTGGCAACTCGGTGACACTTTGAGGCCATGAGAGCAACACCAGCAATTAAAAGCATGTTTGGGCCATGAGGGCGTCTCCCTCGTCCCTCGAAGGCATTTTGAGGCCGTGAGGCCAATGGTGTGTCAGCGACACCAGAACTGGTTGAGGGCATAAGAGCATCACAAAACACAATCTGGTGTGTCTTTGGCCCCTCAAAGGAATTTGGAGGCAATTAGAGCATGACAAAGCGCATGTTGGTGTGCTTGATCCCTCTCAAAGGCGCCTTGACATCATGGGGGCATCAAAGAACTTTTGGTCGTCCAATCAAAAGCACTTACTTGCATTGAGCCGGGGCCGTAGCCTCTCCATTGTAGAGAGTGATGGTGTCATAAATGTGCACCCCTTGCCCCCTCTTGGGGTACCATTTCTACAGTCAAGTATCCTAAATGATCATGGATTGGTGGTTTTCCCTTCTTGTTGCAAGTTTCATTGTTACTACGCTTTAAGAGAATGTTTGATGGCACTGGGGCTTGTGGCACACAACTATAGCCCCCTATGCCCCCGCCTTGGGTCGGCGGGGGGTTGGTCCTACTGCGACCATGGCCCTCTGGAGGCATTTGGAGGCCGGCGCCTAGCCCTCCAAAGCAAACCCCTACCCCAGCCCCCCTCCGAGTTTTGAAGGATAGTTGGGGGTTAAGGACTCACCAAATTGTGTTTTGCAATGCACTCATGGCTGCAATGTGCCTTTCAGTGGCTAAGAACCACCAAATTGTGGTTTGTGATGCCCTCATGGCCTACAAGCACCTTTGCGAAGCCAATGACACCAAAAATTGCGTTTTGTGATACATGTCGCAAATCCCCTCGGCATGTACCTTGACAATTCCTGAGATTTTTTTGAATGTTGGTTGTAAATCGCAAGGTGCAATTTTATTAATAGAAAGAAAGTGTGCATCAACCGACAACATGCTGTGCTAGAGTGTCACCCCAGCTCCAAGCATGCAGTAGAACGAAAAAACTGTAAGGAGGAGGTCCCCCCACCCCCAGGTCCGAACCCCCCCCTCCCCTCCCCCTCCTCTCGTGCATTGATTGGACTTCGCAGTACTGCTGGACTAATGGCTGGAATTGTCTATGGCGGGGACATTCAGTCTATCGGAACCGACCATTGATCCCCCCTCCCCCTCTTCAGGAGCCAGCAAGCAGGGGGGTGTAAGATGAGGCAGAGACACTGGGGAGAGAGGGACAGAGAGAATGGGTGGGGAGGGTGACAAGGAAGAAAAACCCCCTGGGGAGGGTGAGGAGAGGGAGAGAGAGAAAGGGCGAGACACACACAGAGAGAGAGAGTGGGCGAGACATGGAGAGAGCATTGTGGGAGGGTGGTGGGTGCGAGCTGACCCAGATGTACAGATGGCCAAGGCCACAGCACCATCCAAGGCCACCTGGAGTGGTACAGAACTGGTCTGCGCTGCAGTGCAGCAAGGCAAAACACTGAACTGTGTGGTGATGACCATGCGCCTGTGACACAGGGGCGTATGCGAGCCCAGTATCCGTTGCCTCATGGCCTCCCCCTCTTCCAATGTTTGGGGCAGTCCGGGTCCTACCTCCATTTTGGCCAAGTCAAATTTCTCTGCCGCGCCTGAGGCATAAGAGAAATTAGGCCAAAAATTGTTTTCCGGCAGCTTTGGTGCCGAACATGTTTGGGAGTCATGTTGGCAGGGGGGGGGGTCAACCCCCCCCCCCCCCAGGCCCGAACAATGTGGTTATGACCATGCGCCTGTGACACGGGGGCGTATGCGAGCCCAGTTTCCGTTGCCTCATGGCCCCAGGCCCGTTGGCAAACAAAACACGTTTGGACCCACAGAGGGTCAAAATGTGCAAGGGCGGGAGGCCAACAGGCGGCGCCAAAGGCAAATCAACTAACACCATGGCCCTGTGCCAACCCCCCCCCCCCCCTCCTCCGTTCCAATGTTGACCGCGCTCATTGCAGCGGCGCGGGCGGATGGGACACAGGGTGGCCTACCTCCACCCCGGGATCGCGAGCAGCAGGGGGCTGCAGGGCGGCTTCGGGCAGGGCAGGGTCCAGGTGCCTCCCCACCCCTTAGCGAGGAGGGCAGCAGGGTACTGCAGGGCAGGATCTGGGGCAGCAGAGCGCTGTAGGGCATGCTGTGTTGCAGGCACAGAGGCTGCTCCTCTGGGTTAGGGGTGTCACGGACAGAGTGGTTCCCCTCTCCCCCCGGCGCGACGCAGCCCCCCCCCCCCCCTCCCTCCGTGGGCGGGCAGGACAGACACAGGAGCGCGGATATGCGACACAGGGGGGGGGGGGGCAGCGCGTGGTGCAGAACATCAACGGCGCCCCTCGCAGCACAGGGGTGCGGCAGCCCGTCTGCCGACCCGCGGGGGGGGGGGGGGGGGCTCTTAAGCCTGGGCTTCACTCCGCAAGTGCAGTCATCGGGAGGGGGGGGGGGGCGCCCAACCCTCCACAGTCGCACCTGCACCTGCGGGCGTGGATGGGGGAGCGCACAGCCCGAGATCTGGGCAGAGTCGCTTTTCAGAGGATCCCACATAGGATGGAGGCACACGTCCTTCCGTCACGCCGCGATACATTGGGGGGGGGGCAGGGGGGGTAAGGGCCTTATATATCTGTATACAGCTGTATATAGATGAGCTCTCACCCGCTAACCCCCTGATCCCCTTAAATCGCACTAGCGTCCAGGACTTGAAAAGGCAAATGCCTCCTCCATTCTAATGCATCCCTGCCCAACCCCTAAGGTGACATTTTACTGTTGTAATAAGTGCTTTTGAGCCACTTTCCTTTGACACCACATGTGCAAGGAATACAAAACCTTTTAGACAGCACAGGTGCCAAGGCAGGATCCCTTTGACATTGCATGTGCCAAGAAGGTAGTGTCAGCCACCCCTTGAAAGTGCTTTTTTGTGTGTTGCAGTCTCTGAAGTCAGTGAAGTTGTATTCAGCCCAAGGCCAAGCCCAAGCCGAAGCCTAGGGCCACCAAAGACGGAGAGGGAGAAAGTCATGGAGGATATGGAGAAGAAGAGGGTGGAGCCAATCATTTGGTGTGGTGTGTATTCTTCACCTGCTTCATTACAGTTGCTTGAGGGATTGCGGGGGGATTGGGGATCATGGAGCCCCGGCGCCGGGGGAGGGGGGCGGGCGGAGAAATTGGCTTCCGTGCCGGCCCCTTGTTTAGTGGAAGAATGGATGTTGGTGCCCGAAGAGAATTTTTGATTTTGGTTCCGCGAAATTTCGATTCCGGACAAAATTGCCTGTTCAATGACCCATTCCTGCAGGTCCTTCATCTGGTGAGCTAGGAGGCAGAAATGCAAGGTGTCAATGAGGTGCATCTTGCTGAGTGGCAGAGCTTGCCAATGTCCTTCGGCAACAGGGCATGGTAGGATTCGCTTGAATTTTTCGAGGTCCTGCAAGGGAGGCCCCCTGGTAACTTTGTTGGCCGTTTTTTTTGGCTAGAAGCCTCGAGACCACGTTCGGACCTTTATAGGGAGCCATGCAACACCGAGGCAGGTGCCTGCTTCACATTGCTGCTGGACCTGTGTGGCACCCAAGGGTGGCCTTTGTTCCCATGGGGTGCCGAGGGGAAAGGGGAGGGGGTAGGCGGGGGCGCTAGCACTGATGGGGGCGTAGAGCGGGGGCAGGGGTTGACACAGAGAGGGGCGGGTCTGTGAAGGATGTACTGTGTGTGCCTTCAGCTGGTGCACACCATCAACCAACCAAGAAATCAATGATGGACACTGCAGAGTACCCCATTCGCAAAAATCGGTCATTGGGTCATATGCAAATTGCTGTTCACCGCATTTACTCAGAATCCGATGCAGCATTGGAAGCTAGCAAGCTCCGGTTTTCTTCTGAAGTCTTACATCTCCGTGTTGTCCGGCATGCGATTGGGCCTGCAGTTTCATATCCACTTCTAGCAGCCAAAGACCGTTGCACCACCGGTGAAAAGGATGGATTCCCAAAGGATGAGGTCGAGCATCCCTTGCCAGTACTCACTTTTGATCCATTCTCGGGCGAAGTATTTGGCAATGCAACCCATGATGAAGAGGACAAAGTACCCCAGCGTTCGATTCCACACAGAAAACTGTGAATTCTCTCGACCACTGCCATGGAAGCCATGCAAGAACCACAGGCAAGTATTGTGATGATGATGACATACAGAGCACAGCAGGTCAGCCAGCGGCCACTAGGTCAAAAAAGGGGGTGTCCAGCTCTACCTCACCAGGGTGCAGTGGTTCTTTGTGAAACAAGGCAATACAGCCATTGTCTATAATGTTCCAGACATTTCTATCACACTTTCACATTCAATATGCCCTGACGAGCAGCATCAGTGCTCGCCTACGGCTCATGAGTGCAGCTTGACTTTCAGCGGACGCGAGTCAACTGTTCTCAGGGCACCACAACCCCCACTTCCCATGCCCACCTCCCCCACCTGAACCCCACCACCCCCACGACAAACCCCCCTTGCATCGGCCACGCCAAACCCACCATTGTTGTGCCCCCCCCCCCCCATGGTGATAACATGCAGTTACTGCTATTGGGATGCACAGCACAAATGGAGCTCCACAAGCTGCTGTTCTAGTCCACGGTTTCTGTTTCCCCATGCGCAGGTCATGTTGGCCAAAAAGGGATCCAGATGGCAATAAGCGTCACAGACCTTCCCCCCCCCTTCCGGCTTCTTTCCGGTCAGCCGAACCAAGTTGTGTGTGGCAAATCGAAGCCTGCCCAGTCCTTCATCTACCACGCATGTGTGAATTGATCATCACAGTTGGACCAAGAAGCACCTCCTTTGCCGGCATTAGTGCGGGCAGGTGTTAAAGTGCGTAGGGCATCTACGTCGCAGAAAAGGGGACCTGAATGGAACAAGGTATGCCAACAGGCCTTTCACCACCTATGGTTTAACATTCAGGTACCAGTCTCCAAACGCACAATGCAAACGAAGCTCCACAGGCCACTGTTTTGGCCCATGGTTTCTGTTTCTCCATGCGGCGGACCATGTCGGCTAAAACATTAAGGATCCAGATGGCAATATCTGCTTTGCTTTGCCTGACTTAGGATGCAGATTAGGGGCTTCTAGGAACCCACCCAACATGGCAGACGTGGGGAGGATAGATGTCATGAGTTGATATTTTCGCTTCACTAACCCCTTCCCCCCCATGCAACAGACAGCGTTGTCAAACCAACACTTCGAACACTTGGTGTCCGAACTGTAATTTTTTTGCCAAATCATTTGGATGCCATGTCCAATTAACAGTGCTTTCTTGATTGATAACTATGATTTTTCCTGTATTATATTGACAAGGACAATTAACCTGTGTGCTGAAAATCGCAGAGGTTTTGGGCAGTTGTTCGGGTGCAGGCCAGCCTCAGATTTGCTTCCACGTCCCCACTTTGAGTGTCCACGCTCATAATGCCTCAGGCACAACCATCAGCGTCGTTGCCAAGCCGGGCTCCCCCACTTCTTCAAGGAACGGAGGAAGAGAAGAGACCGTTGGATTATATCGACGTGGAAAGCCCCATTGGCCATGATCAAGTGCAGCAAAAGGCACGGCGGATGGGATTACCAAAGATTCGGGAAGTTGCAGCAAAATTGTGTGCCGGATGTTACCCTGGAGACCCAAGGCCATGTTGGTATTGCCTTGGATGGGCCATTCGCACGCAACACCGTCGATTGCTGGGTGGTGAACAATGTGCATGTTCTCAATGCACCCGGCTTGCGGAGGACGGAGTACGTGATGATTACGGAAGTGGATCTCGCTGCTACCACCGAGCCGGATATGACTCGGATTGGTGCTCCGATGAGTCTTCGATCGACTTGTCCTGCGACGACGAGCGAGAATGGGATGAAGATGAATGTTAAGTCACAAACTTCAAAAGGAATGTTGCTGCCTGACGAAGCCAAAGAAAAATGAAGAACTTCACCAACGGATGCTTCAAATGGCATGCTGTTTTTCAACACCAACATTGGATGTCACGGACGTCACTGTTTTGACCACCAGGCACCGTTCGGGTACCAACCAATTTGCTTCTTTTCTTCAGTGAATTCCATGGCTACTCATGCATTCGAAGAATGTTCTCGGCGATTTTGCCCAGGACGCATCCTGTCTATCTGTGTATAAACTACCACAAGCTCCCCCGATTGGTGGTGAAAGTGGAGATGGGCAAAGCGAAAGAGGGGATAGTGAATTTGGTAAATCGCGTGCCTGATTGGCTGGACCCTTCATCTTGATGCAGGCCCGAGGAATTGGAACCTTGGGCAGTGCCCCCTTCCATTGCAGAAGTCCAAGTCAAGACTGCTTCTAATGCTCTGCTCGCTTTGGACGTCGCCGGTGCTGAGCACCCGGACCGCGAATGTGAAACGCCTTCTGGAGGGGTGAATGTTGCAGCCACCGCCGATTGGGCCACCATCCAACCACTTCAAAGGTCTGTGACCCCGGGCCGCCTCCGCACGCAAACGTCAGCACCACGCAGGATGTCGAAATAAGGAACATTACACCACGTCTGCAACCATCTCCATTACTGTGCCTGATTGCCAGTGCGCTTATTCTCGGTGGAATCATTGGATGCTGTTCCGATCGTCTCACCCTCTGTGCGATGTAACCACGTCACCTGGTGGACGGCATGCTACCCCAAGGCACCAGGCCTGGATTCTCCACCACCCTCTTTGCGTTTGCTGGAATGCTGTGCGCCATCGCAGCTTTGCTTGGGATTTCTTCGGGGACAGGATGGATGGTCGGGCCCCACATGTGTTTGTCGAATGATCCTGTCTCTGACGAATGCGTTCGAGACATGCAGTCTTTGTCTCACCGCTGAATCACATTCGGGAGGAAGGTCCCTGGCAAGTTGGTTCTATCGGGATTGCCCTGACACTTGAAAGGAGCCCAGCCGTCTCTGCTTGAGCCCACAAATGTCTTGAGACCTCAGGTTATCCCTCCACCCACAGAGAGCATTGGGTCAATCATAGCATATGTAGTGCCCCTCAAGCCGGTAGTTGGCCTCCCATATTATTTTAGTGTTTTCTGAGCACACCTGACCCAAAGAGCTAGCATGCGGTGCCATCCTGCAACCCATTACGCCAGCACCTCTCCAAGCCAGTTTTGCTCAGGGAGGTGGGTGGAACAGAATGCAAGGAAGGGGAATCATGCGAGAGGGTGCGGTTGGGGGGCTCCTATGTACTGTGCCGATCCTAATAATTTTTCATGAAGAGAAAAGAACAAGCTCTTTGCAAAAATGAATATTTGCCAACACAAATTGCAAAAAATTTATTTTTTGGTGCTTGCACAATTTTTTTTGCATATGCTCTGCAAAAATCAGTGTTCCTGAAATAGTTAGGATTGGCACGGTATACCTTAAATGATCACCACATTGCACTTACAAGGTACAGCAGTGTTCTGTCAAAACAAGGCACCCTCTTCTCGATTTCGTCCACCTGCCATCGCTTTTTTGGCCCTCGGGGAGGGGAGGAGCATTGGGGGTTTTTGCATGATTAATAGGATGAAGCCGGATGCTGGCCTGCATTGTCCAATCCAGACCACCAACAGTGTACACTTACTGAGACACAAAAGCAAAGGACGAATGCGACACTCTGGGCCCGAAGGCCCCACATGATGCAGCGAGTGCATTCTGTTGCTTTGGCCACCCAAGTAGTGCCGTGTACCAATTCAGGGGCCCCAATTTCTACTGGCAGTACACCGGTTGGCCACCCAGTAAATTGGGCATTGCCCTCGCTGGTTCTGTCCCGATGGGCGGCAGTGCCTTTTACTCTGCTGTTTCTGGAACGGCCACCACTGCAACTGTCGCTGCCAGCCTCTACATGTACAGTACTCCCATGCAATCTGGACAGCAGAAGCCCTTCTCACCTGCTGTCTACTGTAAGAGAGTCCAGAGCAAAGGGTGGATTCCTCCACTGAACTGGTTTCACCACAAAAGCTGCTTGCCAACCTGGTTGAGGGTTGTTTGGAAGCGTGTTGATCTATTGCCATTGCTGTGTACTGGATCATGTGTGTTTTGAGCTGGTGTGTACCAAAATGATTTGTTGAGACACAATTCAACCCAAAACCAACAAAGTTCCGTTACGTGGGGTAGAGGGGGGTTTGGGGGGGCTGGGGGTCAGCAGATTATCTGGGACTGTTCATCCATATCCTCAATCCCAAATAGTGGTAGTCTGACTTTGTGGTTTAAACATGTGTCAGTCCAGACTTTCACACCGAAAAAAATACTTTGGCAACCAAACTGAGCATGTCTCCCTGCTGGTTGGTGGAGAGAGAAACCCCTGGTGATATAACAGGGGATTGGCGGGATTTTTGGGTTTTGAGTTTTTCAGGTTTTTTTCTGGTAATAATGGGGAATTTTTTGGTTGGGGGAATACCTGACGTGGAGCGCACGCAGCGCAGGGATTTGGCTGTCAGGTCCAACCAAGCACCCATATCTACCATTTTGTGGCCCTCTGTCCTTGGGTGATGCAGCTGCTTTTGACAGCCCTCTACATTGGGACACTTTGGCTTGGGGTTGTGTAGCAATTTGAATTTTTTCCTGTTTTGGGAACCCTTGGATATGTGACTTTTGCAGATATGTTCATTTTGGCCATTTTTGTTAGTGTTACCTATTTTGGCCGTCCAAATATTTTCATGTATGTGGCTAGCAAGTTTCCATGAACCATTCCATATGCATCTGAAACATGTCTGGAGATCCAACATAATTGAAACAACCAGGGAGGGATTTTACCAAGGGAATTTTTCGCTGTGGGAAATCACCTCGAAGAGGGTTGTTAGATCAAGCGCAGCCGCGGACAGCATGCACCCCCTGTTTTGGGTGTTAGTCGGTTACCGAATCTCAAGAGGTGCAGCCTTAGATTTTTTTTTGTCAAGCAAAATTGCTTAGTGATAGAGCACAATCTTTGAAAAGTTTTTTATTTTCGTCCTGCCACCCCATTGAACGGTGTTTCTTTTTTGGGGGGGGGGGGGGGGGCAATTCTCAGCCGACAGCACCCACTATGTGTCGATCCAAATGTAGTTCTAAGAGTCATCTTCTTCTATATGGATTTGGACCCCCTAACCGAAGGCAGGTGTCCCAGGTTTTCTGTCCACTCTTTCCAGATCAAAGCCCCCCATGGCGCTTTATGGGTGAGGACTCAACTGTTTTCGGGCCGGGCCAGGTGGGCTGAAAAAATTTACTTTTTTTGTTGACCCTTGAGCGCCTGAGGACCCTTGGGCCAAGCTTGGGTCATCATTTGGTGACAACAAGGGCACATATAAATGCATGGGGTTCTAGTTAGAACAATTCTGGCCCACACAGTGGACCCTTGAAAGGATTTGGACGATTGTTTGGAGTGTTTGGAGGTCAAAGATTTGGGCATGCTAGGATTTGATCGTGGGTTTACCCAATGGAATAGGGTGTTCTCACCGGCACGAGCCAAGCCGACTCAGGTAAGGTTTGGAACTTGGTAGTTTTGAAAATAGCCAGTTTTTCACGATTATTTTTCCAAAAACAACCGGTTTTGCCGACTGTTTTTTTTCAATTTCTTGTTTTTCACAAACCAATTTTTTGCCATCCATCATAAAAGAAGCCATATGAGGGGTGCAAAGGTCAAAAATACATTAAAAACAATTGTATTTCACCATCGACCATCGCTTATTGCTACCAATGCCACTTTCTAGTGCAAAAATTGGACACAATGTGTTGCTTAAAGTGCGTAAGTTTGCAACCACTCCAATAAATTGGTTTAAATTGGTTTTCAAAATACCCGATTGTGCCGGTTCGTTTGAAAAAACACTCTGATTCGAGCCGATAACTGGGTTTTCTGTTTAATTGGTAAAACTGGTTGCGAACCCTAGACTCAGGAACCGAACCTCGGTTCGCTGCCCGGCAGCCATGTGCACTATCCATTCGGCCACGGGAAGGGAAGCAAATGGCAATTGGCCAGTAGGCGCCGCCAGCAACAATACACCATGGCGTCATGTCAAACCCCCCAGCAGAAGAGGGATGGAGACCCGTATATGTGGATGGGTCATCTAAGCAATTATGGAAGGGGAGTAAGCACAGGGCGGGAGGATTTGGCATATTTTCACAGGCAGATTCCACCTCTCCAGAAATACTACTCTCTGAACCAATGCCACTGAATATCCGACACACAAACAATGCGGCGGAGCTGGGGGGAGGGGGGGGGGGGGTGCAAGTGCTGCGGCAAGTGCCGGGGCGGAAGTTGGCAATTCTGTCGGACTCTGAGTACCTGGTCAGGGGGGCACAAGGGAAAGTGCAACAATGGCAGGGTACCGCATGGGTGGGTGGGGGGGACCTATGAGCAATGTACCGGTTTGGAAGGAGTTCCTGGACGAAATTGAGTACCCCCCCTTTGTCCAAGCACTGCCCTTGTCCAAGCCCACTACCCGGTGGAACAATCATTTTTTGCGCCATCAATTTTACGGTGCAAAATAGGTTTTTACTTTGTTTTGTGCATTGTTGTGCCAGTTTGAGTGCCGAAGTGTGTACCTTTTTGCTCAGGAAAGATTCCCATTCCCTGTCCTGCAGTCCTGAATGTCTCTTCTTTTACCTGGGTACCCCCTGAAGTACAGGCGGTCAATTGTGGACATGGCAGATGGTGTTGTTGTTGGCCCCTTGCCCCTTGGCGACAGGTTCATGGTGGTTCCTCTCACTGAATATGAGAAACTGTGATGCAGATCGACAGAGTCCAGAGTTCTGCAGTGCTGTGCTGCTGAATGTGTCCTTACTTTTGTGCCAGACACACCCTGGGGTCTAGGGGACACGTCACGAGTTGAAAACGGTTGTCGACCAAGGGTGCCGCGCGCAGTCACCTCGTCTTGTCCAAGCACCACTACCATGCGAAACCGTCGTTTTCTGTGCCTTTGGTGGTGCTTGGACAAGAGGCGGGGGGGGGGGGGGGCTGGTGGATGAATAGGGAACTCAGATGGATCTACGTGCCAGGCCATGCGGGATGGAGGGAAACGAAACAGCCCACTGGCTGTCAGTGGAAGGCATGTGTCTGAGTGGGATGTGGGCCGGTCACACATGCCATTTGCGACAGAACAAAACAGGAAGCCCATATGCGCACCAGTGCAGTCACAGGAATCATAGGGGCATAGCCAACAGATTCCAGAGACAGGCAAGGTACAAGAAACAGTATGCATGGACCTGCAGTGTGCGAATTGGAGCTCCATCTGGCTCTCGTTGGGCCTTGTTGAAATGAGTGAGCCCGACACGGGGGCAGAAAGACTTTCCTTTGTCCCCTTTGTCCTTGTTCCTTTGGCGGATGTTCTTCTTGTGGATCCTAAAGGGCTTCAGAGATCCAAGGGACATTATTTCATGGTGTCTTATGGGAAGAGAAGGTAGTACGCAACCGTCTTGAGCTAGGGTAGCTAGGGTGGCCTAATTTGGAGGGTGTTTGGAAGGGGTCAGTATGCCCAAGGCCCCTCAAATGAACTTTTGTGGGCACCATTTGGCAGACAACAACTCAAATATCCCTCAGCCCACAAACCGGACATTTTGACCCCAAGCCCCTGTCTTTCTTGTTGCAGCAACATTGCTACTGGAGTAAATTAGGTCCCAAATTGATATCGTCGTTGTCTCAGTGAACTTCAGATTAGGTCGCTTATCAAGTCCGGTGGATACAGCTTAGCGTTGGCTTCATGCGTACTGCTCCAGTGCCACTGCTGTGCATCTGTCAGTGTCCCCTTGTCCATTGGCATCTTTGCCATCTTTGTGTCCATCTCACTGTGATACAAAGGTATCTATGGTCTTATAGGCCACCGACGAGCAAGTTTTCTCTCTGCGCTTTGTGTTGACTACCGCTTGTGCACACGTGCAATAGCCAGAATTTCTTGGGAGGGCAGGGGGGCTTGCGCGCCTGCACACAAGGCACACGCGTACATTGGTCTCATCGGGGGTGTCTTTGAGAGCTTCTGTTGTCTAAGGACAGGCATGAAGCAAAGCCCTCTGGGCCCGCGGTCAACCGCCAACCGCCCTGATTGAAGCGCTAACCGTCCGCGGTTAATGCCAAACCGCCGGCAATTAACCGCAGAAGTATTTTTCATGAAGCACCGCCTGCATACCAACGAACTGCGGTCAGTTGCATGCCACTTATTGTAAAGGAATGGCACGGTGGGTGTCTGTGACTGACTCATTGCCATTGTTGATTGCTGCACCGTGTGACATTTGCGGGAAGGCGCAATAGACTCGTGCCTTCTCCCTTCATTACGGAGGGTCCTGTCTCTCGGGAGGCCGTGCGCGTGGGTGCCTGAGGTCCGCCTGTGGCCCCAACCCCCAAAACCCCCTGTGCACTTCCCACAGCCCCGCACAAATGGAGCCCCCAGAGGTGAGCCCGATGCCCGACGGGTTCGTCGCCGCGCTGCAGCAGGAGGAGCTGACGCGGCACCGGCAGCAGCAGTCCGAGGCCCAGCTCGCGGAGTTCCGGCGCGCGGTGAGCGCCCGCGTGGCGGAGCACCAGCGCCGCCAGGCCCAGGGCCGCCCGGGGGGGGGGGGCCCGGACCCGCCCCCCCGGCGCCGCGCACGGCACGTGACGGTGCGCCCGCGCCGCGCCACCGCGGCGCCGGGCCCGGCGCGGCCCCGTGCGGCCGGCCTCGACGCGCCCTCGCGCCTCAGCGCCGGGTCGGTGGCGGAGTGGACGGCCGATCAGACGGCGCTGGACTCGGAGGACGCGCTGGCGCGCGCGTGCGCCCCCTCTCCGGACGTGACGCTCGTGCCGCTGGCCACGAGGCTCAGCCTCTCCCCGCCCGACTCCCCCGCGCCCGGGGACCTGCCGTGCGCTGCGGTGCGCGGCGGTGGGGCGCAGGCCGCAAGCCCCACGCGGGACCCGCAGCCCGCCCTGAGCACATCCCCCAACGGTCTACCCCCCAGGGCTCTGTCGCCCTCCCTTGAGCGCGCGTGCGACGCCGTGGAGCGCGAGCGGGAGCGCCTCCGCGCGGTGGCGCGGCAGGTGCGGTCGGTCGCCGAGCAGTCGAGCCCCGTGCAGCGCGTGGAGGCTGCCGGGCCCGGTCCGGTGGGCACGCATAGTCCCTGCAGCCCCCCGGTCTCTCTGCAGCCGGACGCCGGCTCCCGGTACGCGACGCCGCAGACGCCGCCGACCGGCAGCCCGCCCGTCCAACCACCGGCGGCGGGTGGCGGCGACGCCGAGGCGTCGCGCGCGCCGCCCGCCCCGGCCGCGCGGCCGTGGGGCGGTCCGGCGAAGGGGAAGCGGGACGGGGCGGCGGAGGAGGCGATGCGGGCGGAGCTGTGGCAGAAGGTGCAGCGGGCGGACGTGACCCTGCCACCGGTGTGCCCGTGCGCCTGCGACCCCTGGGACGGCGCCGCGGCCCACGCCCACAACTGTGTGTTCCGCACCGACGCCGCGGCGCTGTCCCGCGTCGTGTGCGGCCTCATCCAGAGTCTCCGGGCCTGAGTTGGGGGACGGCATGGGGTCGAAGGGGGGGGCGCAGGGCACTTCCGGGACGATGGCGTGCTGCTCGGACGCGAATGTATTGTGACATTCGGCGCCGGGGGGGGGGGGGGGGGCGGTGATATGCAAATGTTGTGCGAGGGTGGCGTCATTATCTTGACTGGATTGTAACACCCCGAGAGGTCCGGGAGGACGCGCATACCCGTGCAAACGGGGCGACAGGGGAGGGGCAAGGCGCAGGACTCGCTCCTCCCGCCACCCCGCCGCAGCCGTCTTGGTGAGGGTAGGTCATACCAAACCCATACCCAAAGTGGGCCCTGTCACTGACCCATGACCTGCTATGTGTACTCTCAATGGACACTTGGTGGAACTTCGGTCACGAGTTAAAAAAAAAGTTGTGTGAGGACCCCTTGGTGCGTCACTGCGACCATTGAATGGGTCGTACACGTGTCCTGCCTCCTGCCCACAGGCGTCCGGCATGTCACGCAGGTGCTTACACTGTGGCTCCGCCGACAGGCTGTTTGGTGGCATGATAACTACGCCTCATGGCATGCCCCTCATGATGGACCCTGTCCAATGCACTGTGCCCACTGGAGTGCCGACTGTATGGACTTGTGGAAACTCCGCCAGTCGCCACCAAATGATGGGAGGGGGTGGGGACCAAGGTCATGCATTGTCCGTTGATTGATACGCACGGCCTGCTTGGCGGCTGAGATAATACCGCTGTACAGTAACCGCCCCCCAACCGCTTTGGCAACCCCCTCCAACCACCTGTCTAACCGCTGCTGGGCCCCCTTTTGAGGCTCCTTCCCTTCTAATTCATCCCTGCTGGCCCCCGGGGAACCTGTGCACAGTGCCCCCGGGGCGGGGGTGGGGAAGGGCACTGTGTCATACAGTCCACAGCGCCAACTCCGGTCACAATGGATGTGGCTACCCGTTCCAGGGTCTTAGTCATAGTGCCTGCAGCGCCTGTGACGAGCAGGAAGGAGGCATGGTGTCGGCTTGACACTGTGTTCTCTGTAGGCCCAGTTCAACCGGCCACTTGTCACTGCAGAGCCGAAGGGCGCCCATGGTACCACGGACGAGGCTGTTGTTGTGCTGACGTGTGCTTGCTCCCTGTGACCAAGACACCACATGTCTCCGTACGGGGGGTGCAAACCGGGGGACCACAAGCAAACCGGCGAACAGTACTTGTCTGGGCATGCGAAAGGGTCATCGATCACTTTTGGGAATCCAGATCCGTGGTGGGCCCTCTTCTGGTCCCCGTAACGGCCCATTTTCCGGCCGAGTGGCGGGCCGTTGGGGCGGGGTACCTGACAAGGCACATCTCTGGGGCCCGGCCGGGAATCGCTATTGCCCCGTTCAGCCCTCAACTCCGGCCGGTTGGTTGGACGCAGCAAAGGTGTGGGGGTCAACCCTGGGGCACACATACAGCAGGGGATGCGCACCCCTGGGCCCCCAGGCATGCATTGCAAGGGGGGTGAGGTACAACCCCCCCCCCCCCCCCTCCAGGGCGCCCAGCCTATGCCCAGCCACTGTCCCCCTGACGGCAAGTGCCAGCCTCAATGGCATTTGTAACCGACAGTAACCGGCCCCAACCGCTTTGGCAACCCCCTGCAACCGCCTGTCTAACCGCTGCTGGGCCCCCTTTTGAGGCCCCTTCCCTTCTAATTCATCCCTGCCGGCCCCCGGGGAACCTGTGCACAGTGCCCCCGGGGCGGGGACGGGGAAGGGCACTGTGTCATACAGTCCACAGCGCCAACTCCGGTCACAATGGATGTGCCCCCCCCCCCCCCCCCACCCGCCCCCGTGGGCAGTCCCCCCAAGAACGCGCGACGGTTCCCCCCAACCCCCGGGGGGGAGCGGTCATTTGGGGACCGTTCCTCCCGGCGTTTGGGGGGACCCCCCCGCCCCCCGCCGCCGCAGGGGATTTTGGGGGGAAGGGGGGGGGGGGCTAGCGCGTAACTGACAAGTCCCCCTACGGGGGGAGGACTATGTGCGAGGAGGCCACCGGGCACCCTCGGCGTGCCCCAACCGCCCCGCCAACCGCCATCTGGTCACAAGGGGAAACACGCACACCGCACGCTGTGTTTCGCATTCAGGTTCATGAAAGTTCAGGATTCTTTCAGGTTGGCAGGGACACGGTGGCATAAGGGGTAAACAAAGGGACCCAAATCTGACCTTTCCACTACGGCCCCGGGGGGCTTCCCCTGTTACCGATTTAGGGGGTCACCGAGGCCCCGGCCCTGTTGAAGCGCACGCCTGCCCTCACCCATTGTGCCGCTTGCGCGGGGCCCTTTTCTATCCAAAGGGCCGGGGATAGGGGGGGGGGGGTGGCAGGCCCCGTGTGCTGACCATAACCCGCATTGCACCCCCGGCCTCATATCACTGCTGTGTGCCATCAGTGCTCTTAAGCGCGGGCACGGCCCATTGATGGAGGTCAGGGAGGTGCAAGATCAAGAATGTCCACTAACGGCGTCCACTAACTTTCTCCACCCCCCTCCCTTCCCTCCGGCGGACAAGCCACGCGGGGCAATGCAGCCGCGGGAGGGCGACGAGGAGAACACATAGGCCTAGTGCAGCGAAGAGGCTCTGTTTTGATGCGGCGAGTGGCGAGGCGGGGCAGGGGCTGAGGGGTGACGCCCATAGGGGGAGTATCAGACGCGGTGCGCGCGTGGTGCGTGTACCGGGGTTGTTCCAGAGACTGTTTCGGCCAATTTAGAGGCTGCTGCGCCCGGTTGGGAGCCCAAAAGCGGTCACGATGTGCATGTGCACCCGTTTATTGCATGTGCCATGTCCTTTGCTTGTGCCGTGTAATTTTCCCTTGTTGGCGGGCCTGTAATTTGTCTTATTGCAGCCTCGTTACTGCACTGTTCTGGATGTGAGCTCGCCCATCCATAATGAGGCGTAATGACGGAATGTGATGCCCTTTTCAATCGGTAGGTTTTGAGCCTAATGACGGCGGTTCTGTGCTAACGGACAGCGGCTGTGAGCCAAGCAAAAACGGTTGTGGGGCTCGAGGATGGCGGTTGTGAGCCAACCGACGGCGGTTGTGAGCTAACCGACGGCGGTTGTTGGGCCGGGGCTGCCACACCCGGCTATAACAGCACAGAGTTTGAGCTCCTTACACCCTCTCCCCACCCCTACCCCGAGGGTGTCACCTCAGTATGGCTGAATGAGTGCTCTAAACCCCTCAAACTGAGCTGGCTCCACCCTTGTGGTTGCATGCAGGCAGTGAGTATCTGGCAGTGGCTGCTGCTGTATCCTCATACCCAACAGCAGTCTCCAGGCCTATGGCCCTCAGCGAAACGTACATACCAAAACCTACACGCTGTACAGAGGCGAAGCACACCAATACTGTTGCAGTGGAAATGATGATTGTGCCCCTGCAATAACACCTCCACCGAGGGACAGTATTTACAGGGCTTCAAAGGTGGACCATGTCCTAGAGAGGTTGCTCAAATACCCGATGCGGTGTGTGCACGGTGCGCGGACTCCCCCTCAGTGCTGGGGCAGACTAGCCAGCACTGAGTCAGAGGGCTACTTTCTGCAGTGGATCCCCCCCCCTCCGGGAGCACCAGCCTCATAGGAATTCCCTCTGCCGCACGCCAGCGACGCCCCCTCCTCCTGCTTTGCACGACATTGCACCTCTCCTGCACGTAGCAGCACTGCCCAGCGGCACACAGGACCGTTTTCAGGGGTTTGCAATGTAGGATCGCCCTCAAAGACTGCCCTCCAAACCGTCACAGTCAGCCATCGGCCGACCGCTGTCCTACGCCACGGTCTATTCCCCATCGGTGCCCCCCCCCCACCCCACGACCGCCGTTACTCGGATTCAAGCCGCCATGGGGCGTCTATGCCACAGTGCCCCGTGCGACATCCCATCTTCTTCTCAGATTTGGTCTGCTGCATTCTGACTTCCTGGCACTCACGGCTCTCACCCCTCCTGGAACTTGTGCCCCGCCTGCTGCTTGTGCTCCTCTGCCCTCATTCTGCCGCTGGCTGTGTCTCCGCATACCTCCCTTGCTCCTCTGCGTCGTGCGGTGGATTGCCGGGGGGGGGGGGCACACACTGCTCTCGCGAGCAACAGCAACTCTTCCGAAGGCGTGTTTCAGCCCCTGTTTCTTTCGGTTGAAATATGGCTTCGAGAACGGAAAAGCCATACACATTTGTCATGCTCCTCTTACCACGTGCTCCTTGATGTGACGTATGCACCATTTTCCTAACCCCGGGATCCAGCGAGCGCAACACCTACAATTGTCGCAGTTTACACAATCATAAGTACGTACCCTTCATTGTATTTCGAAAATGACGGGGTTTGGCCCCCCGGGATCGGCCAAAATTGCTGGTGCAAACACATGCATTCTCAAAATGGCCGGGGTTTCGATTGCGTTCCGGACGTGTGGCACGCCACGGTACTGCTGTGGCCAACATTTTGTCCTGGCCAATCCTCATCGCTGTTGATTTCCACAGAGCTGCTGTGCCTTAATGGTGAATCCAAGTAGTGCAAGGGGCAGGCTCTTGATCCTGATGCTCAATTCCAAAACCAAATGGCGGAATCTGTGGCTGTCATGAGTATGATCAGAACACAAGAGAAAGCAAACATTCATCGGGGGCTTTGTCGAACGGTACGAATCCTTGGGGTGAAGCACTTGGAAAATGTCCCCTTGATCGAACCCTGACCAAGAAAGCAAACTTCTTTGGTCCGATGGTCATATTGCGATTCCGTGGGTTGATCCACATTACAACATGTCATAAACCCTTTTGTACATACTCCTTACAATCCAAACTACGTGACCGTTTGGCGGCGAAAAGCATACACTCCAGGGGTCAACACTCAAAGCAACATGTTACCAGGGTGTGCAACCTTGAGTCTGCATTGCTGTGATGTGTGGCATGGAGGGCAGGGAAGCAAGGGTTGGGAAGACGCAACACATCACATTTTCGTGTGCATATTTTTAGGATACCATGGCTGGAAAGGCCCATAGGACGGGGCGAATATACGCCATGACCGCTAGGCACGGAGGCCGGCAAAAGAGGCGAGCACAGTTTTGTGCGGCCGGACAAGGGTGCGGCGGGCATGCCGGCATGTAACAAGAATGTGACAAGAGACCGGGGGATAGAAGCTCACAGGGCCGGGGAGGAGGGCGTACCAGGAGGACACGCCAATAGGGCAACCGGCTGGGCTAAGACAGATCACGAGTCCACCCCAAGTGGGTCACTGCCCAGCCTAGCCATCACGCCGTCCCCGACAGCAGCATGGAAGGCATTGGGCCTTGAGCCGATGTCCAACACATACAGACCATCATCACTGTACCTGCGTGCCAGCAAACTCCGCGACCCCGCGGAGGGCGAGTCCCCTGTGGGTCAGGTTCTGTTTACTGAAGAAGCCGATTATAGCACAGACGTCACCGATAGGCAGGGGCGGTCAGCCCGCCAGCAGAAGAAGGGCAAGCATCACAGGTAGGTACACCAAGCAAGGAGGATATACACCATCATGCAACAGTGTACACAGGAAGCAGGACTATGTGGCCCCCACGGCTCCCCCCATCTATGTGCCATCATCTTTTCTCTTGGTGTCTTCTTTTGGCTGAACGTCTCACCATGTGGGATCGGCAACTATGGCGTCCAGTAAGAGGTAGGGCACCACCTCCAGCAAGCAAGCTAGGCATGATTCCCCCCTGCGCGGAGTGACCAGCGACAAAACCATGAAGTGTACCAAGCAGCACAAGCGGCCCCACAGTCACCACGTTCTGATCGCACATTGTCCCCGGATTTCACTTTTGAGGAGTGGACGTCTCCTCACACTGCAGCTACACATGAGGACTAGGCACGACAAGTGGGGTGCGTGATCCCGCATTTTTTCGATCCGGACTTGACCAGAGACTTCAGACCCACGACAGCTCTTTCCCATGGTAGTCCACGCTTGGGTACGCCCAAAGTTCTGTTGCAGCCAGGCGGGACGAATCCCAACCTTGGCTAGAATAGTAGAATATTCTTGAGTGTCTTTGCCCGGTCTATGTTGACAGGAGACACAGTGATGTGATGTAGATTGAGAAGCAAACATGCTGCAAGCAGTGCAGCTAGCCCGCAAGGGAGTACGGCATATATAACGGGTAGGTGCGCAAGACAGGGAGGACATAGCCCAGCATGCCGCAGTTTTGTGCATACGGAGCAAGCGAGGGGCCTCGGTTGGCCGAGTGAGTGCCAGCATTGCAAGCCGAAACCCACAGGTGTGCCGAGCCCAACATGAACAATGGATGTGTGTCGTCGATCCCATCTTGAGGGGCTGGAGTAGCCAGATAAACCTCGTGATTCGGCCAAGTGCCCCCCTCACCCTCAACCCCACTCCCCCCACACACATCCCTACCACAGTCCAGCAACGGGCACGCCGTAGGTTGAGACGGAACTCCGCCTGGCTAACAAATTAGACCAGCAACTGCTTGACCTAGAGGCCAGTGGCCATGTTTTGGTTTTTACTGACGGCTCTGCCAAACGGATAGATGGTGTCGGCCAAGTGGCAAGCTATGGGGTCTACGTCAGTGGCACCACCGCCTTGTCAGCCTTTCTGCCGGTCTGGCTGTGTCAAACCAACAACGTGGCGGAGCTGTAGGCTGCGGTCCGCGCACTCCAAATCACCTCGAAGAGAGGTTGTTAGATCAAGTGCAGGCGCGAGAGTCGTATACCCCCCCCCCCTTTTGGGGTCCTTCGCGTAGCATACCCCAATGTATGGTTTCTAACGTCTAACCCGTTGTAAAATCATCATTTTAGGACCAAAAATGATCCCCCAATGATTTTTTGGATTTTGACCCCCATACCCCACTGCACCTCCGTACCCCTTTTGGGGGGGGGGGGGCTGAGGGGGGTTCAAAACTTCTTTGCGTATTGTGGCCGTGGTGTGTGTATTTGGACCTGGGTCCCCCCCCCCATATGGCCCCTTGCCAGTGAGGAATTAGCCGTTTTCACGCTGGATAGGTTTTTGCAGCAGTTTGTGCAGCACTGGAACGATCAAATGCTTTTTCCTGGCAGTCACAACAATCCCTGTTGTCGCTGCAGACAACACAGGGCCTCATTTTGTGGGCGGGCCTGCGAGCACAGTGGAAGCTACGATGCGAGGTGAACATCGGCAGGTGTCACTGGAGGATTTCGTTGCTGTATGGGTGGGCGTGTTGGAAAGTTGGAGGGGGGAGCGAAATATGTCATGCAGTCGAGTTGACCTATGGCATTTGATAGCTCAGCTCCACAGTTGGGCGGAACATAAAACAATGTTCCACAGGGCGCCCCAGGCCCCCACGACGGCCAAGCAGCCGTCCACGCGACCAGATCCGTTGAAGTTAAAGGAGGAAAAATGGGGCAGCCACAAGAGGTCGCTGTTGGCGGAGCTGGAGAAAATGTCGGGAGAGGGCTGGGTGGTGGTATACACGGATGGCTCCGCGAAACGCGTGCGGGGCTGGATGCAAGCAGGGTATGGAGTGTGGTTCGGGGACCACAGTAGCCGCAATTTTCGAGCGCACGTGCCAGCGCATGAGCGGCAGAGTATCAGCAGGGGGGGATTGCGGGGAGTGTTGCACGCGATGCTTAGTCGGGCGGCGGGGGAGCGTATGATCGTGGTGGTAGACTCAGAGTATGTTTTTAAAGCCATCACAGTGTGGACAGAGAAATGGAAGAGGCATGGGTGGCGCACGTCATCAGGGGAGGTGGGGCACAGAGATTTGTGGGAGCACATCGATTGGCTGTGCGGGGAGGCGGGGGACAAATTCCAGGTCCGGTGGGTGCCTTCGCACCTCGGGGTGGCCGGCAATGAGGCAGCCGACGAGCTGGCGGGGCAGGGCCAGGAACTACACCCCTATAACCTGCTGCCCCTGTCTAAGCGGCGCCGTGTCACAGAGTGGGATGCTCTAGGGCTGGAGCCTATGGCGGAAGCATCCGACTTGGACCTTGGGTCAGAGGTTGACTCAGGGGGGACGTCAGGCGGCAGTTCGACCGCGTCGTCGACGTCGGGGGACGAGGACTTCCCTCTATCCAGTTCAGATGAAGAGTTGTTTAGTACGGATGTTAGTGACACGCGACTGTGGGGGGCGTGGGACAGTGACAGTGACGAATTCAGCACGGATGTCAGTGAGAGCAGGAAGAGGCGACGGGGGGGGTCGAGTTCTGAGACGGAGGGGGGCGCCAGTGGCGCCCCTGGAATACTGCGTCACAACAGGGGAGGAGCATACCTGAAACAAGCGTGACTCCCACGTCACGCCACGTTTGGTGGCGAAGGCGGCGGACACGCTGCCGGGGATCGACCCTCGCGGTCGATCTGAGCTTTGAAGGTCTGCACTAAGTGCAAACCGCAGGAGCAACCGCTGGGACCAACGGGGGGGATAAGACCTGGTGGTTCTAAAGGCCGGTACACAGCACATCGGATGGTAGCATATCGGAAACACGCTTGTCTCCCACGTCATAGATCGTGGGTTCGAATCCCGGTGGGCAGGCCGCTGGGGGTTCTTTTTAACGGTCACAGCGGGGGGCGGTTTTTGCGGTTACAGTCATCTCAACCCAGTTCATGCCGAGGGTTAGGGAGGGAAGCCAACGCCAGCAGCTGGAGAGCCTATCTGAGCAGGTGCAGAGCGTATCCGAGCAGGTGCGGAACATGGACATCTCATTGAAAAATGCCGGGGCTGCGCTACAAGGAGTGCAGCGCCATAGATTTGTCGTTGAGGAGGACAGCGTTGTTGTCCCCGCAAAGTTGGTACCAATTATTGCACCCACATGGGTCAAGGTGTGGGGGGGTGTTTGGGGCAGGGGTATGTGGTGTGGGCAGTGAAGAGGGTCGTGGGTAGAAGTACGGGCAGGGGTGCGGCAGGAGTATGGGCACATGTGGTGTGGACATGGATGTGGGCAGCGACGTAGCGACGTGGGTAGAGGTATGGTGGAGTGGGGGCAGAGGGGTGAACAAGGTTGTGGGCAAGCGTGCAGGTAGGGGTGTGGCTAGGGGCCCTTTGCGGAGCGCGGGCTTGCAGAGAAATAGCAGAGGACACGCCTGCTGATGCCCCTCCCCCAGACACACACCCCACACCCACACCCATCTCCATACTCTGCTTCTTCTCCTGCCCACACAGCCACCAACACCCATGTACACATTCCTGCCCACATCACTGTCCACACTGCTGCCAGGCTCGTTATTGGCACCCGAAAATTTTCGAAAATTCGATCGTTTTCTCCCTTTGAGGTGCCTTGTCGAAGGCAATGGATTTTGGGGCATTCAGGGTGCACTGCATTGTGTGCCATCTGAATGACCCCGGTTTTTTTCTATTGCATGATTGTTGGCTGTGCTGACCTCAAATTGTGGCAAAGCAACACAACTCAACGCCCCAGTTGCAGCCATCTTTGTCCTGATTTGCGTTTTCAGTCTGGGGTCTCGTGGTTTGTGTGCACAGGTCAATTCACCCCATACCCCTCCTCCACCCTCTTCAATTTGAGCTCTAGCTGTTGTTGTTCTCCCTGGAATTGTGGCATTTCGATGCTGTTGCAAGAGACGGTGAGTCAAGAAGCCGGCGAGCAGGTCTTGAAGACATCTGGGACACCTTCGACCTCGAATGAAATGGTTCAGACCCCATCTGGGGAAGTGTGGTATCAACCCAAGCGGCACGACTGAAGCCAGTACCGGGTGATCACGTGCATGGTTGTTTTCCCATGGAGCTCCTGCACCTCAGAATAGAATCAACCCCATTTTGACCTGTTTTAACCTGGTTTTGCGTTGTGAGATCAAGGACAGGTGTGAGTGTACATAGGAAATATGGCAATTATTGCCTCCTTTGGGTAACCATTGGGGGGGCTGGGGGGGGGGGGGGGCTAAGTGACGGGGCCTTGTGACAGTGATAGTGACTGCTTGCTTTGTCTACCGTACACACAGCACCTTGTGTAACACTGCACTGCATCATTCCCTTTTGTGCTGTGGCAGTGTACTCAGCTATGTTGTCCATCTTCTCCACATGGCGATCTCCAGATTTTCGACAAAGGCTTTGGATCCACATTCTGCAATGTATGGCATTTGTTGGTTTACTGGTGCCACGGAGTTTCAGCCAATTTTATCGTCACCTGTTCTATGTGAAGAAAAAGGCCTCACAACAACTCAGGTTCCCCGGGGGGGGGGGGGTTCACCCTCAGCCCCCTCGCCCCCCCCCCCCCCCGCCACCCGTTGAAAGGCTTTTGCAGTGCCGATGGCACATGGAAGCCACCCCGGCTCAGACCGCAGGGAACATCCTTAGCAGCACCCAAAACCTTTGTTGCGAGGTGCACTTGGATGTCTTTGGATACCCGAGGCTTTTGCTTTGCTTTACGGGTAATATGGCCACTGCTTTGACCACTGCAATTCAATGTGATTTTGTGTCACGAATCAGGAGTACGCGTGTGAAGCCCCAAATGCAGCCGTTGGTGTCACATGCATTCCTCTCTGTTCCATTTTTCTTTTTTGGCATGCGTTTGCATCCGCTTGTCCCTCGTGAAGCGGAGCGACCTGCGGGTTGCTTTTGGGGGAATGCAAACAACTGCTTCTTGTGGGGGGTGCTGGCCCAGGGTTCCAGCATGACTGCCTATCCGCCGATTGCAGGAGTGATGTGAATTCTGTTGCTGAGTGTGGCCATTGCTGAGGGCCATCATTATTTGAAGGCTGTTTTGCACTGTGATATTTCTGGGGTCCAATGGGATGGGATCCATTCGGATTGCAAAACATTGGACAGTGCTGTGCAAGCCACACCTTTTTGGTTTCGTTGCTTCGCTGCTACTGTTCAGCTACTGTTCACATGGTGCATGTCGCCACACGTTGCTTTATTTTTAATGAAGAATGGCAAGCACATTGCCACACGAATTCAAGCGACACTGTCACGTTTCAGTGACAAAACGCGGGCAGGTTCACCATGCATTTTTATCTGTGGACTTTGAAGTTCACGAGCAACTTCCCCTACACCGCTAGCACAGGAAGGGTGGGCAATTTAACGGGCGCTTTTCCTGCTGCAGTCACGGCGAGTGCCATGCACAGTGCAGCAATGTTATGGGATTTTTTGCATGCAAAGATGCCAGTTACGCACCTGCTGCAAGAAGTGCAGGGAACATATGTGGGTGAAAATGCATGTACGCATTTCCTGAAAAGGGGACCATTTTCATTTTTCCATGCAGGAAATTTACCCTGCGGTACTCTGAATGAGTGCACGTCTAGGGTCGGCACCATCCTTGTCACACACTGCCCCATGCAGTTATGCCACTGTCTACCAAACAACCCCCACTGTTTGTTGTCATCTTGGGGTCTCGGGGGCAGCACTGTGTTGGAAAATACGAGGTTGGGTTGGCTTGTCGGCCAAGGTCTCCAACGTTCTCTTATGGCAGTAAATGGTACCCAAATTGGATCAAGCAGACCACAGAACAATAAGTGTCATTGAGGTCAGATTGCATGAAGCTGCAACATGGCCAAAATTGACTCTTGTGAACTTGGACTGAAGCAAATGTCACTATAGATGGAATTTTCCTTGCAGTGCTCCAACTTGAGGTGACAACCGGAATCAAGCCATGGTGGAGGATTATTTTTTTGGATGCCATAAAGCTTGGGCAAATGGACAAAAGCACCCAAGCAAAGATGAAGCTTGGAGATTGTGTGGCCACCTTTGTCGAGGTGGGGGTGCCCATGGAAACGAAAACCTGCATATCCACTTGTTCCCTCCTGATAAGTACTTTTGATTTGGCTGATTTGGGAAAGTATGTACCGCAAGAGGTCTATTACTGTGCTTCATATCTCGCAGTGGTTTTGGGTTGCTGGTTGAGTGAGCAGGACGGAACAAAGGAAGCGCCTGGTCTCACTTCAGACAACTTGCACCAAGTTGCTGATTGAACGTGATTTGAAGCACTGATGCCCAGTCTTGTATCATTGTTTTAGATACTTTTTTTTTAGATGGTTTGGATGGTCCATACTTACAGGTGTCAAGGTGTCAGAGCATGCTCAAAGTACAGATTGATTGTTCATGAGAACCACCGAACGGGTGAAAAGCTGCTCCCCTGTGCGCCCCATACTAAGTGTAGGGAAGCTATTGGACAGGTGCCTATCATGATGACCATTATGATGGCGATTCATGATGGACAGTACGATGGTTTATTATGCTTGGCGTCATGACTGGCATCATGATGAATCATCATGCACTCAGCATCACCGGGGAATTTCAGCTCCCAAGGCGTAGGTAGAAACCGTGATTCCCCAAATGTCACCTTTTCCTTGGAGTGATTCACGTGGTTCCATTGCGCCAGAAAACACGTGTTCCAAGTGTGGCCATAGATCATTGATACACGGGTATTTGTAACCCTCCAGCCCCCCAACTTTGGGCCATGGATGAGGGATCACCACCCAATAACCCCACCCATCACTGCCTACCCCTAGTCTGCAAAGCAACAACCCACCAAGCCAAACCACGGCGGGCACTACTGAGCAACCAGGCACAAGATTGTCCTTGTACTTTAAATGAACAATCTTGCACACCGTTGGATGTCTATGCCGACTCCACCGCCTGCGGATGTTGTTTTTTGACACCCCTCCAAGGTGTCACGCCCCGGCCTGCCCCCCACCCTGACACGACACCGTCTCCAGCAATAGCTTCTCTGATCTGATTGGTGGGCTTGAACAAGCCATGGCAGCCTACACCACTGCATAACGTGTGCAATAGCTACAAATTGCCCCCCCGCCCCCCCGCAGCGTCCCTTGAATGGAGACATGCCTCACCCGCATGAAGCTGTAGGTCACCCAATTCATGCTGTACATACTCTCCGGACCTGGACGCCCATGCACACCGGAGGCCTGATGGCCTAAACTTAGCATCAAAATGGTGCATGCGATTTTACAGGCATTTTTACAGGCATTGTTGTGCGCCGTACCACCATGGTGCATGTGATTTTACGTGCATTTTTACAATATTGGTGCCAGCCCGTCAACGGGCAATTGCGCAATGTTGGGGGTTTTAGTGTGGGCACCCCAACCAATTCCTCTTACCCCTAACGTCCTGTGTGCACGAGAAGCAATAAGAAATGGGCATCTCCAAAGAAGTTGGTCTGCACTCCGGCAATTCGTACCATCAGCTTCAAGTGGTGGCGGGGTTCACAGAAATGGAGTACTACAACTGGGGTTACTTCCCAGAGCAGCCATGGGGTTAGAGGTATATCATGGGATTAGAGATAATATGAACAACATTCAACCTACTTTACACATGGCGTTGTCTTTTAGGGACGCTCAGCCTTCTTTGGCACCCCTAGGTGTACTACCTGGCGCCAATTCATGTGTAGGGATTGTCTCCCCCTCCCTTTGGCACCCAAGGATTGTCTCCCTCCTCCCTTTGGCACTCTTGTGTGTACTACTTGGCGCCAACTCATGTCTAGGGACTCTCCGTTTGGCACCCCAGTGTGTACTACCTAGCAGCAATTCATGGGCATGCCCCCTCCTTTTGGTACCCCGAAATGTACTACCTGGCGCCCATTCATGTGTAGGGATTGTGTCTGTTATGTCTACCTTCTCAGAGGTCACACAAGAGGGGACCGATCATAAGTGGCTTCATCACCCTTGCCTTCTCGGGGCCCGCAAGTTGGCGGAATTGATATGTAACCCCTGCGTTGTCCGGGGGTGCCTAGAAAAGGGGACAAAATCAAAAGTGGCTGCATCACCGCTGCCTTCTCGGGGGCCCACAAGTGAGCAAAACTGCCTCGTAACCCCTACGTTCTCGGGTGTCCCTAGAGGAGGGGAACAATAAAAAGTGGCTACATCACCCCTACCTTCTCGGGGCCCCACAAGTGAGCGGAATCAGTACACCACCCCTGCGTTCTCTGGGCTCCCTAGAAGAGGGGACAAAATTAATAATGGCTACATCACCCTTGCCTTCTTAGGGGCCCACAAGTGGGCAAAATTACTACGCAACCCTTGCGTTCTCGGGGATCCCTAGAGGAGGGGACAAAATCAAAAATGGCTTCATCACCCCTGCCTTCTCAGGGGCCCACAAGTGGGTGGAATGGCACCCTACTACGGACTATCTGAAGGTATCCGGCGGCGGTGCACTCCCTTTTTTGGCTGCTGCTTTCTTCTTTGGTTGTGCTGGTGAATGTTTTGTAGAACACTTTCGTTTCATGTATTAAAAATCGCACACCATTTTCGTCACAAATTGTAAAGAACGTTCTCAAGAACACTTTTCTATAAAACTTGTTGTGCAAGACCCCAAAAAAAAGCGCCGCAGAAAGCTTTTTTTTTTCATGTATTGAAAATCAGGCACCATTTTCATCACAAACTATAAAGAACGTGATGAAGATCACATTTCTACAAAACTTGATGTGCAGGTTTCAATTTGGTCATGAAAGAACGCGCTGCAGAACACTGTTTTTGCATGTACTGAAATTAGACACCATTTTCGTCACAAAGTGTAAAGAACGTTTTTCCAGGCGTTCCACATTTTTCCACAAAACTTGCTTTGCAAGACCCAATTTGGTAGCCCTGTATTGGGTACAAATGAGCCAATACGCAGCTTGGTATGTCTGTAGTTGCACGTGCAACAACCCCACCAGAAAAACCTTAAAGTCCCATGGTTTAGATATGTTGTCATATCATCCCTCACACCATACTTGTGGTCCTGTGTCCCTAGACACAGCACTCTTCAGCCCTTGTGCGCACCTATGCACCGTGTTGGTCTACTAATTTTGTGGGTCACTGCAGTTCTGCACATGCCTTTTGTGTTGCATCACCTGCCGTGTATGTGTCATGTTGATGAATTGTGCCCTTGCATGGGGGGTTGAGAAAGAGAACACTCCGCAGAACGCTTTTTTTTGGAACCCCCATTTTTGGCTTTTTTTTTATATCTTTGCACGTGCTCTGCTACAACCCTGTGTCTCCTTCTCTTCTTTGATTCTAGGTGTACAGCATCATAAAAAGTATCGTACAAAGGTATTTGCACTCCTTTTTTGTAAAGACCACTACACCTCCTGTAACCCCTTGGTGAGCAACACCTACAATTCACTACAAAAAGGTTGAATATAGATTTGCATCTCATTGTGATTTCTCAATAGGAGCATATTGTGCTCATGCACATGCCGCTTGCAGCGGTGGGACGTAGATTTGGAGTCTAGGTTCCTGTCACCTAAGTACGCAGCTATACGTTGCCGCCACGCCCTGTCTTAGGCGGCTCTTTTCGCACGGGTCTGAAAACGTGAAGTGGTTTCTCAAAACCATAGGATTTCATGGGTGCTTTTTTGTAGGCAAAAGATGCCTGTCGTCAAGGATATGAAAATCGGTCAAGATAGTAGCGTTTTACTTTTTCATACAGGACACCTGTATTGTACGATCAGGTCCCTCTCACCGAGCACTTACGAGGCACACGTGAGTGTGAGCAAAGAAAAATTCCACTAGAATCCCCTCCACATCAATAGTGCAAGCGACCTAGTAGAGGGGGGGGGGGGGCGCTCAACTAGTTTTAGGACGCCCCCCCCCTCCCCTACAAGGGTGTCTCCGGTTAACAGTTAGTTGCCAAAGGTGCCGCCCTTAGGCGTCCATGCGCGCCAAAGGCGCCTGACGCTCCATGGGCATCAAATGCGCCTAAAGGAAAATTTTCTCCACTTTGCCCCCCAACACTATTCTTCAATCCAACCCTGACCTAAGCGGACCTCACGTTACCTACGCTAGGGTCAAAGTTAGTGTTGGGGTCCAAAGTGGAGAGCAATGATGTGGCAAAAGTAGCCATGAAAAAAATTTGGGAGATCTTGTTCGGCCTGATTAAAATGGCGGTCATGGCCGAACCAGCTCGCTGCAAAGGTTAGTGTTAGGTTTACGGTGATGGTATGGTTAAAGGGAGGGCAAGGAGAGATAAGGGGACCGACTAACGCTTGGCCTTAGGGGCATGTGCCCCCCCACCCCACCCCAAATTGCCCCACCTAGGACACCCCGCCCCCCCATTGACACTCTTGGACCCCCTCCCCCCCCAAAGCCCCTCCTAGACCCCCTTCCAAAGCCTCTCCCAGACGGCACAAATCTGATTCGGCACATCCGGCGACACATTTCTCTAACATGCACCTATTAGCGATGTGAATGTCATCCAAATAGGTATGGCCATTTTTTACCCTCCCTTGTCGGCCAGCAAGAGACCCTATGGCTCCCGTTGGGGGAATCAATTGATGAAAAATTGCTCATTGATGTGGCAATCCATGTGGACAATCAATGGTATGATTGTGAAACAGTGTGACAAAAAACGTCAATTTTTAATTGCACTGTAATGATTTTCAACTAAAAGTTGTTGGAAATGGCCAATTTTTATGTTGACCCATTGAGCCCATTGCTCTTGTTTGGGAATCACATAGGTGTGTCACACAATTGTTGTCAACTAATGTGGACCTCCAGGGGTGACCTGGCATGGTCCACCATTGTATGGGCCGGCATAGTCTCCATCTCCATTGTGTGACTTAGTTTTGATTCTTGTGTCCAAGATCGCCGAGTTTGAGGAGGCCACTGGAGAGGCATCGTTGGCTGGGGTGTTGGCGGAATTCGTGGCAGCTAAGGCCGAGGCAGGGGAGCAGCAGTCCACCATGCGTGGGTATGGTGGGGTGGTGTGAGCCGCTGCAGATCTCGCAGGGGATTGGGCCAGTTGTGCAAGAGTTACACAAGCGCATCGCGCAAGCAGCGTCCTGGCTGGGCTTTCAGCCCTATTTGCCCCCTAAAGGGCTGTGCGTTGTGGTTGAGAGAGCTAAGGTGCACCGTGGAGCATTGCCGATGGCGTGTGCAGGGGGGGGGGGGTGGAAAAAAAATTCGCGCCTGGAAAAAAATTTCGCGGGGGGTTGGGGTCCCGGGCCTTGCCCGCGAAAAAAAAACTGTTGCAGTATTTTCATAGCATATGGAATTTTTTTTTGCAGGGTGTAGGAGGACAAATTTCGTGCGGCAAATTAGTGAATCTGGCCGCATTACAGTTTGTCACATTGCTCACAATGAATGATTTCAACTTGTTTTCGTGTATTTGTGGATATTCTGCATTGTAAGGGGAGGGTTATTGTAGGTGAATGTATGAGCATGTCACTATTTTACACCCCCTTACCCCCTTTTGTGCTGTTGTTCCCTTTGCCTTAGACCTCATCACATGTCATCGCCTTTGCTTTCTTCCCCTTTGAACCTGGCATGGGCGAACCGTACTTCAAGTGGTTGGCATTGTATTTGTGGGGAGAGGTTATCGATTTTGGCCGGACCTGACACCCAGAATTTCGCCATCCATTGCCAAGGCAAGAAACACCGGGCCGGTATATCCACACCTCAGAAACCCCAACGCCAATTGGCCATGACGCAGTTTTTCTCAGCAGCACCCGCACAGGCTAGCGAGGCTAACGATCCCCCTCCTCATGACAGTGACCCGGAGAATGACATTGAAACAAGTGCCATTGAGTCGCAGAGCAGCAGTCTCCCCCTAAGTCTTGTAATGAAATGCAAAGGAGCACTCCCGCTAGGTGTTCCAAATGCCAATGCGCTGCGCGGCAAGTACCCAATTATGCCAGCCGGGAATCGGGGGCCTGTGATTGGCCACGCCTGGCCATGGTAGCCGGGGCAGCCTCCACGAAATGTTACTGAAGTTTTGTGGAGGTGGCGGAGCAAAAAAGTAGGCAAGGACACCCCTTTGCGGCCTAGAAAGTTGGGAAATTACTCATCAACCTTGGAATCACAAATTTTCAATGATTAACCACACATCTACCTTGAAACGGCTTCGTTTAAAGGAAATTTTGGGTAAATGTGTAAGGAAAAAATTTTCGTAGGGGGTGGGGGTCCCGGGCCTTCCCCGCGAAAATAACGCTGTAGCCCGGTATCAAGAATTTTTTTTCTACCCCCCCCCCCTGGGCGTGTGTTGATGTCTTGTGTAGGGGCCTGTGGCTCAGAGTTGGCGAAGTCTCTTGCCACCACCTATGGAATGTGTCACTGCCTTTGTGGATGGAGTTCTGGAATTCGAAGTTAGGAGAGGAGGGGTGGGAGTCTAGACCACTCGCCCTTTAGACAGATGGATTCTGGGAAGCCCATGTTTTGTTGGGGCGAGGCCAATGGTGTGCGAGCGAGCGACCACTTATTTCCTAGGGGAAGTGCGTGGCTGGAGCACAAGTTCTTGGAGGTCCTAGGTCCAACGCCTTGGAGGCGCTGTCGGTGGCATGCTCTATGTAGGGGTGGCAGCGCTGCGTGTTACGCTCGCCATCCCTCAGGTGCAATTTTTCCTCTGGTGGGGGAGACGGCGAAGCGTCGGCACGGCCCTGCGATATGCGATAGTGTTCCAAGACGCTGCGGTCGTGGGCCCTCTTCGAATGCCTCTGGAGGCGGGCACAAGGGGGGGGGGTCAGGGAGTTCTCACACTTGGAGATTTGGCCTCCCAATATGTTCCGCGCAGAAGCTTAGCCCCTGCCCCCAACTATGTTCCATCCCCCCGCCTTGCTGGAGGCTTTGTTTGACGCCCCCCCCCCCCCTCCAGAACGGGAGCTCGAGGGGGGGTGTCTCACGGCACGACAAGCGTCTCGGGCACCCCAGTGCCCCCCCCCCCGGCCTGCTTCACCCCCCCCCCCAGCTCCCGGGGGACCGGGGATTTGTTACCATTGATTCTAGTGACAGCTTCGGGTCCGAGGGGCAGGGGGGGGGGCGATTGGGTGCAGCATGAGGGAGGACACTCTGCGTTCACCCCCGGGCCCCGAACCCGTCCCTCAGCACCGAGGCCTGAGTTTCATGGGCGCAAACGGGAGGGGGGATCGACTGGGAGTCGCCCCGCTAAAAGGCCGATTCTCTACTTTAGGGCAGGGGGTAGGACCCTTGGAGTGCTAGGCAGTGCCCTCCGTCTACAGGCAGCCCTCCGGACCAAGTTGCCAGCTACGCAAGGTCAGCCAAGCGGGGGGACGACGAGCTCTCCGACTGTGGGACCTTCTGGCCGACCCTCCTACGCTTCGCCGGCGGGTGAGCTGTGACTCCGGCTGGGGGCCAATCCAACGGTCCCAGCCACACCGACCCTGCCGGCATCAAGCCCGCCCCCTTCTGCTGCAGTACCCACCGCCACTTGCACGCAAGCCGCGCGTTATTCGACCCCCCCCCCCCCGTGACCCCCTGACACAGCCTGTGCTGTGGGAGGGGGGGGGGTGAGTATAGCGGTGATCCTATGTTCCTGGAGTTTTTGAGAGCTTGCAACCCCCATTTGGGTTGACTTTTTTCGGAACTTAGGTGCACGCCCTGGATTTTGGTGAAAAGGCTCACCCTCTTCATTGAACGTGTCTTCGACACGGCTGAGCATTTTCGCCTCCCTACGGCTGCCTCAGTTTGGGTTCAAACGTTGAGTCTACTAAAGCGCGAGGATTGGCGTGGCCTTTTGCATGTCACGACCTCCCCCACCCCTCGAGCGGGTAAGGTTAACCCGGACGTCCTGCTTAATGGCCTGGCACTAGTGGGCAGCCACGTCATCCCCTAGGATGTTTCGGATGGAACTGTACCGCACGAGTTCTATGGGGGGGGCTTGCGGAGTTTTGGTGCCGAGTCCCCATGGGTAGACTCACGCGGTTTCGACAGGCCGGGCACATCCTCCTGGGTTTTGGATGAGGTAATGGAATTTGTCGCTGTGTTGTTGAAACGCCAGTGGTTGTTGTACGACCCCTCTGAGGACCTGCCCCCCACGTGCTGGCCTTTCGGTATTCCTAAGACTTCAGAGAAGGTCTCTTTAATACTTAGTCGTGTTAAATAGAATGGGATGGATGGGCTTACCCCCCCTCGTTTCTTGCTTCGGTTGTGGGAGCAGTTGAGTAAACCGCTTGTCACGTTCTACCGTGGAGTTCCGTTGTATGGAACGCACATTGATTGAAAGAATGCATTCGGGAGTTTTGTCCTGCCGGACTCCGCCAAAACGCTGTTCCGCCTGAAGTTCCAGTGGTCGGTTCGTGGGGTCGGGGAGATTGCCATTTGGCTAGAAATATAGCCCCTATATTTGCCAGCAGGCACTAGCGCGCCTGGTGGGGCAGGCACTGCCCCCTAATATTTTGCTAATGCATTATCTTGACGATTTTCTTTTGGTACATCATGACAAGGAGGATCTGCGTCGACATACGGGCGGAGCTGTGATTGCTTTGGAGAGGGGGGGTTTCATTGTCGGCCCCAAGAGTGTGCTTGAGCCCTCCACGAGGACTGTGTTCCTCGGGAAATGGTTGGATTTGTTGGAAAGGAGGGTATGGTCCCACAAGGTGGCCCATCTGCAAATGTTGGTTGCGTGGATTCGGTTGGCGGTTCGGCGGTCACAAAAACGGCGGCTCATGCAGTCCTTTTTGGGATTCCTCCATTGGCAAGTGCGTCCCCGCGGTCTAGCATGCCCTTTCGCGGTGGGGGCCTCCTGCTGGCTCAATGGGGATCAGGGTGGGTATACCCCTGTGGCGGTGTTGGAGTCCCCGGTGGTTTTGCAAGTAATGGCAGCGGAGCCGTGGTGTGCCCGTGCAGCGGATGTGCAGACCCAGTGTCTCAAATTGGGTCTGCACAGGTATGAGCAAGCTTTGCTGGGGTGTTGGTGGGAGGGACCACGTTTGGTGCTTTTTGTTGACGGGGCCCATGATGGGCCGTTCAGGAGAATGGGAGGCTTTTCCGAATTTTTGGGAGTCCGGTCGGCATTGGCAATGAGCCTGAGGTCCCAGAGTCAGCAACTGTCGGGGCTGCAGTTGCTGGCCTAGGGGGTGCCCATGGTTGTTAGGTTGGGATATGCTTTGGTCACTCTGATGAGTGACTCGGAGGTGGCCATTGTCCAGCTGCTTAAGGTGTGCGCAAAAAGTGTGCTTAATGCCCAGTAGACAGTGTTGCGGGGTCTAGCCGGACGCCTTGTCTGCTTTGGCATTGTTGTGCGTGTCCTTTGGGTGCCCGCAGGGTTCCAACCTGCGGACCCCATGTCTCGTTTTGCAAGGGGAGTACCGCGGCGCTAAGCTGAAAGCCGAGTGCATGTCTTGGCTTATCTAGAAGCAGTTATTGCGGGACCCTTCGGTAGTTCGGGTCCATGGGGTGTTGTGCCTGGGCAGGGGCACGTAATCCTAGCCAGGGCGGGTGTTGCCTACCACGCTGGCGGTGGCTCTCTTTCTTTGTGTGCTTGCTGTTGGGGGCGCTTGCTCCGTGCCAGAGCCTTCGGGCCCCTGCGCACTTTCGCTTCCTTTTTTTGGCAGGTTTTTTTTTGGCCCTAGCTAGAGAGTAGTACACCCAGTAGAGTTACATTACTGATGTTGATTGGTGCAGTGTGTTCCTTCACCCTTTGGCAAACCCTTGTTTGTGCTCAAACAATTGTTTGCCTCTTCTTGAATAGGCAGTTTTCTGTCCGCCCGCCCGCCCACCCGCGGGTGGGGACCGTCGTGCCCGGGGGGGGGGGTGGAGAGCGTGAGCATGGTGTGTGCCTGTGGCAGGTTGTGTCGCTCCCACGAGCTTGAGGGTGGTCGGGTCCCGGGGGTTCCGGAGACCATGCAGGCGTGTTACCCCTCCCCCTCCCCCACCCACGACAATCGCCTTTGGACCAACCAATTGGACCACCATGGACCAACTGTTGAATGCCATGCGTACTAACCCGGTGGGGAAGCCCACCACTAACCTGTTGCATACCCCCCCCCCCCCATTGTGACATGGTGCGCCTTCAGGATCTGGCTGTAGGTTCACCACCCGACCATTCCTTTTTCCCCTTCACGTGGCACCTGCATGCCAACCCCCGGTGGTGGGAGGATTTGGGCATCGCCCCTTTCCATCCCACCATCCAACCAAAGGTTCATATCCCGGATATCACCCACCCCACTTTCTACAGCACCACTTCTCTCCAATGGTTTTGGGGATCATCATGTGCCCCTCCCTTCATTTCAAGTGAACCCCCCCTCCGCACCGAACCCCTTCCGAACCCCCCCTTGGGGTGACGTCCGATTCCCCCGCCGACCCCAACAGGGTTGCCCCCACACAGCCCCCTCTCAACTTTGTTGATGGGAACGGCTACACTGTGCTTCGGGGGGTAGCGGAAGCAAAGGATTGCGAGGTGGGGTGGAACAAGGTGATGAAGGCGTGCGGCAGTGGCAACAAAAAAGCGGTGGGGAAAAATTTCAAGTTGCTGTTAAACGCCGACCTGAGTGAGGAGCAGGCATGGGACCCTGAACTCCCCCCGCGACCCCGAGACGTCCCTACCGTAAGGGGGGGAGTACCTAAGGATGTGTGGCGACGTCGGTGTGGGGGAGTTGGGGCCCACTCCCAACACTGGCCACGATGACGCTGCGCGGCGTCATTGGGTGGACCTTCCCAACCTTAGGGACGCTTTCCACGAAGCGGGGGCTGGAACTTCTTGAAAAGGGCCCCCCCAACCCCTTGCCCCAGCGAGCTTTTGCTTTGCCAACCTGAGTAGCTTCCTTTGCCTTTCGGAGGAGTACCAGGTGCGGGTGCAGGCGGCGACGGCCTTGGGGAAGCGGCGGAGGTGCACCGGGACACCATTCAGCTGCTCAAGGGGGACGTGTTGCTGATGGTGGCCGCCAGCTGCCACCATGGGATGCCTGCCCTCCCGGGCGTGAATACAAGAATGTGAATTTTGTACGAATTTCTACAAAATTTCTACAAAATTCACACGAATTTCGCAAGAATTTGTCCCACATTGCAATGTTTCGCCTTCCTATAGCTCTCAAAGCCTTTCGTTATTTGAATATGTCCCAAACACTTTCCCAAGTGGCGTCCCTGCAGTCCATGCCCGATGCTACTGCCGACACCCTGGCGCAATATCGAGCCCTCCCAGTCGCCCATCACTAGATGGAGGAGGCGACCTACAACTCCGGGGCCCTCGCACTCGAGGATGTAGTGGCTTGGGCAACGTTCTTGGACCCGCCCCTGAGGTTATTCACATTGATTTGCGCAGCCCCTCGCGCAACTCTTACCTTGGGGGGAAGGCCTGGTCCACGCATTTGTGAGGGGAACTCCGCTTCCGGGTTCCCTCCCTTCGTTTTTCTCACTTTCTCCCCCTCCCCGCCATGGATCTTGTGTGAATCTATGTGTGAATTTCGACAAGTTCGCACCAGGTTTGACCGAATATCATTGAGTATGTGGAATTAGGCAGCTAGTTAAAACTTGAAATTCGAACACATTTATTGTACCACGATTTTGGCGAAGATAGCACAACAAGCGCACACGATGGCACCAAGTTACACGCAAAACACAGCAAAAAGTTGCCAAATTTGCACATATGTGAATCTCCCATTCAAACGGCCGCTTCACCAAGGGTACACAATACCACGTGAAAGAGTATTGTCACAAGTGCCACACTCACCAGGGCCCGGGGGCTATTGTCACGGAAATCTCCGCCCTTAGCGGGGAGGGATGGCGCCAAAAAAGCCAGCCAAAGCCCAAACCCCCCATTGGCGGGAGGGGGGGGGGGTCGGGCGGGATGGGCTGCAAGGGGCCCTTTTTAACTTGTGGACCCCCAACACCAAGCACCGCCACCACCAACCCAACACCACCCACTTGGACCCCACTCCCCCCCTCGAGGCCTTGGCCATTGCTGGGAACTTGTTCATCTGGGACTGTTCCAGCGTGGACCAGGTGCTGTGGTTGGGGAAGGTGGGGTTGTGGGGAGGAGATGCTGCCGAGGCCCTCTTCGCCGACGCCCCCGAGGTGGTGCCGTCCGACCCCCCCACCTACCCCTACCACCCCACCTTCCTCTCGTGGTCTGCGCCGGCCGACGTCCTAGCCGTGATGGAGGTGGCCGAGCACTCGGTGCTCTTTTTTGCGGGACTAGTGCACCAGGTCGAGGTCACCAAGGATGGCAACATCGATGCGGAGCAGGAGATCCACTTCGCAATCTCCGGCGTTGCGCCCCCCCCCCCCCCGTCCGGACAAAACACTGAACTGAGTGGTGATGGCCATGCGCCTGTGACATGGGGGCGTATGCGAACCCAGTATCCGTTGCCTCATGGCCCCCGTCTGGCTGACCACGCTGTGGCACGTGGGCAACACCGCCCCGGCGTGGCGCAACCCCAAGGTCACGCGCGCCGGGGCGTGGTCGATCTGCTCCCCGTGTGATTGCAAGGTGTGCCCCTTGTGCAATTGTGCATGTTTGCTTGCTTTTTTTTTTTTTGAAAAATTTGCAGAAATTGGCACGAAATTCGTAGAAATTTGGTACGAACAAATGTCTTGGCAAGTGTGTGAATACAGAAGTTTCCGCGAAATTCGTACAAAATTGGTACGAATTTCGTGCGAATTTTTGCGAATTTCCGGGAATTTGTCCAAAATGTGCACCGCTTGCGTTCGGTTGCACCAATGGTCATTGCATTGGGGATCCCTCTTCCCTGTGTTACTCCTGGTACTTCCCCTTCCTCTCTAGGTGCCATTCCACGCATGGTCCCCGGAGGTCCGGCACCACGGGCGCAAGCGGTTCACCCCTCATCATCGGGTGCATGTGACCAGTGAGGAGAGCGAGCGGGGCCAAGGATCCGGGCTGGACGGGCCCCCAGCGAGGCCCAAAGTGAGCGCAGCGAGCGGTCTCAGCGCTCGGAACGAAGTGTCGGAGAACGCAGCAAGGGAAGCGCGGGTGAGGGGCGTGGGCGCGGGGCAAGGCGCGAAGTGGTGATACCCATGCCGTCGCGTGACGTTTTGGGCACCGCCCACCTGGACCCCCCCCTTGCCCGGGTCACCCTGGCCGCCAGTCAGCCAAAGGCACCCTGGTAGCAGAAGCTAGCCCCCGGCCCCGACGGGCGGCAGAAGCATCTTTCTGCCGTCCGCGAGCTTGCCGTGGAGGCCTAGGGGGTGCAGGCCCCTCTCCGCATCCCCTTCCCCGGCCCCCTTCTGGTCAAAGGGGGTTTCAAGCTACCCGAGGGGCAAACCGTGATGCGCTTGTTTGCCTATTGGTTGGCGAGCGGGCACTGGCGGATGCAGACGGGGGTGTTAGGGATTGGGGAGGAGGGGACCGCGGTCACGGCCGCGGTCATTCCGCTGGCCGTGGTCGTTGGGTCGGAGCAGTGGAAGGCGGAGCGGCGTGGCATGGCTTGCCATGCGCATCCATGCGCATGGGGGTTGACGTCGTTGACGTCGAGGGGGAGGATGAGGACGCCCACCCCAACCCCCGCGGCCCAAAGTGGAAAGCCCCCCCCCACCCCCTCTGGCAGTGCCAGAGCCAGAGCTGTTTCTCATGCACCAGGCAGCGGCTCCGTTCGTCACCCTTTTGGGGGAGCCTCACAAGTATCCCGACAAGGCAGTGGAGACCTTCTATGCATGGGCAACAACCATCGGATTCACACCATCCAAAGACAACCTCCCATATATCCAGCTGGGCATGGTCCGAACAGCAGAACTGACTTTCCTGGGATGGTCGGCAAAGGCACACTCCAATATCCAGCGGGTGGCCCCGCAGGTGGCCCCCCCGGCAAACCGGGACCATCTGCCGTTATGGCACTCTGTGTACTTCCGAAATGAGTTCAACTGCTCCTACTACAACACGAAAATGATCCGGCAAGGGGTGCTGACGTGGGGTCAATTGCAATCCTTGGAGGACGCAAGATTGTTCAATGCACTGCCTCGGACATGGAAAGGGGTCTACAATCATGGCGGACGACTCCTCAACAAAGTCCCGTCACAAGGGGGGTTTGATACCCCCGCAGTCCACGCCCAAAACTGGACCAGGGCATGGCTGCTACAGTTCTATGCCTCTCGGCCAGGGGTCCGCGACCCGCAAGCACCGGAGGTATGGGAACAATGGGCACAGGCACAGCTACCGCCGAGGGTTGGGGACTTTGCGCAAAAGGTGTTGTGGCACAAGCTGACTGTACATGCGAGAGTCTACAAGAGGTCGGGCACGGACAAGTGCCCGGTGTGCTCACAAAAGGAGACGGTCAAGCACGCAATGGTCGAATGCCCCATGTTCAAAGCGGCGGCAGCGGTTATACAGCACTACTATGGCCCGGTGGAAACTGGTAACGGGACGTCAGCAGTCCGAGACATGATGGAGTCCGACCACCAGGAGTGGTTACTGAATACGAACCAAGGCTGGGCGATGTGGTCAGCAAGAAGTGCCCACTGGCGATACCGATGCGAAGTCAAAGCAGGAGCGTCACCGGTGTTCACGTCATACCTGACAACATGGCTAAGGGAGCTGTGTGAGTGGGTGGGATTTTACTCAAGAGAGCGCAGGGAACAGTGGAGAGGCTTTCAAAAGTCACTGGAGCAGCTCCGAGACACCGGAGTGCAACCGCGACAAGGGGAAGTACAAGTTCATGGGGGATTGAATGCATGGTGGCAAACACACACGGAGTGCTTCACTCAAGAGAGGTCAGCCAACGACCACAATTGGCATAAGGAAACGGAAACGGAAAGACGCCCGAAGCGCCCGAGGCAGGCAGGCCCGGGAGTGCTACAAGGAGTGCAAGATCTGATTGCAGAACTGGTGGCAAAGGGCTACAGGATTGTGTACACGGACGGGTCGTCAAAAAGACTGGGCCACAAGGACATGCGCAGGGCCGGGGGCTTTGGCGTGTTCGCTGCGGAAGATGAGCAAGGACCAGAGGTACGCTTCTGCGGCTACGTACCAACACGCCACAGGCAAACAAATAACGGAGCGGAGCTTTGGGCAGCCGTAGAAGCCTTACAGGGGATCTGGGTGCCAAAACTGGCAATCCTCACCGACTCGCAATACCTGCAACTGGGAGCGACTGGCAGGGCCCAGCACTGGAAGTCAAAAGGATGGACAACCACATCTGGAAAGCTGCAGGTCCACATCCCAGTCTGGGAAATACTGCTCCAAGAAATGGCGACGCCGGGAAGAGAAGTCAGGTGGGAGCATGTCCCAGCTCATGTGAACGTGCAGGGGAATGAGGTGGCGAATGGATTGGCGATGGAAGGCATGTGTTCGAGCCCGCTGTGGTCTCAGCATGTTGCACCAGACTCATCATCGGGGTCGGAATCTACGGTAGGCTTGAGAGGAGGGTCGGGATCAGAGTCAGAGGACACCAAGGCACTCTGGTCATCCTTGGGTATGGTACCCATGGATAGTGATGAGCTGACAGGGGAAGCATCCGGGGAGCCAGCGCCACGTGAACTGGGATCACACGTCTCAAGCAGTACAGAAAGTGAGGACATGAGGACAGGACATACACACCAGGGAGGTTTGTTGAGTGAATTGTCAGCAGCGGACACACTGTCCTTTAGCACAGATGTGAGCGACACCAGGCGGCAGCGCAAGAAGCGAAGGCTCAGGAAAAGCAGGAACCCAGGACAGGGTCGATAATGACAGAACCTGCAGCCCCTGCATACTGGTGCGGACATTTCACAGGTTTCAAGCACAACAATGCATGCATGTCTGAAATCTGCGTTCTGACGCAGAGCTTTTCGTCACTCGAGCCGCGTCTTGTCGCGGCGAGCAGCAGCACACAGAAGAGAACACCAAGCGGCTGAACTCCGCAAACCCACCAACCTCCCTTTGCGCCGGTTAGCCCCCGTCTCTTGCTCTGTGGGTCTCTCTCCCACTCTCTGCCTCCCATTCCCTTCTGCTCTCTCTCTTGCGCCCCACTCTCTCACCCTCTCCTCTCTGTTGCTCCTCTCCGTTCCTTTCCCACTGCGCCCTACCCTCTCTCTCTCTCTCTCTGTCTCTCTCTCTCTCTCTCTCTCTCTCTCTCTCTCTCTCTCTCTCTCTCTCTCTCTCTCTCTCTCTCTCTCTCCTCTCGCCCAGAAAAAGGGGGGTTCGGGTCGTTCGGTGTATCTCTATCCCCCCCGGGGTTCGAACCATCCTCTACAGGACAGAAGAGGTGTGGTGTATCCACTGGGCCACGACGACTGGGTACCTGCACCACGTGGTCCAATCTTTCTTTCCTATCCCCCCTGTGTGTCATACCCTGTCATGCGTATCTTCTTTCGCATGGGAGTGTGCTCAGCAGCGTGTAGAGGAACCGCACAGCGTCCCCGGATACCAGGTCCGCCTGCCTGAAGAGCGTTCTTTGGAACAGCCGCAAGAGGTCCGCTCGGCCTGCCAGCCACAAATGCATGCAATCTCCAGTTCTGCTCACCGAGGAGGGCACCGCTCTGTGTCCCTCTGCCGTCGGACAGTGGAGGATCGCCTCCCACTGGAACGGGTGCCACTTGCCTGCACTTTTGGGTCGCCACTGGACTTGCATGTTCGCCACAGCCTGAGACTTCAGGGTCCAGTTGATCTGGACCATCACCGAGTAGAGCTCCTGATTGCTCATCAGCAATGGTTCCCCATGGTTGTCCACAATCTCGCAGTGCATCCTGGTGTCATGTGGTTGGTCCAGTCGGAGCCAGATCTGCTGATTGCGGGCCCAGGCCATTGTGGTCAGCTCTGCTTCAACTGCTTGCAGTCCTTCATTCGCAATGGCGTCTAGCTGGCTCAGTGCTTGCACTTTGAAACGCTGGCGTTCTTGCTGTGGCTTGACCTTCTTTGGCGCTGGCTGGATGTGTGTGTATGGGCCATGATGCTGCTGACGTGTTCCCTTCTCCTGCAGTGTCCTTCCAGGCGGCATTACGCCTGGGTGCCTGTCCGTGAAAATGTGGGCAACAGGCGCATGCATGGCGTGGAGCTAAAATGGTATGCACCGCACACAGTACAACAACGATCTATGGAGTTGCCTGACAGCCGGAGCATTTGCTGAAATGATGAGACGCCTTCGCGCCACCAAAGGCGCCTTTGCGCCCCCGAGGCTCCAGTACAACACGTCCACACGTACCAGGGAGCAAATACATGACAAGGGCACGACCTGCAGGGCAAGGGTTAGAGACTAACCGGCACTGTGGGTGGGTGGTGGGTGCGAGCTGACCTCAGTGTCCAGAGGACCAGAACCAATGCACAGTCAGCAACCACCTGGTGTGGTACAGAACTGGTCTACGCTGCAGTGCAGCAAGCAAAACACCGAACAATGTGGTTATGACCATGCGCCTGTGACACGGGGGCGTATGCGAGCCCAGTTTCCGTTGCCTCATGGCCCCGCCAGCAGACACAGGTCCCCCCTACGCCAAGGTCCCCCCATACAAGCACCCCCGCAGACCAGGCGGCACTTGGGCGGGCGGCGGGAGGGGGGGGGGGGGGGGGTAGCCGAATGGCAGCAGCAGCAGCAGCAGTCACAGCTGTGGCAGGTCCGGGTGATCAGCCCAGAGGCCGCTGTCAGGGACCTGGAGCAGCGCCTTGCTAAGGCGAACGATGCGACGCGGGCCGCTGAAGTAGAGCGTGACACCCTTCGCCGCGACAAGGAGCGCCTCACCGCCAAGGCAGGGGGGGGGGGGGGAATGCGGTCCGCATTTTTCCGCATTTTCCGCATTTTTTTCGCATTTTCCGGGCAGGTCCCTTAGTGTAATGTTCAAGAGGAAACATTCTAGTGGCATTGTCTTGTAGTCAGTTAGTTGTGAGGAACAATAGGTTTTGTGGGCGGCAGAGGCGGCGGAGATTTTTTTTTTTGAGGCAAACGGAAGGGGGAAAATTTTTTTTGACCCTATGTGTCTATGCTCAAAATACTCAGAATTTTGTGGAGAATTCAAAAATGGATGAAAAACACTAAAAAGGATGTTGGCCCCGACCCGACCTCCGGGTCGGACCTTCGCTAATGGGAGCCTGTGTTGATGGGCAAATTTTTTTTGAAAAAATTTTTCTCCACTTGTGTATATTCAAAATGAACAGCGTGTCACGGGCATCATTTTGAGGTATGTATGTTGGGGTATCCCCCCCCCCCCCGGGAGCCCGGCGGTTTGGGTCAATGGGGGAGCACCTGATGCAGCGCGAACATTTAGCGGTCTGGCCTGACCAAGCAGCTGCAGCTTTTGCCCCTAGCGGTTTTGAGCCTAGTCCGTGATATTCTTGAGTTGAACTACTGCACTACGTTGTTCCATCAAACCGTCCATGCTTTGAGCGCCCAATTGTGCAAGACGAGACGAAACATAGGGGGTTCGAGGGGCAAACACCATTCTAACAAAACCACATTTTCTAGCGCATTTTTTGCCGCATTTCCCGCATTTTTCCGCATTTTTCCGCATTTTTTGCCAATCCCGGCGACTGCACCCCCCCCCCCCTTGGCAAGGTGAAAGCCTTGGAGTGGGAGGTGCAGCAGGCGAAGGCCCGGGGGGGGCATGCAGGGCATCCGGACTGACGGCAGAGGGGGAGGCCGAGGGGCCGACGCCCGAGAGGGTTGGGGGGGCGCCCAACCCCGCCGGCACTCGGTTCCTCTTGGCCGGGGCGCAGGCGTGGCATGCGCAGGCTGAGTCGGCGCACGCACAGATGTCGGCCGTCGCCACGGGCTTGCGGATTGCACTGCCGCAGAACTAGATGGACGTGCAGGTTGCGACGGTTGCTCCCGATCCGGCCAAGGTCACACAGGCCCACGACCAGCTCATGCGATAGTACCCCCACCACTGCCTCACGGCGGCGGCGTTAGACGCCAGCTTCGGGGTGGTGGAGCAGAGCTCCCAGGGCTCTGCTGGCCGGAGTTCAAATTTGCACGAAATTCGTCTGAAATTTGTACGAAATTCGTACAAACATCGTGGCAACTGACTCTGAAGCTTCAAGGCAATGTGGTGAATTTCGTACGAATTTCGTGCGAATCTCACCAAATTTAGTCACCTTGTGCATCGGGACCGTAGGGTATTGCGTAAAACCGTCCCCATTTGCACAGGGTTTCCTCCACACACAATGGGGCGCGGTGACGGGGCTCGGCCCAAGGAGCCGTTCCATTTGGTAGCCGATCACACGCAACGAAGGCGCCTACAAGACCTTCAGCAAGTTGTTAGCAGGGAGCTTGCAGCACCCTACACCGTGAAGTACCTGCCTCACAGTGGGCAAATAGTCCTTACCCCGGAGACAAGAGTTACATGGACCGTGCAGCCTGAGCCCAGCATGGAGGAGAGGTTGATTATAGCCGTTTGGCGGATCCGGTCGTTGCACCTCTCTAGGACAGAGGCGCGGTACCTGGTGGGGAGCATGACGTACGGTGTGGTATGGGAACAGTTGTATGGCATGCTTCGGCAGCTAGCTTCACCGGAGTCCCGGGCGTTCACTGCCTTTACGGCAGACAACACGGCCATCCTTGGTGCGGCCTGCTACCTCCCCTACCGCATCGCGCACTTGTACAAGTGTCAACCACCCCCACCTTCGGACATCATGCAGCCTGGGGACCGACGGCTGCATTGGTTGCCTATTGCAGTGGATGGTACATTGAGGCATGAGGCCTCGTATGTCCATTGCAGGCTTGGTGGGACCGCCAGCCCCAACCAACTATCTAGTTGGTGGCTACTAGGGGGCAGTGAAAAGTGGGAGACCCTCTACGCGGCCTCCCAAGAAATAGATTTTGATGATGAGTTGCGCAAGGCCGCAACCGTAAGTTTTAAAGATACGGGAGGGAATGATAGGGAGTCACCTTTTTTTTCTGTGTGTAGATGGGAAAGCGCAGGTGCTCATGGCGGGCTGCCAAAACTGGAAGGCAGAATCCCCCGGAGCCACGGTGTGCTGGATTTGCATGCGGAGCCGTGCTCTTTGCCTTGCTACCTTTGGCACCGCAAGTGCAACAGACGCGGAGTGGATAGGGGCTGTTTGCCATAGGTGCTATATACAGGACCATTACGGGGGATAGGCGAGTGGCTGATTATGGCCTCCATGGGGTCCTCCGTGTCCTATTGTGTGGCATCAACGGGACACGGGACGTAGTTGTACAATTGACAGGTAAGGCACCGGCCACTGTGGCACGCACCATGCTGCAGCCAATTTTAGATGAGGCACGGCTTGCTGCAAAAACTTGCACCCGTGCCTCGTTAAACAATGAAAAGCCAAACAACAAGGGGATTGTAAGGATGGAGTGTGCTGCTGTGATCCACTTCATGCGGAACAAGGGATGGGAAAAGGTAATTAATGCTTGCCTACAACACCCCAGTGTATGGCAGCATCAAGTAGCAGGGAAAAGTTGGGAGTCGGTGTGCAACACGTGGTGGGAGAATTTTGCAAGCATGTGTGTGTTCATTTGGCGTTCCGCATGGCTCTCGGCAGCTGACTTGGGGCGGCTCCGGAGACATAGCATAGCCATGGGCGCTGCCCACAATGAGCTCCAGTGGGGCAAACTTTTGTGGACGCATCTTTGGATCGACCACATGTATTTTTTTTGCAAAGAAGTGGAGAATCTCGTCAAAGTTCTCCTGCTTTGCCATGGAGGGGAGTCACCGGAGGCTGAAGCACATGTTGCGCAACAGCGGGCGCCTAAGCCTCCTCTGGGAGAGACTAGGGGTGTAAGTTGTTGTGGACAACCACACCATTGATGATAGCCTGGCGGCGCATGGTTGGGATGCGGCCAAAAGGGCACAAAATGGGCAAGGGCCCATCAGTGTACACAGGTACGCAAGCCTTACAAGAAGATGGCTTCTAACCGACATGCAGCACCTTCTGACCCTGGAGCGGCGGTTCCGATGTCGCAAGAAACGGATATGAGAATAAGACACGACCCCGAGCCATTGTTGCCTGTGGCCTGTGGCCTGGGTGCATGGAGGGGTGCATTGGGGGGGGGGGGGTACTCCGGGGTTAGGGAAAATGCGGGGCTGGGGTGGACACGGATGAAATTTGTTTGAATTCGTACAAAGTCGCGTGAAATTTGTACGAAATTCGTACAAATTCGTACAAAATTCGTGCGAATTTCGTGCGACTTTGTATGAATTCATGCCTGTGAATGGGCTACAGGCTTGCTGGGGTTTTCCACTTTTCGTTTTGGGGGACGTTTGGGCATGGTGGATGAGTTTGGGGCGGGACTTTCACTGGATGATGCGTAATGAACCGGGGCATGAATTTTACCCCCTCAAATCCCTCAAAAACAACCAAAAATATGGCGCTTTCCTCAAAAAAACCTCAAAACTCGGGTAAATTCGCGCGAATATTCGCTCCCCATTCAAACGGCCACTTATCCCCCGTTCACGAAGGGTACATGTATGGTGTCTGGCACACCCAGTCTGAGTTACATTACTGATGTTGGTTGGTGCAGTGTGTTTCTTCACCCTTTGACACACAGGAAAAACTTGATCTTCATGGACCACCAAAAAAGGGAACTGCCATACTCCATGGCTCCAAAAGTTATGGAAATAGAGGTCAGCCGATTAAGGTCCTGCACGCTGTGCGTACAGGGGTCAGCGCAGAAGCAGGACGTGGCAGAGCCACCGTTCCAACCCCCAAAGCCTCACCCTTAGTGTACACGTCGCGAGAGAAGGACCCGCGCCAAGGGCTCAAGTGTCTTTGCTGTGGGCCATCCCGTGCCCATTACCTCCAAAAGTTGCGGAAACAACACCCGCTGTTGCTCTCACGGGGCCGTTGCTCTCGCATAGGGGAGTGCCCCATTCACATCACGTCCTAATTTCTGATAATGCCCTCGTTTCCCAATGTGCCTTCGTTCTAATCAGGCTCCCATGTCTAATATCACCCTCGTTACTTATCAAACCCCCCGGCACACGACCGTCATGGGTTGAAGTCACGCACTGTGCCACCGCGGGCGCAGCAGGTTGCCCTGCAATGGCCGTCAGCTCTTGCCAGATCGCTCACATGCGGGCAGTCACCGTCGTGATAAACCCGACCCCACTGGTGATCCCTCGCAATCCACATGGGCCCTCCCCGCCTGCAGACACCCGCCGCCAGGGATGCATTTGAAGGGAGGGAGGTACCCCCCTCCGCCATCCAGGGCGCCCAGCCTATGCCCAGCCACTGTCCCCCTGACACCAAGTGCTAGGCTCAATGGCATTTGTAACTGACAGTAACCGCCCCCAAACGCCCGCCTAACCGCTGCTGGGGCCGCCTCTGGGGCCCTTCCCTTCTAATGCATCCCTGCCTGCCGCCGTGTTGACTGTTCATCGATAGGGTCCGTGCACCGGACGCGGCCAATCGATTGTGAGCCAAGCAGCCGGGGCCTCCCAGCGCCCACCCACTCCGCTTGGAGGGGCCGGGAGGTCGCAACAATGGTTGCCGAAGCAGTAACCGGCGGGTGGAAAGGCGGCCGGGGGGGGGGGGGGGATAACAAAACGGTTGATGGGCGGACCAAGGTGGTCGGACCGGTACGCACTGTCACTCTGAAGGGTGGGGGAAGGGGGGCATAGGTCAACCCCCCCCCCCTCTTGCCCCCCCCCCCCCTCTTGAATGCTGTGTCGGAAGGTTTGCGATGTTGTAACGCATATCACGAGGGGTAGAGGACCTGGATCATCGAGGGATGGTGAAGTAGGGGGGGAGGAGCCCCGGAAATGTACGCCCGGAACACCTGGGCCACCGGGGGAACACTTATGTAGACCAATGCCGCCCCCAAACTGCCGCGTGATGATCCCCCCAGAAAGTGAGCCAAAGCATGGAACCCGCAGGACTGTGTTCAAAGATGTGCTCTCCTGGTCTCGCTGTCCACGTCTCCACGACATTTCTGGAGCGAAGGTAAAATAGAAGAGATCCCCTGACCAGTCCTCCGCATTGGTGCGTGGGCAGTGCCCCCCCCCCCCCCCTTTGGCCAGTACGGGGGAAGTAGAACAACAACGGTGTGTCGAGGCCGCCGGACTTGGACAGGGCTGTTCTTGCGTACACCCTCAGTACGACCAGTGGTTGGCGGCTGGCGGTTGGTCGCCGCTGGCGGTTGGCGGCGGTTGGTGGCGGCTGGCGGTTGGTGGCGGTTGGTGGTTGGCGGTTGCCGGTCCCTTGGCGCGGTCCTTAATGGCGGTCCTTAACAAAAAAAAATCTAGTTCCTATAGGACGCCCCTGGGTACGACAAAGAAGGGCCTGAAACATGCAACATTTGTGACCTCCGGACCTCTTTCCCTCTGCACTCCACATGCACCATGTCACGTGACATTTGCACTGTTTTTTTTGCTGCATGGCACCCCTACTGCCCAAGCATAGTGCCGAGGCACGATGGCCCTTTGACGAACAGCCGCCTTGTGTGCATTGTGTGTGTGGGCGACACGTGCTGGCTCAGGGGTTAGGCTCAAGCTGTGGATGGGCATGGGCTGGGGGGTAGGTGTGGCTGTGTTTGGGGTAGTGGATGGGGCTGGGCAGTGTTTGGTTCTGGCGCAGGTTGTTGTTGTTTTGGTGGGAATGTGCAGGCAGGGGAGGGGGGGGGCAGGGATGCATTTGAAGGGAGCAGACCTCAGAGGTGGCCCCAGAAGCGGTTGGACAGGCAGTGGGAGGAGGTTGATACGCGGTTGGGGGCGGTTGCTGTCGGTTACAATTGGAATTGAAGCCGGCACTTGGCGTCAGGGAGGCAGTGCTGGGGCGCTGGATGCGCCCTGGAGGCGGGGGGTGTTACCTTGCCCCCCTTCCAATGCATCCCTAGGGGGGGGGGGGGGGTTGCTTCTGTCGTTGGGCTGGTGGTATGGAACATGAGACCCAAACAAAGGGGATGAGCGTGATGTTGATTCAGGAAACTGTGTTGGGGTCAGTCCCATGAGCGTGTGAAGGTAGAGTGCACAGAGAGCGGTTTTCTGTGGATGTCGACGCTTTCAGTGTGGTCTGGGCATGGCAAGTTCAGTTGGGTGTGAGCCGGAGGTACTCAATGGCGACAGTGAGTCGCGTTCCATTCCCGAACGCAGAAACGATGGTCAGACAAAGTGGGAGGAGGTTGCCAAAGCGGCGGGGGGCGGTTACTATCGGTTGCAAATGGCATGGAAGCTGGCACTTCGCGTCAGAGAGGCAGTGGCTGGGCATGTGCTGTCCGCCCTGGAGGGGGGGGGGCGGGGGTTGATTGGTGTGATGCATCCCATAGGTCCTGAATTGCCTATTTCAGCACATGTGGCCTGCACATGCGTGTGTCGGCAGTTGCATGTATTGCGCGCAAGCCACGCCCTTGTCCAAGCTACAGTAGGCGTAGGGACCGTAATAATTGTGTACATTGGCGTAGCTTATAGAAGGGGGGGGGGTGTGGCGGTGCAGGGTAGCTAAGGGGTCGCGCCCAATGCCCTTCCACTTGGTGGGTGTTGTGCCCTCTTGCAACACAGCCCACAGATGGACCCATTTATGATACGAGACCCACATGTGGATCCATCAAAATGCAACGGGGTCCCGACGAAGTATGACAAGCTATGGACAAGCTGGGCCGTGGCGGGGGAAGGTGCCAGTGTTTGCCCATGCAGGGTACTCGATGGTTCACGCATGAATGAGGCCTCCTCTACCAATTCCTTGGCACCACCAGGGGCCTTTGTAGCGCTTTGGAATCATTGGATGGGGCAAGGGGTTCCACCATCCACGGCGTGCAGTGCAGGGCGGTCCGGAAAATTCAAGTGAAGATGAACCTTTGGGTCAATGCACATCATGCACCAATTGTGAATGTGTGTCAAGCTATTTGTCATGGAAGGAAAAAAGGGGCCCGAAGAGCGCGAAAGAAGAATTTCGGGGGGACAAAGCTCCTGAGTGTCCCAAGGCCGGAACCCAAGATTATCCCGATTGCAATTGCATGGGCGGCGTTGCCCCAGTCCCACAGCGGAACGCGATCACAGACCCCATTCATTCACGGGAGGGTGTCACTACTTTTGTTGCCCTACTGCAATCGTTGGCTGTGTGTCTCCTGCCTCCACAGAGACAGAGGTGCACTGTGAATTATGGTCATGACGGCTGTAGCCCGGCCTCGGGCCTGCCCTGCTCCCCGGGAGTCCGCCGCCCCCCCTCCGCCCGCCTGCTCTGCACAACGATCTGCGAGCCTCGTCAGCCTGCGCCGGCGCCCTCCGGTGGCCGGCAACGCCACCTTGAAAGCCCCCCGCCCCGCCTCCGGTCCTGCACGCGGCTGCGTGCACCCTTTCTCAGGACCCGAGTGTCCTGCCCAGCGAAGCCCCAGAAGTCACAAGGCTGAAGGCCAAAGCTGGGGGACGCAGAGGCCGAGGTTGTGTCACTGCTATCGTCACGAGGTATGGCACTGCTCGATTTGACGGACGGGTCGTTGTGCATGGGGCAGTTGAGGCATTGTTTCACGTCACAAAGGGAGAAGATCGATGCTGGAGCCGCCTGCCCAGGACATATCCCCTGCCCCCCGTGTCTAACGAATGCCTTGTCCAACGAACACTGAATTGAACGAGTACTGAATTGATTATGCACCGAAAGGCATGTCCAACGAACACTCCTGTTCGGACCGTATTTTCTGAGGACTTTATTATTGTTCGCCTGGGGGGGGGGGGGGGCTACAGCGGGCGCTGTGGTTGTGATTGAGGTTCGTTGTTGACGCGTGAAGAGCCGGCCAACCATCCAAACAAAGGCACTTCATCAAGCGGCTTCCGTTTGTTGAGGTGGGCCATGAATCGGTTCCGTTTGGGTTATGGGCAACGGAACTGCAAACCCAACTCCCCCCCCCCCCCCTTGTATAAGCTACGCCCTTGTCCAAGCCGCAGTAGGCGTAGGGACCGTATTAGATTGGTACTTTTGCGTAGCTTATACAAAGGGGGGGGGCGGTACCCTGGAGCGCACCAGACCTCCTTGTAGCCTGTAGCCTGGCCTCCCCTGGCCTAGCTGGTTGTGTGGTACCGTTTCCCCCCCTTGTAATCCCCCCCCCCCTGGGGGGGGGGGGACGGTCACTTGGCCCAAAAAGCATAGAAAATACGAGGGGCTGAAGGCACCATAGAAAAATTTTACAAGGCGCCGAAGCTGAGTTACACTGTGATACTATGGTACAGTTTTGTGGTGCAATCCCCCCCCCCCCCCTGGGGGGGAACCATCACGACATTGGTTGGGAGATTACAGGGGGGGGGGGGCAAGTGTGCGTCTTGCAGATGGGTGTTGATGGAAGATATCGGACTGAGACGGTCGCCTGTTGGGCCAGAGTGTCGTGCAACATTCAGGGCCTGAAGTTAATCTCGCGTCAGCCGCCCCATCCGGAGCATGGCGGGCGCTTGCAGATGCGACCCCTCTCTCCGTCAGGGGCTTGCCCTTCCGCGTGGTGGTCTGCAACCGTCGGCGGGGACCTGACCGCCCGGGAGGGTGGACCCGCCTGTGCACTGGGCTCTCCATCATTGGCTTGAGTCAGGTGGGATGGCGAAGGGCTGCAGTGTGGTGGTGTTGGACCTGCCAGTGAGGGAGGGGGGGCGGGCCATGAAGGTTGAGTGTAGGGGTCGATTGATCTTCTGGGTACCACTCGCTGGTTTGAGTTTTTTTTTTTAAAGCTGGGGGACGCACCTGGTGCTCCCCACCCGTTGTCCAGTGTACACGGTTGAGGTTCTGAGACAAAAAGGAGCTGGTCTCCCTCGGGAATGGAGATCCGTCCATCAGACTCAGCCGCAGCCATGGGGCTCATCATTGACACTGGCGCGCTCCATAACAGTGGCATTTGTTCCTTCTCAGGGCACACGCTGGTGACTTATGCTGACAGGGCACATGCTGCCGTCCGCCCCTTAACAACATGGCCTCTAACTACAAAGATTAAGACACCATCGCGCGTTGTAGGCAACGCCCGCCACCGTAAAACCGGACCGTTTCCAATCCAAACCGGAATGCTGTCGGCGAAACCAATAACCCATCCGGACTTTCAGGATTAGAATCTCTTGGACTGCAAGCCATCCTGCATGATCTGGACGGAGAGGAACGAAGCCCACAGTTCATGTGCGACCGCGCTCCGGAATCGGGCGCCGCCAGTGCAGCCAATGCCCCCCTTTGATCCGTCACTTTCTGCATTACACTGAGGCCCACAGGATTTCCCTGAATCAGAAAGCATCCAGAACAGGTTGGGGGTGATCCAACAACACAGGGCAGAAGATGGGTGTGTGCAGTAGGAACAGGAGAGTGCCTTTTCCAACATGGGGGAGGTTGAAGGTGGGCCGGCACCAGGCTTTGGGGGCAAACATTGGCTGTGTCTCCCATGGTGTTGTGTGTGAATCAACCAGATGGATGTAGCTGCACTGCGCTGCAGCGACAGCCTTCCCGAATCCCGAGTCACTTCATGCACTTCAGACACCCCTCGTCCCGCAAATGCTGCCCCTGTTTGGGTATGCCGAGAAGGAGACGCCTGGCAAACAATGTAACGAGCTGAAATGCACTGTCAGGTCTGAGAGAAAGGGTGAAGGGTTTGCAGTTGTGTGACCCTTCCCATGACCTTTTCACTCACGCGGATTTTTGCCTTTCGCTGCGGTCGCCTCTGTGGTGGGCAGATGGATGCCCACTCCACATTCCCGTCATGCCCACAACACCTTCTTTCTGTTTGGTCTACAGTTTGGTTTGCTCTGGGGAGGACATGTATTGCGCCTTGCACAAATGGGCCGCCATCGGCTTCCAAAGGTGCACGCGAAAGTATCGTCCTCGGCAGAAGGGCGATGGCACCTCACTGAGGGCAAAGAGTCCGCTGGAGGGTATTATTTGGTATTATTCGGGCTGGTAAGCAATGGCCTGACTGAGACAATAGGTGTGGGCATATGTTGCATCTCCACAAAGGGTTGGCCCTGCCCCCCACTTCCAGGATAGGGAAGGGAGGGGGGGCGGGGTTATGACGGGAGGGATTGCACAGCACAGCGAGTGCCTGCACAGCACAGCACAGCACAGCAAAGCACAGCACAGCATGGGGAGGTGCAGAGCTTCGCATAGCAGGTTCTCAATGGCCCCCAGGCCCTGGCTAATGACCCCCAGTTGCTCCGGTGACCTCTGGTTGCAGCCCTAGTGCCCCCAACGGTTCCCAGTGTCCCCCACAGGCCCCAGCAGAGGTCGCTATCTCTCGTTGGTTCTTGCCGCTAAGCGGTGCAAGACCACTTGAGAGGCACGCCGTGCCTCGATTCCATCATGCTCGCTCGCTGGATGTGTAATTTGGGTGTTGGGCAGGAGCACTGGGAAGATTCCGTGATGGTCTTTTGAATGGATGAATGTAACAGTTGTTGGGGGTGCGCCTTCAAGAATGAAACACAGCACCAAGCTTGGGGAGTTTTCTGCATGGGGTGGTAATCTTGGGTGCAGGTGGGGAAATTCGGCCTGCATTGCTTCCTTCGGCTTTGGGATGAGGGCCCCTAGACGACCCTGCCCCCAGCCCCGCCCTTCTGTCGCGCACGTGTTGTGCACAGGTGCAAGCATACCACCGTGGGGAAAATTGGTTAATCGCTGCTTGATTTCGGTTCCTGCAGTGCACGAAACTTGCTTCTGCTATATCGGCTTGTATGCACAGGTATGAGCATTTGTGTTGCATTTGTGTTGTGCGAGCATTCTTCTGGGAGCACGTTGCCCTTGCGTCTGCGATTCGCTGCATTTGGGTTTCGGACTGTTTCGGATTGTTTAAAGGACTCCGTAATTGCACGAATTTCTGTGGCTGCCATTTTCGTGGTCGCCGACACGAATGGCTACGTGTTGTTACGCCAACTACAGGGTGCGCATGTAGCACACGTCGTGACATTTCTGGGGCGGCATGTGACCACAAGTCATCCGGATTCCACGTGGTCTGTTGCGTGGTTTTCGTGCAATTGTGCGGCATGTGACCACATTGAATCCGCATTTTACGTGGTCTGTTGCGTGGTTCAGGTGTAATTGTGCTTCGCCCACGCGAACAGCCACGTTTTGCTGCGCGAATGAGACGGAGCCTGTGTGCAGCACAACTGATGCCAGTTCAAGGGGGCTTGTGGCCATGTGCGATGGCGCATTTCACCTAGTATGTTGCTGGAATGCATTTGAGGTGTAGTTGTACGCCGCCGATACGAACGGTCGGGTTGTTACGCAAATTAGAAGGAGCGCTATTTGTTGTATGTTGCGCATCTGATCCCATCTTTTTTGGGCCTGTGATTCCAATCCACATTTCACCAGGTGTTTTTGATCGAATTGCCGATTTAGTTTCAACTGTGTTGATTGCATTTGGGGAATGCGATGTGATTTTGGAAAAATCATCCTGTTTTCCTGGATTTTGGCACATCGCGATTCGCGCGCGGCACCCAACCGATCGACGCGCAGCGCGAATTTTGACAGGCAGTGATGAGTTGACAGGTGTGATGAGTGTTTGCAGAAGTTTGCAGAAGAGCATCTGAAACTAGTTTCATCCAAATAGTAACGATGCCATACGATTGCAGGATAAACTATTAGTCGCTAATTCATCTTTGTGGTGGTCGCTTACATGTGCACTAAAAGCAATTCGAGAGCGATGCTTTGAAGTTGATGTAACCTCGCTGTGCGAACTGCATCTGCATCATTGCTGCTTTTTGGTAAGATCACTTGTTGATTGGTGATGTTTTCAGGTGATATAGTGATCTTTGCCCGGTTTCCGTCAATGTCGAGTATCGTGAACGAGTCGGAACTCAAGAATGTACATGATGTGGAGTTCCACAACGTGGACTCGGACTTCATCGTTCTTCCTAGAACGCTTCGCGGGAGAGTGAAATACGTTGTGGCATTGAATGAAGAGGTTTGTGATTTCGCCGTGTTTCGCCGAGACAAAATTGTGTTCGGTTTTCGCCGACATGGTGGTTGGTTCAATTCATCGAGTAATTGATGGTTTAAGGTTATTGCGGCACAGGGAAGTCGTTGTGTTTGCGTTTGTGTTTTCCAACAAATGGAACGTGTTGGTTCAAACCAGTGCTTTGTTTCCATCCCCGGTTCGCGCCGGTTTGTTCCCACGCCCTCTCGCCCGTCGTGCCTATTGTGGTACTATAGTCCCCATGCCGCCGTCTATGTACGGCCATACCGCATACCGCTTCCCGGCGGTACTACATACCGCTTTCTTCTGGTTTCTCCTGCCGAGTGCTAAGGCCACCCACCGCTTGGGTGGTCACAAGGCAAACCCATTTTCGAGCACTTGGTTTTTCAGGAGAACAAAGCCTCGAGCATAGGCATCCGTTATATCAAGAAAACGGTCGGAGGGCAACGCCTCATCGATCGTTTGCGTGACCAACGCTTCCGGCAACACAAGAAGTCGGTCCACGGCATCCTATGCAACACCGTCCCTTTGGGGAAAGAGTGCCCGTTTGGCGATACCTGCCCCCATATCCACGCCACCCCCGAGGGGTACGAGCAACGCCGCGATTGGGACCGAAAGGTGAAGGGATTGAAGACCGGTGCCGCCGTTGGCGCGGCCGACGACGGAGCCGACGACGAGTTGGAGGTTTGTGATCCGGCCCGCTTTGTAGACTCCCACTCCCTCTTTTCCCTCGCCTTGCTGTACTTGCAACCCGACCATTCCATGCGAGAAACGCCTCTCTCCCGCTCCTCCGAACGGACCTCTTCTGCCCCTTCGAAGAAGCGGTCATAGCGATCCTGCGGCCCCTCAAAAGCCCAACTCGTCGCGGTTCATGACTAGCCCGTCGCGGATAAACAATAGTTTCATTTCGGAACATGGCACCCACCATTTTTTTGAGATATGGCGGTTTCCCGCCCAAAATTCATCACAATTTGCCCCACACCGTTGCATTCCTCCAAGCCACACCACCACATCACAATAGATCTCATCCTCCTAGTCTAACAAATGTAGACCGTTGGGGGGAATACAATACTGGCGACGATGTGCAACATAGTCACGCACGTCGGACATTCTTTGCAACCCATCAGAGGGTCGGCGGCATATTTGGTGCTAACACCTACCGCACCTTTTCATGACACCTTCCGACACCTGCCAAAACTGCTAGTGACACCTGCCAAAACTGCTAGTGACACCTGCCGACACCTGCCAAAACTTTTAGTGACACCTGCCGACACCTGCCGTGGTAGGTGTTAGCGCCAAGTATGGTCGGTGGGGGGGGGGGGGCTTTGCCAACAGAGTAATTCCGGTGCGTCACATTATGTGATCTGTTCTGCGCTGCTTGCGTGTTGCAACATGCACCTCACGGCATCCATTTGCCCTTCATGGCAATAGGAGGCGGCAAGTGTGTAATTGTGAGGAGTGAGTGTGGAGGGCACGCGTGACGACACCGCTGCACCTCACCAGACTGCCCGAAGATGCGGGCCGGCGAGGGCCCGCGCTTCCCCCGCGGCACACCCACCGTTCTTGGGGGTTTAAATACTGCCGTCCAAACCGTTGCAATCAGCCATCGGCCGACCGCTGTCCTACACCATGGCTTATTTGCCGTCGGCGCCCCCTACATCCGCCGTACCTCAGTTTTGAACCGCCGTAGGTTACCACCACCACCCCTACAAATGCCGGGCCCGTCGTCGCGTTCTCTTCGGGTTGACGCCCTCTCCCTCTGTAGGACGGAGGCCTCTCGGAAGCATCGTCCCGGTCCGCCAACAGCTTCTGCCTCAGCCCCAGTTACGGCATCTCGGACCAATGCGGCAGCAGCGAGGAGATCTCGGAGCTCGACGCCCTTTCAAGCGACGGGGGCGGTGACTCCGCGAGCACCCCGAGTTGGAGCCCGCACTCCGTGGCCCCCGGGTTTCCCTCGCGTTTCACGCTCCCGGTGCTCGGAGACGTGCATGCCCCGCAAGTGCCGGCCATTCCCAGCCCCAGTTGCGTGGCGCGTGATTCCGACCCAGGCTCGCCGGCCGCGCTGTGCCCCGGCGTTCTCCCGTCCCCGGGTCGGGCGCCCCCCGAGTACGCCCCGGCGCCGGGGCTGCGGGTGTACGCCGACGTGCCCCCGCAGCCGGTGCAGCCGGAGGTCCGGATCAAAGCGGCCGTGATGCGGCTGCGGTCGAACCAGGGGGCGGAGCCGACCACGTTCGTGCATGACCCGTACAGGGCGGTGCCGGAGTGTGCGACGACGGCAGCGGAGGCCAACCACTGTCTGACGGTCCCCATCCCCATGGGCAATTTCATGAGGGGTCACAAGGCGCACAACCCGTATTCCTGGGGCGCCGACATGATGCACGATTGGAGCCTTGACAGGCGCGGGTTGTAGGTGGGCCGAGAAGGATTGTCGGGGGTTGCGGTTGCGGTTGCGTGCGGCAGTTACACTCGGTTGTATTTCCGGCTGGTGGGTGTAGTCGCTGCCGTGGCCATTTGGCATCCGTCGTGTCACGCGCTCCGGGCAGACTCGGTGGTATTTGCGGCCATGCGTCGCTTATCTCTTGCTCGCTGCGGCCGTGGGGAGTTATAATCGGTTGTGCGGGCGGCTGCAATATTGCCGACCGCCCAGTCCGGTACTCTCCCAGGGGCCCGGCCGAGGCGCAGCACACAGCGTTCGCACCCCAGGGCAGACGCGCAACACCACACAACCTCCTGCTTTCTTTGTCTCTTTTGCCCGTCCCCTTGCCCGTCCCGTGGTCCAGGGCGGCCATGGGCACCACACGCCAAGAGCCCCCTCGCAGGTGGCGGTCGTAGTCAGAGGGGTCCAGCAGGGATGCATTGGAAGGGGGGGAGGGTACCCTGCCCCCCCCTCCAGGGCGCCCAGCCTATGCCCAGCCACTGTCTCCCTGACGCCAAGTGCCAGCTTCAACGGCATTTGCAACCGACAGTAACGGCCCCCAACCGCTTTGGCAACCTCCTACGACCGCCTGCCTGGCCGCCTGTCCTCTGAGGTCCCTTCCCTTCTAATGCATCCCTGGGGTCCAGGGCTTACAGTCAGTGGGGCCCGACACCGCACGCGTGTTGGTGCCGTGCCCTGGCCACGACACGCCGTGCCTTTTTGGTGTTGGCGCCGCGCGTGCGCGCGTGCGTCCTCGTGTGCGTTGGCGTGTTGCACGCCGGAGGGTGGGCATGGGCATGCTTGGGTTTCGTGACCCAATAGACTCGGGGATATTGGCGCCATTTGTGGGATCCACCTCCGAGGGACTATGACCCCACAGCACCGGAGGGTGGGAGCAGGCCTTCATACAGCCCCAGTGCCTTCCCCAATTTTGGGAGGCCCTCCCCGGCCCCCGGATTCAATGCGGCCCCTCCTCAAACCACCGAAGTCCAGCTTTCAGTTGAACTTAGTGTATTTGGGTGAAGAGCCTGCCAACCGCCGGGAGTGGCGTTCTGACTCTCAGTCCTGTTTTGTGTATGTTTGACAGTGCGGTTGCGGCAAATTGGTTGATCAGGAATGAGGGTGTCTCAGCCCACTGCATACCCACCCCCCAAGGGGACGAGCATGATCCCCCATGTGCGTTCCTGCAGCTGCTCCGCCGACACTGGGGGACTGGTCCCGAATCGCAACTTCTCCATCTCCCATTTCGCGGTTTGGCTGGAGATGCGCGGCCAGTCTCTACCATGACTGTCGCCTGCGCACATCGCAAGCACACACCCCCTCACCCGCCACTCCCGGTGCTCCAAACCGCCGGCCCACTCCGGACGCTGGCATTCCCCTCAGTGCAGTGATTTAACTGCCCCAGCGTTGTCGGGCCGCCCTTTGGTTGAGGTTGCGGCATAATCGAGTTCGAGGGTTTGTCTCTGTTGAGCATGCCGCCATGCCCCGTCCCCCAGACCTCTACTCAGTTACATCAGGGGGGTCGACGCCGGCAGAGAGTGACAGGTCGGCGTTGCAGCTGAGGTAGCCGGGCAGGGGTCGGACGGAGACGAGGCACGATGAGTTGAGCATAAATGTCAGTGAGGAAAGCCTTGAGAAAGCGTCTCAGGCTCAGAGTATGCACCCGACACTTGAACCGAATGTGGTGGCCGGTCGCCTCTGAGCCTCTGACTTCCCGATGTGCCTGATTGGTGACGTTTTGGAGAGGACGTTCTGCACATTGTTTCATGGATGGAGGGGAACCGTGTTTGGGGGCGATGGGGGGAAGACTTGGAACCGGGTCGCCAAGGGGGTGCGCGCCGGGGGGTCAGCTCCCGAGGCAGGCAGTGAAGGCGCCGCTACACCTGAACGTGGAAACCCACGGCCGTTGCCGGGGCACGGACGTCGCGGGGGTCGGGGGCTCGTACGGTGGGGCCTGCCTGAGGTCGGGCCGATTGGTATTGTGGTGGTGGGAGGTCACGGGGGGGGCGGGCCGCCCCCGCCCGTCCCCACCGAGAGTTCCTCATGTGCGGTGCCCGCGGTGCGCGGTGCGCTTAGGCAGGACTGGCGTAGAACGATGGCAACAAGGAATGTTGCCAAAAAGCGGGCATACTGCACTGAACAGCAGCATTGGGTGGCCAATGTCTTTGTTCGGGTCAGAACATCTTTGTTGCAGCCCAGGGCTCATTGTGTGTGGTTTCTTTGGGGGCTGCAGGGGTGTACTCCGGGTGTAGTACATTGGGAAATGACGCGTCTGCTAAAGCGCGCGGGGCGCGCGGTGCGACTGAGGCACTCTCACTGGGGGTCTGTGTTCAAGGCTGTGCCATCAAGCCTGGTCCTGAGTGGTGCGCTCCGTCATCTACTGAACGCTTTTGTTTTGTCTCACGCTCCATATCGGCGGGCACTGTGTCATCATCAGTGCCATGAGACCACGGTGCTGGAGGCCCCCCAAGGGCCCGTGCCGCAGCATGAGCAGCCTGGCAACCGCCAGGGGACGCCCGGGAGGGCAGCAGGGCGATGGCGCCGAGCGGCGTGGGAGCGAGCGACGGGCAGCCCTTCGACGGCTTCCTGGTGCCTCCGACTCCCGTTCTCCGGGCCTTCGACCTTTGACTCTCCGCACGTCCGCACCTCCCGCACCCTCCGCGACGCCCTCGTGCGCGCGCGGCGCCGCCGTGGCTGTGGTCCCTGCGCACCTTTGCGATGGATGTACCCCCCCAATGCGGTGGACCTCCTTGTGGGCGTTCCCCCCTTGTGGCATGCGCATCCCTGTGTGGCCGGCCATCTATCGCGCGAGGCGTGGCCCTCGCATACGCCTTGTAACGCCTTGTAACGCCTTGTAACGCCTTGTAACGCTTTGTAACGCTTTGTAATGCCACGTGGGCGTGCTTACACATCAGGGGCTGCAGCACGGCCAGTGTCCATGTGCTTTGCGGGTAGAGTTCGTCGTAGCCGGGTCCCAGTCGTGCAAAAGTAGTGCCTCTAATCCACACGCCTCATGGCCCATTGTTGTTGCGCCTTGGGGAGCATCGCGAGCAGGGCTCGTCGCGCATACTTTGTCATCTTATTTGCCCCAATGCCCTTCAATTTGTGTACCAACTCCCCCTTCCAAGATGGGCCTCTCTGCTTCTCGCACATGCCCCTGTTCAGCTGCCCCGCAGTTCATCCGGTGCGGCCCAGGCGGATTTGACCCTGTGTATCCTGGGCGCAGCACTGGGAGGGTGCGAGGGGGGCAGACATTCAGCCCCTCGCACCCTAGCCCCAGGTGTCGCCCCAGCAGCTCCCGCCCGCATTAGATGTGTGACCCAGTAGGACCCGCGCACGTCCCGTGTGCGACTCACTAGGGCCCGCCCACACCCGATGTGTGACTCAGTAAGACCGACCCACATGTGATGTCGACCTCAGTCGGATGCACCCACATGTGGTGTGTGAGTCAGTTCGACGCACCCACATCGGATTGTGTCACTCGGTAGGGCCCCGCCACATCTGATGACAATGTTGCTCCCCCTCGTGTCTCCATCCTCTCATTCTGAACTGCCCCTCTTGTCACGCATGACTGCCATGTGGCATGTCCAGCCCGCTCCCCCCATGTCAGTCTGCACCAGGGCCTGGCTGGCCCCTGTGGTCTGCATTGTTGTAGCATGTTGATGGCGAGTATATAGCTTGCGCTATCATGTCGAAAATTCCTTCACAGACGCGGCCATCTATATCTTGACCCGAGCTGCTGTCATCTGCACAAAGTTGACGCACCCCGTCCGCATCCTTTCTGCAGCTCATCAGCAGTGGAGCGTCGAATGCAAAGCAAATCCGGCACCAGGTTGCGCGTTTGGCCTGCAAAGGCGTACGGTTTTGGCTGCGCGCGGGTATACCATTTGGGGTATGCAAAGGCGGCGGCCGGAGGGTGATGCATTTCTGGTTCACCGATGGAGCGGAGGCCGGTTCCGTGCCGGACTGCACGAGGCGTGTGTGGCATATTGGACCTTTGGGCCCTGCCTACCCCTTATTCCCCCCACCGCCGCTATACAATGTCGTAGGATTGACCCCTGAAGTGAACGCTCGGCCTGAACGTGCGAGCACGATGCATGGCAGTGCCCACGGTGTATGGCAGACATGGTGCAGGGTGGAGTCCTCCATCATGAACTGTCGAACACCCTCCACGCACTGAGAGTTGGTTCAATGATATGCGCCCCCCCCCCACCATGGCACCACGGAGAAATAGAAACGACGGACCGAAACAGCGGCTTTGGTGGACCTTCATGCCATCCCCCCCCCTGTGTCCATCCCCCCCCCTGTGTCCATCCCCCCCCCCCAGGGGGGGAACCGTCACTTGGCCCATGAACAATAAGAAATCAATAGGAAATCACAGGCGCCGAAGGCGCTGAAGAAAATTTTTGGTTGGGTTATACTAGAATTGGCTGGTCGGGAGTGGTGTACGTCACTTGGTGTCCCCCCGGGGTGGGGGGGAACCGTCGTCCCTTGGGGGGGGATGGACATGGGGGGGGGATGGTGCAAGGAAAGGGAAGGGAGGGGCAGCGAAGTGGCGATCGGCCAATTGGCACCGCTGGCTGCAGACAGAGAGACCAACGAATGGCGTCATGCCAACCCACCCCCACCCTCACCCCGGCCTTTGCAGAGCAACACCCTCGTCAGAACAACAGGAGGCGCTGTTTCCGCACATTTTGGACCTATCTACTACTTTGCCTGTTATAAAGACCACCCCCTCGTCAGAGCAACAGGAGGCGCTGTGTCCGTCCAATTTTGGGATATCAGCGTTGCCGTCGCAAGGCGGGGGGGTGTGTGTGTGGTGCCTGCGACCCTGCACGCGCAGGCGACTGGTATCCCTTTATGTGCGTGGTGTGGCTGCATGCGTGTGCGGACACCTCCCAGGCCTTGCGTCTGTTCTCTGCGCAGAACGTGAGGAGGCCGGCGAAGCCCCTGCGTTCTGTTCCCCGACCGTTTGTCCGGTGTTGCCGGCTGATGCTTTGCTTGCCTCAGCAACCCCAATGGACTCTGTCAGTCTTTGCCCCATGTCTCGTGATACTCCCGTTTTTGAGGTGTACATATTTTTGCTGCCCCATCACCACCCTCCCGCCCGCCCGATGGCTGGTTTTAGTGCGCAGTGGAGGTCACGCGGACAAAAGGGGGGTGGGTGGGGGGTCCTTGGGGGGCCGGGGGGGGGGGTTCATGTATGTGTTGCGAACTTCACTCAGGTGTAGCACAGCTCATGTATGTGTTGCAAACTTCACTCAGGTGTAGCACAGCTCATGTATGTGTTGCGAACTTCACTCAGGTGTAGCACAGCTCATGTATGTGTTGCGAACTTCACTCAGGTGTAGCACAGCTCATGTATGTGTTGCGAACTTCACTCAGGTGTAGCACAGCTCATGTATGTGTTGCGAACTTCACTCAGGTGTAGCACAGCTCATGTATGTGTTGCGAACTTCACTCAGGTGTAGCACAGCTCATGTATGTGTTGCGAACTTCACTCAGGTGTAGCACAGCTCATGTATGTGTTGCAAACTTCACTCAGGTGTAGCACAGCTCATGTATGTGTTGCGAACTTCACTCAGGTGTAGCACAGCTCATGTATGTGTTGCGAACTTCACTCAGGTGTAGCACAACTCATGTATGTGTTGCGAACTTCACTCAGGTGTAGCACAGCTCATGTATGTGTTGCAAACTTCACTCAGGTGTAGCACAGCTCATGTATGTGTTGCGAACTTCACTCAGGTGTAGCACAGCTCATGTATGTGTTGCGAACTTCACTCAGGTGTAGCACAGCTCATGTATGTGTTGCGAACTTCACTCAGGTGTAGCACAGCTCATGTATGTGTTGCGAACTTCACTCAGGTGTAGCACCCCTCATGTATGTGTTCAACTCAAATGCGTCGCATAGTGCGCACAGGCAACGCAGGCACGCGGTCATCGCGTACGGGTACACGTTGTCGCGACACGCCGCTCTGCAGAGTAACGCGAGCGAAACAAGAAAGCAAACAGGCGTGTGACACACCGTGTGATGTGGAGATGCTTGGTTACCCGGAACAGCAAACGGTCATCGCCCGCTGCTACATGCTGCTCTGGGGGTGCACTGTGCGCTGTGCGCGCGCTGTGCGAAAAGTAGGCCATTTTGGACCCATTTTCCCCGATGGCGAAGGTGACCGCGGTATCTACTGCGTTCCCATACACGGGACTGCTCAGATTCTTACTCAGTCCAAGAACTTACTCAGTCCAAAAACTCAGATAAGGAGTTAAAGCAAACTCTGGTTCACGCTGAAAATGCCGGATTGCTGTCTAAATCTGCTGTTTTTGCCCTGGGGATGCAACTTCCCCGGTGGTGGGTGTTTTGCAGGGTGGTCACGGGAAAGCTAAGTTACTATCGGCGCTGTGCCCGCGCTGTGCCCCCTCTACGACATCAGCTTTGCGCCCAAAGAACGAACAAAAGCATCCTTCGTCAGTGGCAGTGCTGCGCCGTCGCTCTACGGTGATTTGTTGGCGACGCAGACTACGCAGACGGACGACAGACAAACCCACTTGTGCACTGGCAACGCAGGCAAGCAGTCACGGCTTGCACAGACGCCGCTTCCCTGTTGGTGTCCCAGCCACAGTTCATCTTTGCGTCGCCCCCGTATTGTGACGGAACGGTACCTCGTCCTGCAGGCCACTGACTGATCGCCTCCTGTGTGCACGTGCAATAGCCCAGGCTTTCGGGGTCAAGCGTTGGCTGGATCCCGCGGAATCCACACATCCCGTGACGCACAGCAGTTCCGCACCCAACAAATGTGTTGGTGCACGAGTCGGTTCCCCAACCTTTGCGTACCCTCTCCTCTCTGTTGTTCTTTCCGCAAGCACTTTGTACTGACCTTTGCGCACCCTCTGGGGTGTTCATGTTTATCCGACTCATGCCAGGGGAAGCTCCACAGTGGATTCCGGAGACCCGTTGCAGTACAAACTTTGCTTCGGCTGTCCCGGTACCGGCCACATCACACGTGGCATCCTCTGACCGGCCGCGGGCGGGCCCTGCACAGGGGGTTCCTGAACAACCGGATATCATGGGGGGGTTTTGTTTCAAATCCCCGCCCCCCTGCTTTTTTTATGACTGCTCCGTGGGGGGGGGGGGGGGTTGTAGGGGGATTACACGCCCCCCCCCCCCCTGTGTGACATTCCGTCGGGCTGCTGGTTCTTTACAGGGCCCTGGACAGTCACCCGTTCGTCCCTTCGCATGTTGTGTCGGGTCGCTGCGTTCTGTTGGCCGCTGCGGCCGGTGCTCCTGCTGGTGTTGTTTCCGCATTCGCGGAGCCCAGTGGTTTGGTGTGCCGGGGCTGTGCTGGTCGCGGCGCCGTTTGTGCGCTAGTGTTGTTTGTTCTGGGGGGAACTGTGCATGGGGGCAGGGTAACCCGCCGGCCCTTGAACTCCCCCTCCTGTGAGACCAATTGCTCCAGTGCCACCAATTGCTGTGGCTGCTGCAGACACAGCTGTTGCTGCGACTGCGGAGCGGGGAGTGGCTGTGGCTGTGGCTGCTGAGCTGCCGCTGCTACTGTTTTTGTTGTTGCTGCTGCTGCTGCTGCTGCTGCTGCTGCCAGGGCTGTTGTTGCTGCTCCCAGACTTCCAACTCCCCCTTCCCCCTTCTCAATAATTTCTGTGGTGACACAATTTTTCATGTCTGATTAGGACCCTGAGAGGGTAGGTCAGGGGCATTCCTCCGGAAGTTGGGGAGCAGCAACAACAGCCCCAGCAGCAGTGGCAGCCACGCAGCAGCAGCAGCAACAATAGGAACAACCCTGCCCCTGCCCCCATGCACAGTTCCCCCCAGAACGCACAATGGTCCCCCCAACCCCCGGGAGGAACGGTCACCAAATGACAGTCCCCCTCCCTCTCCAAGGGGGAGAACCATTTCAATTTTGTCGGTTCTGTCTGTTTCTGTTTCTGTTTCTGCCACTATGCTTGTGTTTCTGTACTCCTCCCGAATGCATGATAAGAGATTCCTGATAAGAAAGTCCACACTGTGCCAGTGGTTGATGATGCAGCACCCGGGCAAGGCCATGTCCTGCTGATTACGTGGATTCATTTTGCACTGCAAGTGGATGGGGATGGGCAACGGACGGTTGTTGGGATTGTGTTTGTGTGCCCTTGCACCCCGTCGTCATTTGGGTGTGGTTCCCTGCAGGTTGGGGGGGGGTGGGGTCGCGTGCGAGGGGGGGACACGGGGTACTACCAGGCCATCCATATATATCCGTATCCACAGGAGTTCGGTGATGCTTGTCGAAGAGTTCAGTACTCCTGATGGGCCACCATTTGTCTGTCTGAGGCCCGTGCTCAGTGCGCACCCCGTTGTGCCACTGTCAACGCATGTTGCTGAGCGCCAGCGAATGCAAGTTCGGGAACACGTCACATCGCACGGTTCCGTGTCCTCTTTCGGTTTGCAATGCGCAGGGGCGTCCGCCTGCAGAGCCGTGGTCGTGCACACCGGCTGTGGTGTCTCATGTGGAGCAGCTGCCGCGGGCCTCGTCGTGTTTGCCCTTGGTTGGTGTGTAGTTGCCGTGCAACAGATGCGGCCGAGGAAGGCCAAAAAGTAGAAAAAGTCAGCAATGGGTAGGGCTGATTTGGTCTAATGTATGGGGGCGCACCGTGTGCTGTGCACGTGCTGTGCGGGAAGTCGGCTGTTTTCCACCACCGGTAGCCACAGGTCCCATGGTCTTGAATTCTGCACCCTACAGCTCCTGCTGGTACACCAGGGATTTTTTTTTTTTAGTCTGATGCGTGCCACTGTTCCCAGGGTCTTGAATTCTGCACCCCATGCTGTTTGAAATTGATCATGCATGCTTCTGTAGGTGGGTGGTTTTCAGGGATTTTCCTGGGATAAGCAACGTAATAATTGGCGCTGTGCCCGCGCTGTGCGAAAACGCCCCCTATGGGTGGTTGATGCTCTTTTGTTGTTTGTGGCTGATACATATTTGTTTGCCCATTAATTGGAATAATGACTGATTGTTCATCCACTCTGGTTCGATTAATCCAGTGTTCTTCTGCCTTTTCTCCATTGAAGCAAGTAGATCATGTTGTTCCACCATCCAGGTTTTTGATCTGCTCCATTTCACTACAGCAATCTTATGCCTTTGTCCAGGGTCTAAACAAAGTTCACAAAGGTCGTGATGTATTCCTGCCGTTCAGAATTGTGATTGTGTGCGCACGAAAATTTTTCCATGCAAACATCCCAGGTTCCAGTGAGTGACACCAGCCCCTAAACCAGATATTGGTTGGTACTGCTCTTTTCTGCTTTCATGCATTCGATACACACAATCCCAACATCTCCAGGGACACAATAGGAGGATCCCAGATAGGCACCATCCCAATGCAATCCCCCCCCCCCCTCCCCCACAATGGGGGGGACCGTCGCTTTGCCCAAAAAACATAGAAAATATTAGGCACCAAAGGCCCCAGAGAAAAATTTAACAAGGCACTGAAGGCGCCGAAGCTGATTTACACTGTGATATTATGGTACAGCTCTGCGCTGCAACCCCCCCCCCCCCCCATGGGAACCATGGGTACCGTGGGCGGCAGGGTGGTGAGTCTCTTTCCCCGCAGGGTACTCCTGCCCTCTACACATTTTATGGTCCTTTCCCATGGGGACCAACAAACAGACAAAAAAGGCAGCCCAGCCTGCAGCAGTGCGCCCCGCCGCCGGCACCGTCGGCGGGGAGGGGGGTGTCCTCATTTTACTCCTCTTCTGCCTGAGGCGGAGGAGGAGTGATTTTAATGGGATTGGAACCGGCATTGACGGCTTCTGATGCTGGCTGCTTTACCACTAAAGCAAAGCAGCATTGTTGAGCATCTGCAGCACCTGTTGAATAGGAAGTGAGTTCAAGTGCGAAAAACCGGGAGACATGGACAGCGGTGAAGTGAGGGCACGATTGTTTCGGTTGGAACAGAAATGTTTTCAGAAGTATTTTCATGTCAGAGAGCACAAGAAAATATGTACGTAGAGGGGTCACAGCCCGTAGTACACTTCCGTAGAGCTCTCAAAAGGGAGCTTTTGGCAAAAAAGGGCATCTCAACCGCCTGCGACCGTGCACTACCTCACCACCCACCACAATATGCAACAGATCACGCATCAAAGGCGACTACAGCCCATTATTTTCGCTATCGACAACCTTAGTATTTGCAGCTCCCTTCAAAACATCCAAACACTCGCACCAAACCTTTCTTCGGTCACACCAATCCCTTTTCATTTTAGTATAATCACCTCGAAGAGAGGTTGTTAGATCAAGCGCAGGCGCGAGCATTGTATACCCCCCTTTTTTGGGGTCGTTCGCGTAGCATACCCCAATGTATGGTTTCTAACGTCTAACCCCTTGTAAAATCATCATTTTCGGACCAAAAATGATCCCCCAATGATTTTTTGGATTTTGACCCCCGTACCCCCCTGCACTGGGGTACCCTTTTTTGAGGGGGGGGGTGGGGTGGGGTGGGGGAGGGGGGCAAAACTTCTTTGTGTATTGTGGCCGCTGTGTGTGTATTTGGACCTGGGTCCTGAAGAACTTTTTTCTTGTATATGGACCCTCTAACTCATGGCGGGGGTCCTGGGTCCCAACTCCAGGTACCCCCAGTCGGCCCCCCCCATATGGCCCCTCGCCAATGAGGACTTAGCCGTTTTCACGCTGGATAGGCTGTTTAGTGGCACGTGAAGGTTTTTTGAAATTCGATTTTTCATGACTACCTTCCGGTGCCCCTAGGATTGGTTTGGGTGATCATTTGGTGACAATACGGGTACTTGAGCACCCATGGGGACCCACGTAGTGGCTGCTAGGCCTATGTAGCCCGTGCCATGGGCCCTCCGAAAGCCCCAAAATTGCTGTTGCATAGGCTGTTTAGTGACACTTGAAAGTGTTTCACATTTCCACTTTTTCCGAAACCCTTCTGTTGCCCCCACGGCGGGTTTGGGGGATCATTTGGTGACAATGTGGGTGCTTGAGCACCCATGGGGGCCCACGTAGTGGCCACTGGGCCCATCTAGCCCGAGCCATGGGCCCTCCGAAAGCCCCAAAATTGCTGTTTGTAGGTGGTTCAATGGCCTTTGGGGTGTGCACAAACTGCTTAAGCAGTTTTCCACCCTCTACAGGTCAAAAATGGAAATTTTTTGCAAATTTTTTTTTGATATTGTGACCACTTACAATGATGAAATATGCTATGTAAAGCATGTTTTAGACCCTCTTTGTGTGTTTTTCACCCTATTTGGGTGTGTGTGGGGGGGGGGGGGGGAAGGGGTCTAGGGCACACAACCTGCTCATGCAGTTTTCCGGCCTCGGCAGCTCAAAAATGGAAATTTCCGAAACTGATTCTTTTGATACTTTGACCATCCAAAATGATCAAATATCCTATGTAACGCATGTTTTAGCCCCTCCTCCTGTGTTTTTCACCCTATTTGGGTGTGTGTGGGGGGGGGGGGTACCAAGGGGTCTAGGGCACACAACCTGCTTATGCAGTTTTCCGGCCTCGGCAGCTCAAAAATGGAAATTTCCGAAACTGATTCTTTTGATACTTTGACCATCCAAAATGATCAAATATCCTATGTAAAGCATGTTTTAGCCCCTCTGCATGTGTTTTTCACCCTATTTGGGTGTGTGTGGGGGGGGGGGGTACCAAGGGGTCTAGGGCACACAACCTGCTGATGCAGTTTTCCGGCCTCGGCAGCTCAAAAATGGAAATTTCCGAAACTGATTCTTTTGATACTTTGACCATCCAAAATGATCAAATATCCTATGTAACGCATGTTTTAGCCCCTCCTCCTGTGTTTTTCACCCTATTTGGGTGTGTGTGGGGGGGGGGGGTACCAAGGGGTCTAGGGCACACAACCTGCTTATGCAGTTTTCCGGCCTCGGCAGCTCAAAAATGGAAATTTCCGAAACTGATTCTTTTGATACTTTGACCATCCAAAATGATCAAATATCCTATGTAAAGCATGTTTTAGCCCCTCTGCATGTGTTTTTCACCCTATTTGGGTGTGTGTGGGGGGGGGGGGGGTACCAAGGGGTCTAGGGCACACAACCTGCTGATGCAGTTTTCCGGCCTCGGCAGCTCAAAAATGGAAATTTCCGAAACTGATTCTTTTGATACTTTGACCATCCAAAATGATCAAATATCCTATGTAACGCATGTTTTAGCCCCTCCTCCTGTGTTTTTCACCCTATTTGGGTGTGTGTGGGGGGGGGGGGTACCAAGGGGTCTAGGGCACACAACCTGCTTATGCAGTTTTCCGGCCTCGGCAGCTCAAAAATGGAAATTTCCGAAACTGATTCTTTTGATACTTTGACCATCCAAAATGATCAAATATCCTATGTAAAGCATGTTTTAGCCCCTCTGCATGTGTTTTTGACACTATTTGGGTGTTGGGGGGGGGGTTCCAAGGGGTTTGGGGCACAACCTGCTTAAGAAGTTTTCGCGCCTCTCACACCTCTCCCCTCTTCGAGGTGCCTTGCCGAAGGCAATAGAATTTATTTTGGCAGGTCTTGCCAAACACAACACTTAACATTATTTTTACTTGGGGCACAGGTCACGCTGATTTCCCTGGGGGTGGGCTCTAGTTTGGTCCCTACCTGTACCATCTGTGATATTCGGCATACCCAACCTTGGTTGAGGCTCACGGGCTTGTAGCCCTCTTGGTGTGCAGATGGTTGTACACATTGACAGCTCACATCGCCGCTGGCTCCCTGCGGTGCTTTTTCCTGGTGACAGGGGCTGGTCTGTTTTCTAGCACCTACCCATGCCTTTTGTTAGATTGGGCACATTGGGCACAACCGACCTCGGCTGCGGCTGAAGGGCTGATTGTCCGATTTGTTGCGCTGGTTGTGGTACAAGTTGATAGCAGATGTTGTCGCTGGCTCTTGTCCGTACTGGGCAATGTGTGTGCTGAAATAGGAGCACAAAGCATTATACTACGTGTTTCAGGATCAGCATCAAGGACAACCTTGAATGCACAAAGCTGACAACTGGATGGGTTTCCAAAAAAAAAAAGCATTTGTAACAAGGATGCGCAGGGAGTGAGTCAAAATACCAGTTTTGCAACACAAAATGTGCCAAAGCTGTGGTCAAAGTTGTGTTTGGTGTCAAGTGTAAGATACCAGGAAGAGAATGCACAAGTAACGTCCTCAGAAATCTCTAGAAGTGGGATGCAGTATGTAATTTGCAATACCGAAGTAAAACAAATACTTTTGTGCTTCAACAAAGGGGTGTGCATGTGCATTTGAGAGGAGGGTGGTGCCGGAGCACAAAAAAAAAGTTTGAGAGGGGGGAGGCTGTATTTTTTTGGCCACCTATGTGGCCCATATGCTGATGGATACTGTACGAAAACATGTCAACAAAGCTAACATACATTTCACTAGCACCACATCAACATACCATGATGCAAAACGAAAGACAAAGGAGTAATGCCTTGAGCGGGTGGGGGGGGTGTCGTGGTAGAAATTGCATGTGTGTTGCCCCTATGAAAACACCCTGGCAATCAGGACCATATCAGGTGAAGGCAGATTGTTGAGGCAATAATTTGCTCATAGAATGCCACCGCCCCCCCAAAACCCTCCGGACACAAACGGTGGTTGATGTATTCCCTCCCCAAGCACCTCGCAAACGCAAACCTCGCAAGACCCACTGGATCATGGAAAAATTGCTGAAGATGTCTTTAACTTGCAGGTCCCGGAAATTGCCTTCACCTGGTAGATAAAGACCCCCCAATACTTTGTATGCCCACAGTCTGCCGGCGGCAGGCTTTGATCTCACAGATGGAATTTTTATTTTTGCTGGATTACAAAGTGTCGACTTTTGCCCCTTTGGGCTGCTCGGTTTGCTTACAGGCTACAAACGATCACATTCACGATGAGTCGATGGTTCACTGGATACCAACCATATGTTTTTGCAAATTTCCCGATTAACCGCCTTAAGGCGTGACAGCTGATGCCGTACTAGATGGCGTTCTCGAGATATGAGATGCGCAGGCCCCAGTTAACACACTTATCCAGTAGGGGCTTGGCATTGTCAAATCTAAGGGACAGTTGAATCCAGGATCTTACCTGAGCGCGGTCATGGCAGTACCAACCTTTTGGTTGGCGTCACACACTGTGAAGGTGGAACAAAAGAAATTAATGCTTTGTTGCTCATAGATTGACTTTTATATGTCAAAGTGGAACAAAAGAAATTAATGCTTTGTTGCTCATAGATTGACTTTTATATGTCAAAGTGGAACAAACGAAATTAATGCTTTGTTGCTCATAGATTGACTTTTATATGTCAAAGTGGAACAAACGAAATTAATGCTTTGTTGCTCATAGATTGACTTTTATATGTCTTCTACATGGAAAGAACATGGATTTTGATACTCAGTGTTCCTGCTAAATACCCTTGTGGACGGTTTGGATTGAATTGTCAGTGATACTCCCCGCCCCTCCTTTGTAATCCCCCTCCCCCCCCTATGGTGGTGGGGGGGGACCGTCCTTTTGACTTTTCTTTTGATAAGGAGTGGTTGTGGTGTGCTTTACTGTTTTTTGTCTGCTGGTGCCCACTATCACAGTTGACCCCCTTTCTCATTCAAACACAAATGTCCGCCACAGGCGATCATGTCAGGTACCCCTCTCGCAGCAGGGGTGCTCCACTGTTGGGAACTTTCATTGGGCCCTCTACCCTCTAGACCTGAGTTCCTGAACGGGGCCGTGCTACACCGACCCCGGACCTGCATTGTGCAACAGATGCTCATGAGTGCAGTGCCTGCATGGGAGGTAGGGTAGGAATCACTTAAACGTTCAATACCAGGGTAGTTCCAAGGTTGTGGACCATACTGCAGTGGCACAAGAGTTGGGAATCAAGTGGTACGGTTTTGTGGTGCACCTCCTCCCTCCCCTCTGCACCCCTATGGGGGGGACCGGCGTGACATTGGCAGGGCTGGGATTACAAGGGGAGCAGGGGGTAGCGGGTAACGTTCACACAGGGATACCGTTGACAGGATAATTGGCTGTCCTAAGCAACAAAACAAGAAGAGGTGTACCGCAACCAAGTGTGGGCTCTTAAAAACGGAGGCAACCCCCCCCCCCCCCCCCGATCGCCGTGGCAATAATGGCCATGACCCTTCTTGCTGTGCAATGACCACACGTGCCATGCGGATGGCAAGCATTCACAGACAGTTGCTAAACCCGTGTCTGTAGTCTCGGTGCTCTCTGTCACGCCAATTGCAAATACCTGCCACGCAGTGATGAGTCTGGCTCAGTGGATGTGGATATTTTGCTGCTTTGTGGCCCTCTGCAACATGCATCCCTGTGCCCCTCTGTCTGTGGCCGTCAAGCCAACAGGGCATGGACGCCATGCCGTCTTGCAGTACCAGGCGCGGGGTATGTGGCATTGGCATTGGCTTTTGATCGAACAGCATAATGTGAACAGAATCCTGTTCTATCCGTTTGGGCCCCTAAAGTCTCAGCTGCTTCCAGTGCTCTCGTCTCAAGCTCCTCCCCAGAACTGGAGCTGCATCGATCCAATGCACGTCGTTCTGACACATCGCCCGGACAACACGCGAGAGTGGGCCCTGATGCCTCATGGTTGGCTGGACAGCTTTGATCCAGCCCCACAATTCACGAGCGAGCACCATCTCTTGCATGCCTTTTATGCTTTCTACACAAGCCCTTTCCAGAAAGCACTGGTTGTGGTGGTGGATGGGTGTGGCCCCAAATCTCCCACTGGAGGATGTGAGTCGTCGGTGCTGTATGCAGCTTCAAGGAGGGGGACCGTGGAATTGCTGGCCAATGAGACCGTTTTGGTACCGATTCGACTTGGAAGGTTGTTTGAGGCGTGTGGTTACAACCCCTACCGTGTAGAAATGGCCTCCATGGGCTCAGTGGACGGCGAGTACGTTGCGCAAGTGGTCGACCTCTTGTCGAAATGTGTTGACCCTCTGTACCAGAAAGTGTTGGCGTGCATGAGCACGTTTTTCAAAAGCCACAAGCCACATACAGCTGCCAGGCTGGGGGCGATCCAGGTGGCCGCCGAACAGGCCCTGGTCTCCATGGTGTCTCATGTTCTGCAGCATAACACAGAGCTCTTGCCCCAATGGGACGGCATTGTGCTCGCCGGAGGCGTTGCGGCAAACCGGCGTTTGGCGTATGTCGTGGGGCAGGAGTTCAACTTGCCCGTGTGGCGCCCTTCTTTGCCAGGAGATGACACCCTTGGATTCGGCGGGACTCGTACGAGGCGCTCGTACTAGCTGGTAGGGTGAGCGAGCCGTTGATGGCCGGCATTTCCGAGGAGGAGGATACTGCTATCCCTGCGGCTCCAGCACGGATGGCGACCCGCCGGACGCCCGTCGATGAAACCAAGCCTCTTGTTGTGGGAGATTGGTTAAGCGACAAGGACATTGTTGCGTGGCACAACGACAAGTTGTACCACAATGAGGTCGAGGAGCCACGGGCATGGACTATGGCGGTGACATACATTGCGTCCTGCCTGAATAGGATGAGGAAGTACGAAGACAGTAAGGGCAACAACCATAAAACTGTTCGTTTGGCTTGGAGGCGGCGCCACATATTTATTGTTAACAGTGACGATCGCGAAGGGCTCCATTGGTTTCTTTGTGCCATCGACTGCAAAGTCCCAGTATGGGCCTTCAAAGTCCACATTTGGGAGCCACTTTGTGGTACTTCTTTGGTCCGGCCAATGTTGAAGCGCCTCCAGTCAAAGGGTGTTGCCGCACATGCTCGGGCTTTGGGTTTTCAAGAGGATGGTTGGTCATGTGGCTATCAATCGCTACATCTTTGTGATGAGGTGGCCAACCAAAGGGGAAGCCTGGACGATGTTGTTGTTACACGTTTGCCGAAAGGATTCTTCAAGGAAGCACTGCGCATCATCAATGCAGATCGCTCCGTCCGAGTCCCCGGCACCATCCCGGAGAATGGGTGGGAAAAGGAGTTGACTTGCTGGAAGCCCGGAGAATCTCCTTCTCCTCCAGCCTCCAACCCTAAGTCCCTGCCCCCATCTACTTCCCCCCTCCTTTTCGATGAAGAGGATCCTCTTTCGGAACCCGAGGGCAACATTGCTGCCTCCTCCTCGGAACCAACGGTGGAAGAATTCCCTGCCTTCCCGGCCTCCAACCCCGAGGACGTGCCCCAAGATGGGAAGTCAGTGAAGGGCAATGTTAAGGCCCCTCCACAAACCCCGCAGTCCACTTCCTCTTCTAACCCCCCCACAAGTGATGATGCCCGTCCATCCGTGTTCATCTGTCGGAAGTTTTTCAAGGTGCCCGAGGCGTACCCAAAGGGCGCAGAGGGTCGGTTGGTGAACGACAAACGGTTTATTCGAGAGCTGGAAGAGATGCTTGTGAAGGACATCCGTAACGCTTGTGCGCGGAACACAAATCCGCGTGCAAAGCCGAAGGCATCGGACACAAAGTCTGATTTGATCTACAAGCGTGTGTTTGGCGACTTCTTGTAGTTGGCCCCATGCCATTATGGTTGCATGCGAAGAATGTATTTCGCCCCAGGTGACCGGACTCAGGTGGTATCACTGGCTTGAGCTTCGTAGCCGGTGGCGCCGGCAGCAATATAGTCATTTTGATACCGCTTGCCAAAGGCCGAAGGGCAAATTGCATTTTTTGTTCGCGGTCATGATTCCGCCATCTGCCGCACGTTATTTCCGCCGCCATTTGCCGGCGATGAGTATAAAAACCACCCTTCACGCCACGGCTCCATTGCTTTACCCGTGCCGGAGGTACCCAAAATGTCCGTGGGGGCTATATGCTTCACCTCCTCCGGTAGCAATGGCGGTTGTTGGGTGGTTCTTGTGTTTCCCCGCCTTTTTTTTGGAAAAATGGGTTTTTTTTTCCCATACGCGACTTACGCCAAAAAAAAAAAGTTTACGCGACTTACGCCAAAAAAAAAAATTTTCCGTCGAAAAAAAAACGCGACTTACGCCAAAAAAAAAAAGTTACGCGACTTACACCACAAAAAAAATAAAAAAGCGACTTACGCTTATTTCCACAATCGAGTTACGCTTTCCTCGTGCGCGTGGGTGCCTGAGGTCCTTGTTTGTTTTTTTTGTGTTGTCTTCGCTGTGATGCTTGCCACTATTCCGGATGCGTCGCTGTTGTGTGCCCCGGACATTTTGATGGTGCCTTGCCTGTGATTTGCTGGGTCGTTAGAATTGTAGCGTTTGTTGGTTTGTGTCATTGGTTGGGTGGCCCTTGTTGAATGAGTCTGTTGATTGACCTTTGCGTTCTTTTGTTCTGGTTTGCGCCTGATTCATGTATCGCTGTCTTTCTTGAAGGTTGCGATCCTGGTGTAATGCGCATATGTGTTTGTTGCTTGTCGCCGCCTGTGGCCCCAACCCCCAAAACCCCCTGCGCACTTCCCACAGCCCCGCACAAATGGAGCCCCCAGAGGTGACCCCGATGCCCGACGGGTTCGTCGCCGCGCTGCAGCAGGAGGAGCTGACGCGGCACCGGCAGCAGCAGTCCGAGGCCCAGCTCGCGGAGTTCCGGCGCGCGGTGAGCGCCCGCGTGGCGGAGCACCAGCGCCGCCAGGCCCAGGGCCGCCCGGGGGGGGGGGGCCCGGACCCGCCCCCCCGGCGCCGCGCACGGCACGTGACGGTGCACCCGCGCCGCGCCACCGCGGCGCCGGGCCCGGCGCGGCCCCGCGCGGCCGGCCTCGACGCGCCCTCGCGCCTCAGCGCCGGGACGGTGGCGGAGTGGACGGCCGATCAGACGGCGCTGGACTCGGAGGACGCGCTGGCGCGCGCGTGCGCCCCCTCTCCGGACGTGACGCTCGTGCCGCTGGCCACGAGGCTCAGCCTCTCCCCGCCCGACTCCCCCGCGCCCGGGGACCTGCCGTGCGCTGCGGTGCGCGGCGGTGGGGCGCAGGCCGCAAGCCCCACGCGGGACCCGCAGCCCGCCCTGAGCACACCCCCCACCGGTCTACCCCCCAGGGCCCTGTCGCCCTCCCTCGAGCGCGCGTGCGACGCCGTGGAGCGCGAGCGGGAGCGCCTCCGCGCGGTGGCGCGGCAGGTGCGGTCGGTCGCCGAGCAGTCGAGCCCCGTGCAGCGCGTGGAGGCTGCCGGGCCCGGTCCGGTGGGCACGCATAGTCCCTGCAGCCCCCCGGTCTCTCTGCAGCCGGACGCCGGCTCCCGGTACGCGACGCCGCAGACGCCGCCGACCGGCAGCCCGCCCGTCCAACCACCGGCGGCGGGTGGCGGCGACGCCGAGGCGTCGCGCGCGCCGCCAGCCCCGGCCGCGCGGCCGTGGGGCGGTCCGGCGAAGGGGAAGCGGGACGGGGCGGCGGAGGAGGCGATGCGGGCGGAGCTGTGGCAGAAGGTGCAGCGGGCGGACGTGACCCTGCCACCGGTGTGCCCGTGCGCCTGCGACCCCTGGGACGGCGCCGCGGCCCACGCCCACAACTGTGTGTTCCGCACCGACGCCGCGGCGCTGTCCCGCGTCGTGTGCGGCCTCATCCAGAGTCTCCGGGCCTGAGTTGGGGGACGGCATGGGGTCGAAGGGGGGGGCGCAGGGCACTTCCGGGAAAATGGCGTGCTGCTCGGACGCGAATGTATTGTGACATTCGGCGCCGGGGGGGGGGGGGGGGGCGGTGATATGCAAATGTGTGTGGACAGCAAAAACAGTCAAACGACCCCGGCAACAACCAGCACGTCCTCAATACGCCAAATATTGGGCGCCGCTGACACACAAACGGCACATCCCGCCACATCCAGCACAGCCCCAACACACCAACCGCTGGGCTCCGCGAACGCGGAAACGACACCAGCGGGAGCACCGGCCGCAGCGGCCGACAGAACGCAGCGACCCGACGCAACATGCGAAGGGAAGAACGGGTGACTGTCCAGGGCCCCGTAAAGGAGCAACAACCCGACGGAATGTCACGCAGGGGGGGGGGGGGTGATATGCAAACGTTGTGCAAGGACCCCTTGGTGCGTCACTGCGACCATTGAATGGGTCGTACACGTGTCCTGCCTCCTGCCCACATGCGTCCGGCATGTCACACAGGTGCTTACACTGTGGCTCCGCCGACAGGCTGTTTGGTGGCATGATAACTACGCCTCATGGCATGCCCCTCATGATGGACCCTGTCCAATGCACTGTGCCCACTGGAGTGCCGACTGTATGGACTTGTGGAAACTCCGCCAGTCGACACCAAATGATGGGAGGGGGTGGGGACCAAGGTCATGCATTGTCGGTTGATTGATACGCACGGCCTGCTTGGCGGCTGAGATAATACCGCTGTACAGCAACCGCCCCCAACCGCTTTGGCAACCTCCTCCAACCGCCTGTCTAACCGCTGCTGGGGCCCCTTTTGAGGCCCCTTCCCTTCTAATTCATCCCTGCCGGCCCCCGGGGAACCTGTGCACAGTGCCCCCGGGGCGGGGGTGGGGAAGGGCACTGTGTCATACAGTCCACAGCGCCAACTCCGGTCACAATGGATGTGGCTACCCGTTCCAGGGTCTTAGTCATAGTGCCTGCAGCGCCTGTGACGAGCAGGAAGGAGGCATGGTGTCGGCTTGACACAGTGTTCTCTGTAGGCCCAGTTCAACCGGCCACTTGTCACTGCAGAGCCGAAGGGCGGCCATGGTACCACGGACGAGGCTGTTGTTGTGCTGACGTGTGCTTGCTCCCTGTGACCAAGACACCACATGTCTCCGTACGGGGGGTGCAAACCGGGGGACCACAAGCAAACCGGCGAACAGTACTTGTCTGGGCATGCGAAAGGGTCATCGATCACTTTTGGGAATCCAGATCCGTGGTGGGCCCTCTTCTGGTCCCCGTAACGGCCCATTTTCCGGCCGAGTGGCGGGCCGTTGGGGCGGGGTACCCGACAAGGCACATCTCTGGGGCCCGGCCGGGAATCGCTATTGCCCCGTTCAGCCCTCAACTCCGGCCGGTTGGTTGGACACAGCAAAGGTGTGGGGGTCAACCCTGGGGCACACATACAGCAGGGGATGCGCACCCCTGGCCCCCAGGCATGCATTGCAAGGGGGGTGAGGTACAACCCCCCCCCCCCCCCCTCCAGGGCGCCCAGCCTATGCCCAGCCACTGTCCCCCTGACGGCAAGTGCCAGCCTCAATGGCATTTGTAACCGACAGTAACCGGCCCCAACCGCTTTGGCAACCTCCTCCAACCGCCTGTCTAACCGCTGCTGGGCCCCCTTTTGAGGCCCCTTCCCTTCTAATTCATCCCTGCCGGCCCCCGGGGAACCTGTGCACAGTGCCCCCGGGGCGGGGACGGGGAAGGGCACTGTGTCATACAGTCCACAGCGCCAACTCCGGTCACAATGGATGTGCCCCCCCCCCCCCCCCCACCCGCCCCCGTGGGCAGTCCCCCCAAGAACGCGCGACGGTTCCCCCCAACCCCCGGGGGGGAGCGGTCATTTGGGGACCGTTCCTCCCGGCGTTTGGGGGGACCCCCCCGCCCCCCGCCGCCGCAGGGGATTTTGGGGGGAAGGGGGGGGGGGGCTAGCGTGTAACTGACAAGTCCCCCTACGGGGGGAGGACTATGTGCGAGGAGGCCACCGGGCACCCTCGGCGTGCCCCAACCGCCCCGCCAACCGCCATCTGGTCACAAGGGGAAACACGCACACCGCACGCTGTGTTTCGCATTCAGGTTCATGAAAGTTCAGGATTCTTTCAGGTTGGCAGGGACACGGTGGCATAAGGGGTAAACAAAGGGACCCAAATCTGACCTTTCCACTACGGCCCCGGGGGGCTTCCCCTGTTACCGATGTAGGGGGTCACCGAGGCCCCGGCCCTGTTGAAGCGCACGCCTGCCCTCACCCATTGTGCCGCTTGCGCGGGGCCCTTTTCTATCCAAAGGGCCGGGGATAGGGGGGGGGGGTGGCAGGCCCCGTGTGCTGACCATAACCCGCATTGCACCCCCGGCCTCATATCACTGCTGTGTGCCATCAGTGCTCTTAAGCGCGGGCACGGCCCATTGATGGAGGTCAGGGAGGTGCAAGATCAAGAATGTCCACTAACGGCGTCCACTAGCTTTCTCCCCCCCCCCCCCTTCCCTCCGGCGGACAAGCCACGCGGGGCAATGCAGCCGCGGGAGGGCGACGAGGAGAACACATAGGCCTAGTGCAGCGAAGAGGCTCTGTTTTGACGCGGCGAGTGGCGAGGCGGGGCAGGGGCTGAGGGGTGACGCCTGTAGGGGGAGTATCAGACGCGGTGCGCGCGTGGTGCGTGTACCGGGGCTGTTCCAGAGACTGTTTCGGCCAATTTAGAGGCTGCTGCGCCCGGTTGGGAGCCCAAAAGCGGTCACGATGTGCATGTGCACCCGTTTATTGCATGTGCCATGTCCTTTGCTTGTGCCGTGTAATGTTCCCTTGTTGGCGGGCCTGTAATTTGTCTTATTGCAGCCTCGTTACTGCACTGTTCTGGATGTGAGCTCGCCCATCCATAATGAGGCGTAATGACGGAATGTGATGCCTTTTTCAATCGGTAGGTTTTGAGCCTAATGACGGCGGTTCTGTGCTAATGGACAGCGGCTGTGAGCCAAGCAAAAACGGTTGTGGGGCTCGAGGACGGCGGTTGTGAGCCAACCGACGGCGGTTGTGAGCTAACCGACGGCGGTTGTTGGGCCGGGGCTGCCACACCCGGCTATAACAGCACAGAGTTTGAGCTCCTTACACCCTCTCCCCACCCCTACCTGTCTAACCGCTGCTGGGCCCCCTTTTGAGGCCCCTTCCCTTCTAATTCATCCCTGCCGGCCCCCGGGGAACCTGTGCACAGTGCCCCCGGGGCGGGGACGGGGAAGGGCACTGTGTCATACAGTCCACAGCGCCAACTCCGGTCACAATGGATGTGCCCCCCCCCCCCCCCCCCCCCACCCGCCCCCGTGGGCAGTCCCCCCAAGAACGCGCGACGGTTCCCCCCAACCCCCGGGGGGGAGCGGTCATTTGGGGACCGTTCCTCCCGGCGTTTGGGGGGACCCCCCCGCCCCCCGCCGCCGCAGGGGATTTTGGGGGGAAGGGGGGGGGGGGCTAGCGTGTAACTGACAAGTCCCCCTACGGGGGGAGGACTATGTGCGAGGAGGCCACCGGGCACCCTCGGCGTGCCCCAACCGCCCCGCCAACCGCCATCTGGTCACAAGGGGAAACACGCACACCGCACGCTGTGTTTCGCATTCAGGTTCATGAAAGTTCAGGATTCTTTCAGGTTGGCAGGGACACGGTGGCATAAGGGGTAAACAAAGGGACCCAAATCTGACCTTTCCACTACGGCCCCGGGGGGCTTCCCCTGTTACCGATGTAGGGGGTCACCGAGGCCCCGGCCCTGTTGAAGCGCACGCCTGCCCTCACCCATTGTGCCGCTTGCGCGGGGCCCTTTTCTATCCAAAGGGCCGGGGATAGGGGGGGGGGGGTGGCAGGCCCCGTGTGCTGACCATAACCCGCATTGCACCCCCGGCCTCATATCACTGCTGTGTGCCATCAGTGCTCTTAAGCGCGGGCACGGCCCATTGATGGAGGTCAGGGAGGTGCAAGATCAAGAATGTCCACTAACGGCGTCCACTAGCTTTCTCCCCCCCCCCCCCTTCCCTCCGGCGGACAAGCCACGCGGGGCAATGCAGCCGCGGGAGGGCGACGAGGAGAACACATAGGCCTAGTGCAGCGAAGAGGCTCTGTTTTGACGCGGCGAGTGGCGAGGCGGGGCAGGGGCTGAGGGGTGACGCCTGTAGGGGGAGTATCAGACGCGGTGCGCGCGTGGTGCGTGTACCGGGGCTGTTCCAGAGACTGTTTCGGCCAATTTAGAGGCTGCTGCGCCCGGTTGGGAGCCCAAAAGCGGTCACGATGTGCATGTGCACCCGTTTATTGCATGTGCCATGTCCTTTGCTTGTGCCGTGTAATGTTCCCTTGTTGGCGGGCCTGTAATTTGTCTTATTGCAGCCTCGTTACTGCACTGTTCTGGATGTGAGCTCGCCCATCCATAATGAGGCGTAATGACGGAATGTGATGCCTTTTTCAATCGGTAGGTTTTGAGCCTAATGACGGCGGTTCTGTGCTAATGGACAGCGGCTGTGAGCCAAGCAAAAACGGTTGTGGGGCTCGAGGACGGCGGTTGTGAGCCAACCGACGGCGGTTGTGAGCTAACCGACGGCGGTTGTTGGGCCGGGGCTGCCACACCCGGCTATAACAGCACAGAGTTTGAGCTCCTTACACCCTCTCCCCACCCCTACCCCGAGGGTGTCACCTCAGTATGGCTGAATGAGTGCTCTAAACCCCTCAAACTGAGCCGGCTCCACCCTTGTGGTTGCATGCAGGCAGTGAGTATCTGGCAGTGGCTGCTGCTGTATCCTCATACCCAACAGCAGTCTCCAGGCCTATGGCCCTCAGCGAAATGTACATACCAAAACCTACACGCTGTACAGAGGCGAAGCACACCAATACTGTTGCAGTGGAAATGATGATTGTGCCCCTGCAATAACACCTCCACCGAGGGACAGTATTTACAGGGCTTCAAAGGTGGACCATGTCCTAGAGAGGTTGCTCAAATACCCGATGCGGTGTGTGCACGGTGCGCGGACTCCCCCTCAGTGCTGGGGCAGACTAGCCAGCACTGAGTCAGAGGGCTACTTTCTGCAGTGGATCCTCCCCCCCCCTCCGGGAGCACCAGCCTCATAGGAATTCCCTCTGCCGCACGCCAGCGACGCCCCCTCCTCCTGCTTTGCACGACATTGCACCTCTCCTGCACGTAGCAGCACTGCCCAGCGGCACACAGGACCGTTTTCAGGGGTTTGCAATGTAGGATCGCCCTCAAAGACTGCCCTCCAAACCGTCACAGTCAGCCATCGGCCGACCGCTGTCCTACGCCACGGTCTATTCCCCATCGGTGCCCCCCCCCCCACCCCACGGCCGCCGTTACTCGGATTCAAGCCGCCATGGGGCGTCTATGCCACAGTGCCCCGTGCGACATCCCATCTTCTTCTCAGATTTGGTCTGCTGCATTCTGACTTCCTGGCACTCACGGCTCTCACCCCTCCTGGAACTTGTGCCCCGCCTGCTGCTTGTGCTCCTCTGCCCTCATTCTGCCGCTGGCTGTGTCTCCGCATACCTCCCTTGCTCCTCTGCGTCGTGCGGTGGATTGCCCCGGGGGGGGGGGGGGCACACACTGCTCTCGCGAGCAACAGCAACTCTTCCGAAGGCGTGTTTCAGCCCCTGTTTCTTTCGGTTGAAATATGGCTTCGAGAACGGAAAAGCCATACACATTTGTCATGCTCCTCTTACCACGTGCTCCTTGATGTGACGTATGCACCATTTTCCTAACCCCGGGATCCAGCGAGCGCAACACCTACAATTGTCGCAGTTTACACAATCATAAGTACGTACCCTTCATTGTATTTCGAAAATGACGGGGTTTGGCCCCCCGGGATCGGCCAAAATTGCTGGTGCAAACACATGCATTCTCAAAATGGCCGGGTTTTCGATTGCGTTCCGGACGTGTGGCACGCCACGGTACTGCTGTGGCCAACATTTTGTCCTGGCCAATCCTCATCGCTGTTGATTTCCACAGAGCTGCTGTGCCTTAATGGTGAATCCAAGTAGTGCAAGGGGCAGGCTCTTGATCACAAATGTCTATTTTCCTGATGCTCAATTCCAAAACCAAATGGCGGAATCTGTGGCTGTCATGAGTATGATCAGAACACAAGAGAAAGCAAACATTCATCGGGGGCTTTGTCGAACGGTACGAATCCTTGGGGTGAAGCACTTGGAAAATGTCCCCTTGATCGAACCCTGACCAAGAAAGCAAACTTCTTTGGTCCGATGGTCATATTGCGATTCCGTGGGTTGATCCACATTACAACATGTCATAAACCCTTTTGTACATACTCCTTACAATCCAAACTACGTGACCGTTTGGCGGCGAAAAGCATACACTCCAGGGGTCAACACTCAAAGCAACATGTTACCAGGGTGTGCAACCTTGAGTCTGCATTGCTGTGATGTGTGGCACGGAGGGCAGGGAAGCAAGGGTTGGGACGACGCAACACATCACATTTTCGTGTGCATATTTTTAGGATACCATGGCTGGAAAGGCCCATAGGACGGGGCGAATATACGCCATGACCGCTAGGCACGGAGGCCGGCAAAAGAGGCGAGCACAGTTTTGTGCGGCCGGACAAGGGTGCGGCGGGCATGCCGGCATGTGAGAGACGGAATCACACGAGCCATGGCAATGGTGCTAGGAGACGCTGGAAAGGAAGGGTAAAAGGGGGAGCCTTAAGCGCAGTGCGCGTGCAGTGCGCGCGCAGTGCGCGCGCAGTGCAACTATTTGGGCGTCTGGCCGTACTGGAGACCCATGCTTTGAGATCATAGGGGCATCATCCTTACCCTGTTGCGTAGGTTTTGATGCTTTTTCCACATTGGGGATATGGCATTTTTGGAATTTCACCCAATTTCATCCATTTCCACCCTTTTTCGCACTTTATCTCTATTTGCAAGGGCTATTTGGACCATGTCTTTGTGCAGGATACTACCCATCTCTTTGAATTGTGCTATGCCTGTGATTCCAAGCCAAGTCGCATTTGAATTCGCCATCAAATTCTTCGTCCGGCTGGTCGCATCAACTTACGAGGGTTGATGTGGCTGGTGAAGCGAAAGACCCGCCAGAGGGTGAGTAGTTCAACTCCGAATAATCTCGTAGCGGAAATTGTCGCCGCAACGGTCGTCGTATTATGTCGACAAAGGTTTCGATGCACATACGAAAGGAGGTACCTCCGGCCGACTCCCCCTCTACATTAGAGGATGTTGAGGGGGGCAACCAATACGCTGTTCATGGCTGTTCCAGATGTGCATGATGTGTGTTATGTGAAGGGAAGGTAGTTTGCAATTTTCTTGAGCTGGGGCAGTTTGGGTCACCTAATTCTAAGGGCGTTTCCAAGGGGCGTGCCTAGGGGCTCTTCTGGGGGAACATAGTCTAAAAGTAGCGCGCAGTGCGCGTGCAGTGCAAGGAATCCCCCAAAGACGCACATCCGCGGAGCACACATTGCGCACGGATACACCAAGCACGGGGTAACAAGAATGTGACAAGAGCCCCGGGGGATAGAAGCTCACAGGGCCGGGGAGGAGGGCGTACCAGGAGGACACGCCAATAGGGCAACCGGCTGGGCTAGGACAGATCACGAGTCCACCCCAAGTGGGTCACTGCCCAGCCTAGCCATCACGCCGTCCCCGACGGCAGCATGGAAGGCATTGGGCCTTGAGCCGATGTCCAACACATACAGAGCATCATCACTGTACCTGCGTGCCAGCAAACTCCGCGACCCCGCGGAGGGCGAGTCCCCTGTGGGTCAGGTTCTGTTTACTGAAGAAGCCGATTATAGCACAGACGTCACCGATAGGCAGGGGCGGTCAGCCCGCCAGCAGAAGAAGGGCAAGCATCACAGGTAGGTACACCAAGCAAGGAGGATATACACCATCATGCTAAAGTGTACACAGGAAGCAGGACTATGTGGCCCCCACGGCTCCCCCCATCTATGTGCCATCATCTTTTCTCTTGGTGTCTTCTTTTGGCTGAACGTCTCACCATGTGGGATCGGCAACTATGGCGTCCAGTAAGAGGTAGGGCACCACCTCCAGCAAGCAAGCCCGGCATGATTCCCCCCCTGCGCGGAGTGACCAGCGACAAAACCATGAAGTGTACCAAGCAGCACAAGCAGCCCCACAGTCACCACGTTCTGATCGCACATTGTCCCCGGATTTCACTTTTGAGGAGTGGACGTCTCCTCACACTGCAGCTACACATGAGGACTAGGCACGACAAGTGGGGTGCGTGATCCCGCATTTTTTCGATCCGGACTTGACCAGAGACTTCAGACCCACGACAGCTCTTTCCCATGGTAGTCCACGCTTGGGTACGCCCAAAGTTCTGTTGCAGCCAGGCGGGGCGAATCCCAACCTTGGCTGGAATAGTAGAATATTCTTGAGTGTCTTTGCCCGGTCTATGTTGACAGGAGACGCAGTGATGTGATGTAGATTGAGAAGCAAACATGCTGCAAGCAGTGCAGCTAGCCCGCAAGGGAGTACGGCATATATCACGGGTGGGTGCTCAGACAGGGAGGACATAGCCCAGCATGCCGCAGTTTTGTACATACGGAGCAAGCGAGGGGCCTCGGTTGGCCGAGTGAGTGCCAGCATTGCAAGCCGAAACCCACAGGTGTGCCGAGCCCAACATGAACAATGGATGCACTTGAGTACTGTGTGTCGTCGATCCCATCTTGAGGGGCTGGAGTAGCCAGATAAACCCTGTGATTCGGCCAAGTGCCCCCCTCACCCTCAACCCCACTCCCCCCACACACATCCCTACCACAGTCCAGCAACGGGCACGCCGTAGGTTGAGACGGAACTCCGCCTGGCTAACAAATTAGACCAGCAACTGCTTGACCTACAGGCCAGTGGCCATGTTTTGGTTTTTACTGACGGCTCTGCCAAACGGATAGATGGTGTCGGCCAAGTGGCAAGCTATGGGGTCTACGTCAGTGGCACCACCGCCTTGTCAGCCTTTCTGCCGGTCTGGCTGCGTCAAACCAACAACGTGGCGGAGCTGTAGGCTGCGGTCCGCGCACTCCAAATCACCTCGAGGAGAGGTTGTTAGATCAAGTGCAGGCGCGAGAGTCGTATACCCCCCCCCCCTTTTGGGGTCCTTCGCGTAGCATACCCCAATGTATGGTTTCTAGCGTCTAACCCCTTGTAAAATCATCATTTTAGGACCAAAAATGATCCCCCAATGATTTTTTGGATTTTGACCCCCATACCCCACTGCACCTCCGTACCCCTTTTGGGGGGGGGGGGGGGCTGAGGGGGGTTCAAAACTTCTTTGCGTATTGTGGCCGCTGTGTGTGTATTTGGACCTGGGTCCCCCCCCCCCCCCATATGGCCCCTTGCCAGTGAGGAATTAGCCGTTTTCACGCTGGATAGGCTGTTTAGTGGCACATGAAAGTTCTTTGAAATTCGATTTTTCATGAAACCCTTCCGTTGCCCCTAGGAGGGGTCTGGGTGATCATTTGGTGACAATACGGGTACTTGAGCACCCATGGAGACCCACGCAGTGGCGGCTAGGCCTATCTAGCCCGTGCCATGGGCCCTCCGAAAGCCCCAAAATTGCTGTTGCGTAGGCGGTTTACTGACACTTGAAAGTGTTTCACATTTCGACTTTTTCCGAAACCCTCCTGTTGCCCCTAGGATGGGTTTGGGTGATGATTTGGTGACAATACGGGTACTTGAGCACCCATGGGGATCCACGTAGTGGCCACTGGGCCCATCCCACCCGAGCCATGGCCCCCCCAAAAGCATCAAAATTGCTTTTTGTAGGTGGTTCAATGGCATTTGGTGTGTGCATTAGCTGCCCAAGCAGTTTTCCACCCTCCACAGGTCAAAAACGGACAATTTTGCAAAACATTTTTTTGATATTGTGACCACTTACAATGATGAAATATGCTATGTAAAGCATGTTTTAGCCCCTCTTTATGTGTTTTTCACACTATTTGGGTGTGTGTGTGGGGGGGGGGGGGGGCTCCCAAGGGGTCAAGGGCACAAGCCTCGGCAGCTCAAAAATGGAACTTTCCAAAACTGATTTTTTTTTGATATTTTGACCATCCAAAATGATAAAATATCGTATGTGAAGCATGTTTTAGCCCCTCTTCATGTGTTTTTCACACTATTTGGGTGTGTGTGGGGGGGGGGGGGGGGGCTCCCAAGGGGGCTGGGGCACAACCTGCTTATGCAGTTTTCTAGCCTCGGCAGCTCAAGAATGGTCGTCCCCCTCCCCTCTACGAGGTGCATTGCTAAAGGCAATAGAATTTGTGATTTCCCCAAAATAGCTCTTTGCACCGGTTCAAACTATGTCTACATGGGAACCACAAGTGCGGCACAACGCTAGCGCGTCCGAGGCTAGCACGACTCCTCAGGCCCAGTGCCTACACCAAAGCTGTGGGAGCAATTGCTCCATGAACTAGATCCGCATGGTGAAACCGGTCACAATCCTGTCCCACGTACAAGTCAGCAGTAATGAAGAAGCTGATAATCTAGCCAAAGAGGACAGACGGTCAAGCCCGCTCTGCCCACAACTGATTCTAGCCCACTATCGCACCATTGATAGCCCACTACCTAAAATTAAGAGACCACGAAGTACCCCTCAGCACCCCCTCACACCTACCGTGTGTAAGGTACTCGCTTTTGATCAAATTGTGGCGCCCACTCTGCCGTTTTTCTCTGCACTAGAATTCCATAACTGCATGCAGGATTTGGGGTTGTCCGCCATGGTCATGCCCCCCTCCACCTCAGTCGGCACCTGCTCGGCCCACATTGGGTCCTCCTCCGACTCCAACTCAGAAGGCTCCGCTGTGCACCTACGCCAGCCACTTCTGATTCTGCCCCCCGCTCTGAAGCGGTGGGGATCCCCAAGACGGCAGGGGTTACGTAGCCAGCTTGCGCACAAGTGCGCCACTTCTGATTTTGCCCCCCGCTCTGAAGCGGAGGGGATCCCCAAGACGGCAGGGGTTACGTAGCCACCTTGCCCACAAATGGGCTACTTCTGATTTTGCCTCCCGCTTTGAAGCGAAGGGGATCCCCGAGGCGGCAGGGTTACGTAGCCACCTTGCCCACAAGTGGGCCACTTTTGATTGTGCCCCCACCTTGCCCACAAGTGGGCCACTTATGCTTTTGTCCCCCGCTTTGAAGCGGAGGGGATCTCTGAGACAGCAGGGGTTGCGTAGCCACCTTGCCCACAAGTGGGCCACTTCTGATTTTGCCCCCCGCTCTAAAGCGGAGGGGATCCCCGAGGCGGCAGGGGTTACGTAGCCATGGGGTGACTCTGCATGGTCCACCATCATGTGAGCCGCCATTGTCTCCATCTCCATCGTGTGACTTGGTTTTGATTCTTGTGTGAACCAATGTAGATTAATTGTGTTGCGGGACAAGTGCCAAATATTGGTACTAGTGCCGGGCATTGTGGGGTCCACAATGGACATGGAGCATCCGTTTAACGGCGAAATTGTGCCGTGTCCATCAACTAGCACTGTGAGATCATGGACATGTGCATAGGTGGAGCAAACAAGGCAAGACAGGTCGTAATTTAAGGATAGGGTGGAGGTGCGGTGTGCATTGCTCGGTAGTTGACTACTTTCCATGCACATTTGAGAACGGCGTACTGTGGCTTGCCTTGTTTGCAACTGGGTCCATGATCCATCAAGATGTGATGTCCTTTGTCTTCTTAGCCACTGACATCAAGCAAGTGACACGAGTAGTTTCGCAAGTTGCCCGCCCTGGTGCTGTGTGCCCACCACCAACCCTACGTTGAATAAGCAATTGAACCCCCGCCCCCCCCCCCCCCCCGCGCCCCGCTGCAACCACATCAGGGGGGTCCTTAAGGGACGAGATTTTTTTTTGTTAAGGATCCCCCTTAAGGACCGCCCCCAGAGGCCTTTTTGCCCCGGCCCAACGCGGGCCATGTCTATCCCCCCTTTTTTGGGATCGCCGAGAAAGCAGGAGTTAAGTAGCAATTCCGCCCTCTTTTGGGCACCACTTCTGATTTTGCCCCCCGCTCTGAAGCGGAGTGGATCCCCGAGGTGGGAGGGGTTACGTAGCCACCTTACCCACAAGTGGGCCACTTCTGATTCTGCCCCCCTGCTCTGAAGCGCAAGGGATCCCCGAGGCGGCAGGGGTTACGTAGCCAGCTTGCGCACAAGTGCGCCACTTCTTATTCTGCCCCCCGCTATGAAGCGGTGGGGATCCCTGAGACGGCAGGGGTTACGGGGCCACTTTGCCCACAAGTGCGCCACTTCTGATTTTGTCCCCCGCTCTGTAGCGGAGGGGATCCCTGAGACAGCAGGGGTTACGTAGCCACCTTGCCCACAAGTGGGGCACTTCTGATTCTGCCCCCCGCTCTGAAGCGGTGGGGATCCCCGAGGCGGCAGGGGTTGCGTAGCCACCTTGCCCACAAGTGGGCCACTTCTGATTTTGCTCCCCTGCTTTGAAGCGGTGGGGATCCCCGAGGCGGCAGGGGTTACGGGGCCACCTTGCCCACAAGTGGGCCACTTCTGATTCTGCCCCCCTGCTCTGAAGCGCAAGGGATCCCGGAGGCGGCAGGGGTTACGTAGCCAGCTTGCGCACAAGTGCGCCACTTCTTATTCTGCCCCCCGCTATGAAGCGGTGGGGATCCCTGAGACGGCAGGGGTTACGGGGCCACCTTGCCCACAAGTGCGCCACTTCTGATTTTGTCCCCCGCTCTGTAGCGGAGGGGATCCCTGAGACAGCAGGGGTTACGTAGCCACCTTGCCCACAAGTGGGGCACTTCTGATTCTGCCCCCCGCTCTGAAGCGGTGGGGATCCCCGAGGCGGCAGGGGTTGCGTAGCCACCTTGCCCACAAGTGGGCCACTTCTGATTTTGCTCCCCTGCTTTGAAGCGGTGGGGATCCCCGAGGCGGCAGGGGTTACGGGGCCACCTTGCCCACAAGTGGGCCACTTATTATTCTGCCCCCCGCTCTGAAGCGGAGGGGATCCCTGAGGCGGCAGGGGTTACGTAGCCACCTTGCCCACAAGTGGGCCACTTCTGATTTCGTTCCCCGCCCTGAAGCGGTGGGGATCCCCGAGGCGGCAGGGGTTACGTAGCCACCTTGCCCACAAGTGGGCCACTTCTGATTTTGTCCCCCGCTCTGAAGCGGTGGGGATCCCCGAGGCGGCAGGGGTTACGTAGCCACCTTGCCCACAAGTGGGCCACTTCTGATTTTGCCCCCCGCTCTGAAGCAGTGGGGATCCCCGAGGCGGCAGGGGTTACGTAGCCACCTTGCCCACAAGTGGGCCACTTCTGATTTCGTTCCCCGCTCTGAAGCAGTGGGGATCCCCGAGGCGGCAGGGGTTGCGTAGCCACCTTGCCCACAAGTGGGCCACTTCTGATTTCGTTCCCCGCTCTGAAGCGGAGGGGATCCCCGAGGCGGCAGTGGTTGCATAGCCACCTTGCCCACAAGTGGGCCACTTTTGATGCTGCCCCCCGCTCTGAAGCGGAGGGGATCTCCCAGACGGTAGGGGTTTACGTAGCCACCTTGCCCACAAGTGGGCCACTTCTGATTTTGTCTGCTGCTCTCAAGCGGTGGCGATCCCCGAGACAGCAGGGGTTACGTAGCCACCCTGCCCACAAGTGGGCCACTTCTGATTTTGTCCCCCGCTCTGAAGCGGAGGGGATCCCCGAGACGGCAGGGGTTACGTAGCCACCTTGCCCACAAGTGGGCCACTTCTGATTTTGCTCCCCGCTCTGAAGCGGAGGGGATCCCCGATACGGCAGGGGTTACGTAGCCACCTTGCCCACAAGTGGGCTACTTCTGATTTTGCCCCCCGCTCTGAAGCGGTGGGGATTCCCAAGACGGCAGGGGTTACGTAGCCACCTTGCCCACAAGTGCGCCACTTCTGATTTTGCCCCCCGCTTTGAAGCGAGGGGATTTCCGAGACTGCAGGGGTTACGTAGCCACCTTGCCCACAAGTGGGCCACTTCTGATTCTGCCCCCCACTCTGAGGCGCAGGGGATCCCCGAGGTGGCAAGGGTTCCGTAGCCACCTTGCCCACAAGTGGGCCACTTCTGATTTTGCCCCCCTCTCTGATTGTACCCACCGTGCTTGGCTTTGTTGCGCGCCCGTGCATGCATTTTTTAGGTATTTGGTGGGGCGGCTCCCCATATGAAATTTGAAGCAGCTTGTGGTGCCCAAACTGAAACCTGCGTGTGCCGAAACGTAAACCAAAATGAATGCACTCGCCGCATAGCTATGGGAGTAGGCACCCAGCAGAGCACTCGCTGCAGAGCGACGGGAGTAGGCACCAATTGACGCATTCTTTTCCTCCGTAGCAATGATCACACTTGCTGTGTCTCTGTTCTACCTTCTACTCCGACCCATGGCGCATTTTGGTGTACGTTGCGTAGTATTTCTGCCCGACATGCATGTGCTTATCGTGACCTACCACGCCCCCACACCGGAGGCTGCCGATGCCGGACCCCTCCTCAGGGGCTCCTCAAGGGCATGCCGTTGAGGTGGAAGATGGTGGTTTGCTTGGGTTTGCTGCTTTCAAGGATTTGCCCATTTCTTTGGAAGAGGATGGTGAGGCAGAGGTTCAGTTGGACATTCAAGATTTGTGGGTTGTCCCCAAGAGGGCAACACGTCACGCCGACATTGGCGATGTGTATGGGGTTGGGTTGGAGGGTGAGGACGAAGACAGTGAGGACGAGGATTTGGAGCAGCCAGGGGAAGTTGCCAGTAGCTCCTCTTCTGACCTTCGTAACCCATCAGCTGTCCCCTCTACCTCTTCTAACCCTGCCGCGCAGTTGGTGTTTGCGTATGATGTGGACGAGGCGGTGTTGAAGGCCATGGAGAGGGGGAAATTGCATGAGTGGACTAAAGTTGAGTTCAAAGCCATTTCTAGGAAGCATGGTTTGAGTGTCAGCGGGGGGAAGGGTGAACTTATGGAGCGTGTCAGGGTGCACTTCCAGAGGTTGTACCAGCTGTAGGGGGTTTGTTATCAGCTGTGCCACCGGCGATGGAACATTCGGGTGGTCGAACGCAGTGTCACTGGATTTGATTGAAAAAAGCATTGCTCTTGTTCATGTTGAATTCTGCAGGGTGTGAGGTAGGGTTCGGATGCTATCATGCAGCACATGTGGGGCTAGGATCATGTGGTTGTGTGCTTATACAAATTTGGGCTAGGGACTCAGGGTTGAACAATTGGGAACACCGGGGTGAAGGCATGTACTGTCCGCGGGTTGTTTTGAAAATACCAGGTTCTGGAACAACTTTTTTTTTTTGCGTTAAGGACCCCCCTAAACCACATTCATAGCAGCATATTTGCTTGTGCCGGCTTTCCGCTGAGTGCCTAGATATCAATGATCTGCTATTGCTCAATGTGTGTGTTGTGTATTTAATTGGGACTATAGACCCTGGCCTTTCAATGCATTGGCAACAACGCGCAATGCAAAGGCCCAAGCACCAAACTGTCTCCGGATCTCGAGCTTGCTTTATCTGCACTATTTTCCTGTCAAAGTTTCTATCAGTTGCATCATGTCGACAGCCTGGGATCTGATTGATGATGATTTCAAGCAGTTTCTGAACAAGAGCGGCATCTCGGCTGACTTCAATGCAGCAACCTTGTCAGAACGAGCGGACTTGCGTATCAAATGTACCACATTTGAGTCTGTACAACATCGCCAAACAGGTAAGTCAACAAAGAACTGCGCACAAGGAAGATTGGATTGCATTTTTTGGAGCACAGGCTGCCTGAATCTCCGAAGTTGTCGGGGAAAAATCCCCCCCCCCCCCCGCCCCCCTGGGGTGTGCCCCACCAAGGAACTTGCCAGCAACTTGTGAACCTTGGCCGGCAATTGCACAACACATTCGCGGATCCAGATACTGTTGGGGAGCTTTTTCGAGGGGGTGGCTAGGGAAATTCCCAACCGTGACCAACTGCTTTTGTGCTGATAGGCGGTTGTTGTGGTCCCCCCTGTCACCTGAGTGCATGCTGGGGGTTTGGAAGATCCGTGCCAAAGTGTATGGGCAGCATGCCTGTGGCAATGAGCCTGTCTTTGAGGGATGGGGTGTTGTGTTTGAAGTGCAGCCCTGAGCTCAAGGGCAGTCCCCCCGGGCCTGCAGTCACTGGCCGGCCACCTGCTGCCTGCCCACGTCGTCCCTGAGGTGGTGCAGGGGCATCCCAATGGTGCTGCAGTCAGCATGCGCATTGTGTGACACCACCCGCAGTGCCCCCACAACCCGCAGAGGGAGCAGCCCACCTTTTGCGTCGTGCCAGCAACATGTTTGGTGCACGGCCAGAGCAACTTGGAGCGCCCTCACACAAAGACCGCGCCAATCAACCAAACCCAGTTGTAGAGAAGAGTGAGGGGCGCAAGGTAAGTGTGGGCATCTCTGTAGGCATCGCAATGTAGCATGGGTTCACGCATTCCCCCCGCCACCTCCCCCTCATGTTCAAAAGACAGTAGTGCCGCGCTTGTCAATGCCGCCTCGGGTCTTGGCCACGAAGTGGCCCCCCCAAAATACCCCTCATGTGGTTGAAATGATCCATGCCGCCAGGTACCATGTTTTGCATGTTTTGGCCCTCAGATCCCCCCCCCCCCTTGGCCGCCCCTGAGACCCCACTGCCCCCAGGAGCCCCCCGAATTTTGAAAAGTTAGTGGTTGTGGCGATTGCAGTGACACTGGTCTGGATTGCCCGCCTTAACCCCCTACTAGGCCCCATAGAGCCTTCTTTCTCACAGGTCCCCCTCGTCGCCATGTTGAAGAACTTCTTCAGTCACAGTGCACAATGTTGTGCTCGTGCAGAAAGTGCATGGCACACTTAGTGGATTTCGCTGCAATTAGCACTACATTCCGTGGTCTTTGTCGCATTGGAATGGCTAGAAGGTGTTCTACAGTCATGACAAATAGTTCCATCATTAATGCATATTTTCCAGATGCTTCAATCATCGTCAAGGGAACCACATGATGTTTGTCAGCCTCGGGCCCCGGGCTGAGGAGGACATTCACTTCATGCAGCATACAATGGTGGGCGGTGCCGAACTTCAATGCAACAGGCTTGGTGCCTTGCCATGCCCAAACGATTCGCGCGTTTGCTGGACTTGCTCCGGGCAACGGTCCATCTACATAGATGTCGCGGTGTGTGAGAAGGTCACGAGTTGCAGTGTGGGGAAGTTTGGCTGCCTCATTGTACAACTGCTCGGCTTCTTGTGGTGTTGAGAGCAATATGGCCCTGCTTGCAAAATGCTTGCAAATGATATCCATGATTTCTTCCTGGGGTGATTGAATGCGCTGCTCATATTTCAATCAGGCACTGGGAAATGGGTTCTGGGGGATTATGATTCTTGCACAATGATTGGTCAGGATGTATCCAAATGTACTGCAGGATATGCTGTTTCGGATTTTCTGTCCCCTGTAGATGCGCGATTGGATTATGCAGCCCTGGCCACAACAACATTGGAGCTGGATGGTTGGGAACGCAATGATCCCTAGAGGTCATCTTACATTACTCTGGCAATGATCAGAGATGAGTACAAAAGGAAGTCCATCCGGGGGTGCGAAATTCGCGCGTTGATTGGTGACCTGTTGAGCCTGGCGGAGAATCCAGCTGCAGCAAGCAGCTTAAATCCTGACCTGACCCACACCCCAGCCACCGCTTCAATCAATTTGTAAGGGAGGGGGAGGAGAGGGACCTCACAGGGTGCATGTCTCCTCAAAGCCCGTGGCTGAAGGAGGCTGGTGGACAAGGCGACCTGGAAATTGCTTGGGGGGGGGGGGTGACATGGACGCCCGCCGTGGCTGAAGGTGCAGGAACTGTTGTCTGAAAAAACTGTTTGCAGTGGCTGAAGGTGCAGGAACTGTTGTCTGAAAAAATTGTGTGCAGTGGCTATGCAGTGTGTGCAGTGCCAACGCGACCCTGAAGGGACACCTCTCTGCACCTGGTCATGCTTTACACGACATTCACTCCGCAGGTCTTCTGTTCAATGCTCCATTTTCTGAACGTTATTTTTATCTCCTGATTTCTTCACAGGCACCCAGAAGCAATGTGCAGCTGTAGACAGACCACGGACTTCCTGCAAAACGTCCCATGGGCGTCGCAGTTTCAAAGGGTCATTTGATGTCCCGGCCCACATGTTGGGTTGATGATTTTTGTTTTTGCCGAGGCTGCATGCTATTGGCTGAATTGTATATTATTATGAAGATGGTGAATATGTGCATTCAGATTGCATGCACTGGATTGGTGGGTGAATTTTCCACGTTTTTTCTATTCAGCAACAGCAACAGCTTCACATCCGGCAGCTGCTCTTTACCCTTGCGGGGGGTTGCCACATGGCATGCAAAGTAAACACAGGGCCAAGCCTCTTTGTGGATGTCTGTGGGTTGGTGGGTGGTTACTTGGTGAACATCTGCACAACTGCAATGCATTTCATTTTGGTTGGTGGCGCTTTTGGATTTTTTTGCATTTCACGTTGATCCAGGACAGCTTGCAACAAGTTTTTGCAGCAGGTTTGTGCAGCACTGGACCGATCAAGTGCTTTTTCCTGGCAGTCACAATGGTTTTATATTTATCCCCGTCAGAATGCATGGTTAAGCATGCATTCAGGCAACTGCATGGATGCAATTTATATCCCATCTGCCTACACGTGCAGTGTGATGCAACAGGGGCCAAAGGAAGCACAGACACTGACAGGCCCTGTCAGAGTTTGCTTCTCTATAACAGCACGCATGCGTGAGAATATGGAGTACAGCTGTGTTGTGACTGATTCTGCTGCCTGTTATGAGCACCGATGTGAATCGTGTCTCTGTGTGCTCGTGTGTGTAGTACATGTTGCCAAAAGTTAGGACGTTTTCACTGAAGCATTTCATACAGAGGCTGCAGGAATGCGAATTGAACCACCCAAGGAGCCAAAATAGATTTTTGGTATTAGTATGCAGACCACTATTTTGTCCTGTGTATTTTCATTTCTCATTTTCCCTTGAGTTTTGAGCACTTTTCCGCGCATGCCATATTGATGCCCATCACTTAACCACCCTTGACGCCAATGGCTGCATAAAAGGAGCGCGTGCATAATAGGAGCGCGGGCGCAGCTTTCCCGGCACCAGCGTGAAAGCCACCCACAGCCATGAAGCGTATGTCCACAGGGCAAAAACAATTTTCTTAGATAGAAAACTTACAGCAGTTTGGCATTTTCAGTGTGAAACAAAATTTGTTTTAACTTACCACCCTCAACGCCTGCAGCGCCACCAGCCTGCCTGGATGAGTGATTGGAGCTACGGCTTCAGCATCAGTCCCTACGTGCCACCGCCTTTTGAACCCTTCAACTCCGGTTTCACTGCCGAGGAGTTGGAAAAGATTGAGGAGATGATGTACCGTCATCATTCCTCAGGTGTGCTCCTGCGCTAGGAGCGCAGCCCAGTGCTCGACAGGGACGACGGCTACGCCAACCGCAATGCAAGGAGCCACAGAGACTGCGGCAACGTCAGCCGCAATGCAAGGAACCAGGCCTACGTGGGGTGTGGGGCGCGCCCTTCAACAGTCCGCCAAGACCACGGCCACACCAGCCACTGCACTGCGAGCTACACCCAAGTGGGGCACGAGCATTGCCGCTTTGGTGCTCCAGCAAGGAGTGCGCAGCAACTCCAGGTTCAAAGCCTGAAGACAAAGCACGGTGGCAGAGCAACAAAGAGTCCATGGACATCCGAGGAGCAATGCATAGATACACGGACACGGGAAAGTGACCAAAAGAGAAGCGGGGAACCAGAAAGACCAGACCATGTGCAATGGCCTACCACTTGTGAAACGTGACCAACCACGGAAGCGGAACTAAGGGAGCTGCCCCCCACACAGGGCAGAAGCGTCCTCACACTATCACAGCACGCAACAACCTGGGCAAGGGGTCAGAGCCCTGATGCCCCAGGTCCCACCAGCGGCCTGTTGGTAGCCCTACCTCTTCATGGTATCTTGGGCGCCCCCTACCCCGAGAAGCACACCGGCAACGCCCGAGCAGACCCGCTCATCCTTCCCAAAGGTGCAGCCCACACACCCAGCACAGATCCCCCAGCAAGTTGCAGCAGGGATGGCTACATGCTGTGCTTCGGTGTGTGCAGATTGCGTGGCAAGTTCCAAGGTCGCCCGAAGGCCCGGCCAAAAATCTTAGTATCGGCCCCAAGTCCTTAGAAGTCCTCACATAGCTTAGATGCGTGGTCCCCTTGGAAGCAAAACACCCTTGATCCCTTCCTTAGTTTCAAAGATGTGCCGTGTGCTAGCATGGTGTGCTATGTGCTTGCTTGTGCAGGCTGTGGCACATGCGCTTGTTGCATAAGATTTTCAAGGGCAGCTGGGCCCAGCCTCTAAATTGGGTGGAAAGGCGTTGCCCCATTAGCAAAATGGATTGCGGGCAGTAGCTGTGTCCTGATTGCCACGTGCTGCGGGAAGAAGTCAATGCAAAGCCATGACCGGCTCTAGATCCTCCTTTGCCCTTTGAGCAAAGCATGCACCGCGTCGTGTATTGGAATAAAAGCTTGGCAAACAGCGTTGGTTTTAGACCCTCTAAAAATAATATCCTTTGGAGGCTCCTAGCCAGTTTTGCACCACTGTATTCTTTTCTTGCTATTTTCCTATGTTCCTTCATGTAATTGCACCCCTGCCTTCTTGGAGGTAGATTGTTTGGTGAGGGGGGAGGCAAAAACACGCAGGGGGGGGGGGGGGGGGGTGGTAAAAAAAAGACGCCCAGCATGCACCCGGCACGCGCCCAGCGCGCTAACACCCCCTCACTATATCTTGCCAAGCCACCCATTGACAACAACAATTGTATGCACTTCTCCTTCTCACAAACATAGCACAATTAAGAGCACAATGCAATTGACAACCACTTCATAATCTTTGAAATGGCCCTTGGCCCCTTGTGGCACCCTGTGCTCCCAAATAAGAACAACCGCCGATATGCCCGGCGTGAGAGGACAAATCCAAACAACAACACAACACCTTTCCCATAGTTGTTGCCAAATAGCCGCACCACACTAGGAAGTGGCCCCATGCGCCCAATCGAGTGCGCGCTGTGCCGACCCCCACTAAGGGACGTGCTGAAAAAGAAAAGAAGAGGAAGAAAACCAGCGAGAACACAAAGATATGATATGTGCCTGTGGCGAGACAAAATGTCGGGCGCCAGCCCCCAAAGTCATGATGGTGGCGCTTGGGGCGGGTCCAAAATGGGAGCACAGTCACAGTGGCATCATGAGCCCCCCCCCCCCCCCCAACTCACACAGTCCTCCATCATGAACTGTCGAACATACTCCACGCACTGAGATTTGGTTCAATCATATGCAGCCCCAACTCACACACACTATTTTGCCTATTTTGCAATCTGAACGGGCAGTTTGGCAAACTGTCCCTTGAATCCAACAGTTCCAGCCCTGGAACAAAGATACCAATTGGAACCTGCCAGAACCAGAACACCATCATGTGACAAGTGAGCCATCACTTCACTTCTGCACACATTTTATAGCCATGACAGCCACACAATCTATTTTGTGTATATAGATGGAACGATTCCACAATGAAAGGGCAAGGGATTTCAGAGTTGCGAGAGGCCAATGGGCGTGGCCACCGATCCGCAGCAGACACAAATACCAATGGGCCTCTTGCTTCCCCACCCCCTGTTCCAAGTGTCTATTTTTTTCGCGCCCATGCAAGTCCGTTGATCCCGAAGCCCCGCAAACCATCCCAATGCTGGCACCCGTGTCCGGCTTCTGGTCCTCCCACTGGGGGTCTGATGCGCCCTTCCAGCGCTACTGCGTGGCCCTTTTGGGTGGGATCGCCCTTGGCATGGCCCTCGCAGCGCTGTGCTCACCTGTGCCTTCTGCGGCCCTGTTCAGTAGCCCGGTCCAGGGGCCGGGCCCGGTGGCACCGGCCTTTCCGCTGCCAAGGCCTGCCACAAGTGTACCCCGCCTGAGGCCTGCGGAGGAGCCCTGGAGGCATATGCACACCCCAACCGCTGAAGCCCCAGCAGCCCGCCGCCACGTGGCTGCAGACGCTGCACGGAAGTGGGGGAACACCGCCTTCAATGCGGAACGTGCGCCCGGGCAGAACCCGATTCCCGCAGCCGCCGCCGCGGCCGTGGGTCTGGGCGCTGTGGTCGCGGCCATCGCTTTTGTCCTCCGCCAGCAGTGCCAAGCGGTTTCAAGCGGTTTCAAGCGGTTGCAAGCAACCCGTCCTAGTCAGGCCCCTGGGGCCTTGGGCCGTGCTTGGTCGTTGGCGGCGCTTGCGAGTGACAGCAGCGTCGCAGCGGACAGGCGAGTCCCAAAGAACTATCGCGAGGTCCCCTTCAAAGGCAATGGCAGCAGGGTCTTCAGGTCGGGGGAGCCGGACACGCTGTCGGCCCAGGACATGGCCGCCTTCCGGACCGTGCTGGACCTCCGCTCCCCCTCCGAGCGCGACCCGGCGGCGGACTGGATGGGCGACGGCTGGGAGGTCCGCGACTTCGTCCGGGGACGCGCGCGCGACCCCCCGCCCGTCGCGGAGGCCGGGGCAGGCGGCGGGGCCCCGCCGGTGCTTTGGAGGATTGACGTCCTCGACGCGGACCGCCTGTACGACTGGCTAGAGGCCGAGTGGTGGTCGCCGGCCCAGCGCGCGCGCGCCGCCGCGCTGGGGCTCTTCAGCGGCCGGGAGGTGCGGCGGATGCAGCTCCGGGAGCTCAACAGCCGGGGCCTGGCCGGGACGTACGAGGCGATGCTGGAGACGAGCGGCCCCGAGCTGCTCTTCTGCCTGCAGCTGCTGCGGGACAGCCCCCCGCCCGTCCTGGTCCACTGCGTCAAGGGGAAGGACCGCACGGGGCTGGTCAGCATGCTCCTCCTTAGCGTCCTGGGCTACGGCGACGACGTGATCGTGGCGGACTACTTCGAGAGCGACGCGGCCTTCCAGAGCGCACGCGCCACGAGCCCCGAGGACGCCGCCGTCGTCGCCGCCGGGGACCGACTCGATTGGGCGGCGTTCTCGGGGGCGCCGGCGCAGAACATGGTGTCGACCCTGGCGTACATCCGGCGGCGGTGGGGCTCCGTCGACGGGTACCTCGACAGCATCGGGTTCGATGCCGATTCAAGGGACCGGCTTCGGGTGGTCATGTCGGGGGCGTAGTTGGGGGTGAGGGCAGCGCGTGCGCACCGCACGTGCACCGCGCAACACCGTTCTGCCCGTTGAGAACGGGAAAAAACACCCCTTAATTCTGGTTGCTTTTTACACACCGAAATGCGTGCACCGCGCGCGCACTGCGTAATTCAAGCCTTCAGGGTTAGGGTCAGGGTCAGGGTTGGGGTGAGGTTTACGGTCGGAGTTGGGGTTAGTGTCAGGGTTAGGTAGCGGTGTCAGGACGGCATGCAGCCCAGCACACAACATGGTAAACCCTGGCGTACATGGCATGTCGGGTTTTCACTTCCGGGGGGGGGGGGGGGGGGTCAATAGAGCCCTCCAAAACGGGGGGGGGGGGAGACTCGAGAAAAGGGCTCAATTGACAGGCACCATCAATCAGTCATTACGAAGTCTGGCGCCAAAGGCGCCGAAAATTTTTTTGAGCACTAAAATTGGTCGATTTTTTTCCACCAAATATATGGCAAATGATGACTTTTCTGAACCCCCTCGGCGCGCTGATTCCAAAAATGCCATTTTCTTTTTTTCCCGATTTTTGGGTCTGGGTCACCTCCAAGGCCTGGGGCCTCAGACTCGGTAGGATTTTGGGGGTCTTGTCAATTGAGCCCTTTTTGGGGGAGGTGGGGGTCCGGCCGGAGGGCTCTCTCGACACCCCCCCCCCCCCGGAAACGAAAACCCGGCCTCCCCATCACAAAACGCGGCATTGACCTGGGCGTACATCAGGCGGCGCTGCGGCTCTGGGGATGAAAACCTCGACAGCATCTGGCTTGATGCCGGCTCAATGTGGGAATAGTGTGCAAGACTTGTGCAATGCATGTCTGTGTGCCATGGGATGGAATATGGGGGTTTAGACGAACAATGTTGGTGTTACAAAACTGCATTCCTCGCATTCCAAATATTTACGCAAAATTTCAGAAAATTTCCGACTTTTATTGTTGTCATTATTGCTATTTTTCTATTTGCGGGCCAGTGGTAAACCTTGGACCAAGGGTAGCAAATTGGGACACTGCCATTCTTACAATTGATTACCAAACCTTTCCTCCACATCACCATTGCAAAAAATTGCAACAGCAATGGACTTAAAAGCAGCACTCATCTTTTGCGTGTTTTTTGCACAATGAGCCCTGCCCAGCTGAAAGAGCGCTCCACAAGAGCTGCAGTTGTGAGAAACCGTGCAACTGCATCATATATCAATGATCCACAGACTTGCCAAAAAGTTTGAATGGAATGATGGCTCTCCACTTCATGTCTCTCTAAGCGTGTATACTTTTGCCACTCTGAGGCAAGCAGTGCGTTCAGCCTCTCTTTCCTATCCTTCAAATCATCATCATGATCAGGACTGGGTTCCATTCCAAGAACTTTACCTGCGCGCCCACGGTACAAAGTTGCCCCCCTCCATGAAACAATTGCAACGACTCATACAGGGTGTGCCGCCCCCGCCCCCCGCCCCCACTCCCTCTCTGTATGGCTGTGTGTGCATGATTCATTAATTATTTAACCGATATTTTGACAGTATCTCCCCGGGAATTGCAGGAAGGGGAGGGGGGTAACCCGCCTCCCCCCCCAACACTCCGGCCTTGACTCTACCCCAAAGGCATTCCCATACCCCAACACCAGCCCCAACCGCATTTCCAACCGCCAGTAACCGCCCACCCCCCAACCGCTTTCACAGTCCCCTGTGACCGCTCTGTAGCTGCTCTGGGATTGCCCACAAAGCCCCCTGTCCCCTTCAAGCAAATTCTTGGCACTGAGGGGAGATGCTGCCTAGTTCTGAGCTTCACCTCCAGTGGGTGGTGCCTGGCTGCAGGGTGGAGGATTGTTTTGAAGTTTGCCAGGGTACAAGTGCAGAGTTGTGGCAACAATTATTTGCATGCTTGTACCCCCCCCCCCCCCTGTGTCCAACGAACACTTCCGTTTGGACCATATTTTTTCAGGACCTAATTAATTAGGTACTTATTGAGGTACCGGGCTCCCTCACGATTTGTATCGGCGAGCTGACAAACGTACATTTTAAAAAAAACTTCTGATATTCTGAATGATTTGCATGTAATGCTGTGCACTTTTAAACGTAGGATAGCTTTTTATTTTAACGTCATTGCATCTGAAGAGGATGAGCCCCCTACCTCTGGCTCTTCATAAAACACAGGGTGCTCCCCAACTGTGGGACACCGTAATTGTGTAGCTTTACCGGCGGTTTGTCTTATTGTAGAGTAGCACAGCTATCATTCACAAACTGCGTTTTGTGGGTTGCAGTGGAATTTCAGGCCCACTGCTCCCCATTGTAGCATCACCGCCCTGAAGACGGCCACTCCCCTGCCGGTGCTGGCAGGGGCTCTTCACACGGGGCCCTCGTCCAGCACCGCGGCTAAAGGTTTGGGGAAATGCGGGGCTTTTGTGATGTATCTTGCACTAATGGTGGGCAATTTTGTAGAGCAGGCTGTGAGGGAATGGTGTCTGTCAACTCTAAGACCTCTATGTAGGGGGGTTGCCCACATCTAACCCCCGGTTACATCATGGGTTGGATGACCACTTCTGATTTTGTGCCCGCGCGAGAATCCCGTCTACCAAGGGTGATATAGCCATTTTGCCCAATATGGGCCCCTGAGTTGGGGCTAGAAAGCCACTTGTTGTTGTGGCGATTTTGTACCCCCGATATGGTAGCCATGGTGTTGCCACGTCGCCCTTATGTGGGCACCCGAGATGAGAGGGCTGGGGTAGCCCCTTTTCATTTTGTCTTAGGACGAGGTACCCCCGACATAGTAGGCACGTCGCAGCCATGTTGCCCACTTATTGGCCGCGGAAAAGGGCATGGGATAGGTCACTTCCTCTTATTTTCACCCCCTGCTGAGCACTCTTGAGCCCCGAGAAAGCTCAGGTGAAAATCGCACATTGCCATGATGGCCCCCTCTCACAACATCCATCCATTAGCTGATTCTAGTTTGTCCCTTTGCTTGGTTCTTGGTACCCTCGAGGAGCTATAGGTGGGCAAGGTAGCCGCTTTCGATATTGTCCCCATGCTGAGCACGTGGGACCTCCGAAATGGCTGGCGTGATCCAACCATTTGCCCACTTCTGGACCCTTGAGAGGTCGCCACTTCTAATTCTGTCCCCATGCCAAGCACAAGGGAGTCAAGGGTAATGTAGGCACTTTGTTGTAGGCTTTTTGCCCATAGAGGCCGGTGAGATGGGATTTGTTCGCACGATACATTTCATCGCTCCCCTTGTCTCAAGATCCCTGCCATAGCCCAAGGTCTGATGTTGTTAGGCAGCCTCAAGAGCAGCGTTGCTTGTGGTGGCTTCATTGCACAAGTACCCAACCGCGGTGCGTTCAATTTATGGGCGGCTGTTTGCAGCACGAGAAATTGGCAACAAGAACTATCCCCTTTGCAGGGCACGAGCAGAAATCATGCGTACTGTAGCCCTATTTCTGCGTCATCATTATGCAAACCGTGGGAATGCAAGGTTTATGCAACCGTATCCATTCCTCTCAGCCATTGTAACCCGATAAAGCAGACTTTATATCGCCATTACAATTTCTCCCCACAATGGTGATGGCAAGGAGGTGGGCATTATGTAGTGGTATGCATTCCTCCTAACCATGGCGACTTGGAAAAGGTACATATGTCCGGAGCATTAGAGAAGGCACGGGGTATGTAGCCTTTTCGATTCTTCCCCACTATGGACCCCCCCGCCAAAGCACGTGTTATGTAGCTAGTCTCCCATCCGTTGTAACACCAACGAGGCAGGGACTACATAAGAATCACCTCGAAGAGGGTTGTTAGATCAAGCGCAGGTGCGTACGCCATATACCCCCCTTTTTTGGGGTCATTCGCGTACCATACCCCAAGGTATGGTACCGGATGTCCAACCCCTTGTAAAATCATCATTTTAGGAGAGAAAATGATCCCCCAATGAATTTTTCGTTTTTGACCCCTTTAGCCCCCCGTACCCGGGTACCCCTTTTTGGGGGGGTGGGGGGGGGTGGGGGGGGGTGTCGGGGGGGGGGGGTCAAAACTTCTTTGCGTATTCTGGGTGCTGTGTGTGGATTTGGACCCAGGTCCCGGGCAACTTTTTTCTTGTACATGGACCCCCTAACCCATGGCGGGGGTCCCGGGTCCGAACTCCAGGTACCCCCGGTCGCCCCCCCCTATGGGCCCTTGCTAGTGAGGACTTAGCCGTTTTCACACTGGATAAGGCTGTTTAGTGACACCTGCAAGATTTCCAAAAAAATCGACTTTTTCGGAAACCCTGCTGTCGCCCCTGGGATGGGTTTGGGTGATGATTTAGTGACAATACAGGTACTTGAGCACCCATGGGGACCCACGTAGTGGCTGCCAAGCCCATATAGCCCGAGCCATGGCCCCTCCAAAAGCCCCGAAATCACCACGCAGAGGTTGTTAGATCAAAGCCAGGCAGGCGTATATAGGGGAAAACGCCACATACCCCCCCATTTTGGCATTTTTGGGCCTATTCGCGTACCCTACCCCAAGGGGTTGAATTGTTAGTTTAACCCCTTGTAAAATCATTATTTTGTCCAATAAACGCATCCCCCAATGAGTTTTTGGTCCGGACCCCCCCAGACCCCCCCACTTGAAACCCACTTTTTTAAGGTTTTGTGGGAGGGGGGGGGGTGGGGGTGGGGGGGGGGTCAAAAATGTCGAAAAAATGACCCCCCCTTTTTTTGGGTCGAAAATCATGAATCTTTTGGTTTTTTTCGATTTTGAGCCGAAAAAGTGTTTCCGGGTCCCGACTCCATAGGGTTTGTATGGGGCGGTGTGGGACGAGCGCTTATGCAGTTTATGCACTTTTTAGCCATTTTTGCTATGTTGGGGGTTTTGGCAAACCCGATGACCCCGTGGTACCCACTCTGAGGGGTGTGAGTAGGGATGTTGTGACAGTATATGCCTACTAGGATACAAAAGGACTTTTTTTGCAGTCTGTAGCCTTGCTTAGGGCCGGTTAATGCCCGTGCCAAAGACGTGAAATGTCTGTTTCCACCAATAATGGCTTAGTGAATGGGCCGGTACACAACCTGCTTATGCAGTTTTTCACCTTGGACAGCTCAAAAACCGAAGTTTTCGAAACTTGTTTTTTTGATATTGTCATCACCTACAATGACCATCCAAGGTATGTAAAGCATGTTTTAGGCTGTATTTACGTGTTTTTCACCTTATTTGGGTATTGGGTGGGGGGGGGGGGGGGTCTCCCAAGGGATGGGTACACAACCTGCTTGTGCAGTTTTTCACCCCGGGCAGCTCAAAAATCGAAGTTTCCGAAACTTGTTTTTTGGATATTGTGACCACTTAAAATGACCATCCAAGCTATGTAAAGCATGTTCTAGGCCGTATTTGGATGTTTTTCACCCTATTTGGGTATTAGGTCCGGGGGGGAGGGGGGGGGGGCCTCCCAAGGGATTGGTACACAACGTGGTTATGCAGTTTTTTACTCAGGGCAGCTCAAAAATCGAAGTTTTCAAAACTGGTCTTTTTGATATTGTGACCACCTAAAATGACCATCCAAGCTATGTAAAGCATGTTTTGGGCCGTATTTACGTGTTTTTCATCCGATTTGGGTATTAGGTCCGGGGGGGGGGGGGGTCTCCCAAGGGATTGGTACACAACCTGCTTATGCAATTTTTCGCCCTTGGCAGCTCAAAAATCGAAGTTTATGAAACTTGTTTTTTTGATATTGTGATCACCTAAAATGGCCATCCAAGGTATGTAAAGCATGTTTTAGGCCATAGTTACGTGTTTTTCACCCTATTTGGGTATTGGCTTGGGGGGGGGGCGGGCTTCCAAGGGATGGGTACACCCACAACCTGCTCATACAATTTTTCACCCTGGGCAGCTCAAAAATCGAAGTTTTGGAAACTTATTTTTTTGATATCGTGATCACGTAAAATGATCATCCAAGCTATGCAAAGCATGTTTTAGCCCGTATTTATGTAGTTTATACCCTATTTTGGGTGTGTGTTGCTTGGAGTAGATGCTCTGCGAGGTGGACTTGCCGAAGGCAATAGAATTGCCGTTGTGTAGGCTGGTTAGTGACACCTACAAGATTTCCGAAATTCGCCTTTTCCGAAACCCTTCTGTTGCCCCTGGGATGGGTTTGGGTGATGATTTAGTGACAATACGGGTACTTGAGCACCCAGGGGGACCCACGTTGTGGCCGCTGGGCCTATGTAGCCCGTGCCACGGGCCCCCCAAAAGCTTCAAAATTGCTGTTTGTAGGTGGTTCAATGGCATTTGGTGTGAGCACAAACCGCTTAAGCAGCTTTCAACCCTTTACAAGTCAAAAATGGAAAAAATTTTGCAAAACATTTTTTTGATATTGTGACCACTTACAATGATGAAATATGCTATGTAAAGCATGTTTTACCCCCCTTTTATGTGTTTTTCACCCTATTTGGGTGTGGGGGGGGGGGGGGGGGCTCCAAGGGGTCTAGGGCGCAACCTGCTTATGCAGTTTTCCCGCCTCAACAGCTCAAAAATGGAAATCACCTCGCAGAGGTTGTTAGATCAAAGCCAGGCAGGCGTATATATGGGGAAAACGCCACATACCCCCCATTTTGGGCCTATTCGCGTACCCTACCCCAAGGGGTTGAATTGTTAGTTTAACCCCTTGTAAAATCATTATTTTGTCCAATAAACGCATCCCCCAATGAGTTTTTGGTCCGGACCCCCCCAGACCCCCCCCCACTTGAAACCCACTTTTTTTGGGGGGGGGTGGGGGTGGGGGGGTGGGGGGGGGGGGGTCAAAAATGTCGAAAAAATGACCCCCCCTTTTTTTGGGTCGAAAATCATGAATCTTTTGGTTTTTTTCGATTTTGAGCCGAAAAAGTGTTTCCGGGTCCCGACTCCATAGGGTTTGTATGGGGCGGTGTGGGACGAGCGCTTATGCAGTTTATGCACTTTTTCAGCCATTTTTGCTATGTTGGCGGTTTTGGCGACCTCGGTGACCCCGTGGTACCCACCCTGAGGGGTGTGAGTGGGGATGTTGTGACAGTATATGCCTACTAGGATCCGAAAGGACGTTTTTTGCAGTGTCTAGCCTTGCTTATGGCCGTTCACAACCCGTGCCAAAGACGCGAAATGACTGTTTCCACCAATAATGGCCTAGTGAATGGGGAGGTACACAACCTGCTTATGCAGTTTTTCACCCCAGGCAGCTCAAAAATCGAAGTTTTCGAAACTTGTTTTTTTGATATTGTGACCACCCAAAATGACATTTCAAACCATGCAAAGCATGTTTTAGGCCGTATTTACGTGTTTTTCACCCTATTTGGGTGTTAGGTCCGCGGGGGGGGGGGGGGGGCTCCCAAGGGACGGGTGCACAACCTGCTTATGCAGTTTTTCAACCCGGACAACTCAAAAATAACAGTTTTCGAAACTTGTTTTTTTGATATTGTGACCACCCAAAATGACATTTCAAGCTATGCAAAGCATGTTTTTGGCCATATTTACGTGTTTTTCACCCTATTTGGGTGTTGGGTCCGGGGGGGGGGGGTGTCTCCCAAGGGACGGGTGCACAACCTGCTTATGTAGTTTTTCAACCCGGACAGCTCAAAAATCGAAGTTTTCGAAACTTGTTTTTTTGATATTGTGACCACCTAAAATGACCATCCAATCTATGCAAAGCATGTTTTAGGCCGTATTTACGTGTTTTTCACCCTTTTTGGGTGTTAGGTCGGGGGGGGGGGGGGGGGTCTCCCAAGGGACGGGTGCACAACCTGCTTCTGCAGTTTTTCACCCCGGACAGCTCAAAAATGGAAGTTTATGAAACATATTTTTTTGATATTGTGACCACCCAAAATGACCATCCAAGCTATGGAAAGCATGTTTTAGGCCGTATTTACGTGTTTTTCACCCTATTTGGGTATGAGGTCGGGGGGGGGGTGGGGGGGGGGCTCCCAAGGGATTGGTACACAGCCTGCTTATGCAGCTTTTCACCCTAGGCAGCTCAAAAATCAAAGTTTTGGAAAAATGTTTTTTTGATATTGTGACCACTCAAAATGACCATCCAAGGAATGTAAAGCATGTTTTAGGCCGTATTTACGTGTTTTTCACCCTATTTGGGTATTAGGTCCGGGGGGGGTCAAAAAATGACCCCCCCATTTTTTGGGTCAAAAATAATGAATCTTTTGGTTTTTTTTGATTTTGAGCCGAAAAAGTGTTTCCCGGTCCCGACTCCATAGGGTTTGTATGGGGCGGAGTGGGACGAGCGCTTATGCAGTTTATGCACTTTTCAGCCATTTTTGCTATGTTGGCGGTTTTGGCGACCTCGGTGACCCCGTGGTATCCACTTTGAGGGGTGTGAGTGGGGATGTGGTGACAGTATCTGCCTCCTAGTATACGGAATGACGTTTTTTGCAGTCTCTAGCCTTGCTTAGGGCCGTTCACAACCCGTGCCAAAGACGCCAAATGGCTGTTTCCACCAATAATGGCCTCGTGAATGGGCCAGTACACAACCTGCTTATGCAGTTTTTCACCCCGGGCAGCTCAAAAATCGAAGTTTTCGAACATTGTTTTTATGATATTGTGATCACCTAAAATGACCATCCAAGGTATGTAAAGCATGTTTCAGGCCGTATTTGCGTGTTTTTCACCCTATTTGGGTATTAGGTCAAGGGGGGGTGTCTCCCAAGGGATTGGTACACAACCTGCTTATGCAGCTTTTCACCCTAGGCAGCTCAAAAATCAAAGTTTTGGAAAAATGTTTTTTTGATATTGTGACCACTCAAAATGACCATCCAAGGAATGTAAAGCATGTTTTAGGCCGTATTTACGTGTTTTTCACCCTATTTGGGTATTAGGTCCGGGGGGGGGGGGGGGCTCCCAAGGGATTGGTACACAGCCTGCTTATGCAGCTTTTCACCCTAGGCAGCTCAAAAATCAAAGTTTTGGAAAAATGTTTTTTTGATATTGTGACCACCTAAAATGACCATCCAAGGAATGTAAAGCATGTTTTAGGCCGTATTTACGTGTTTTTCACTCTATTTGGGTATTAGGTCCGGGGGTTGGGGGGGGGGGGGGGGGGCTCCCAAGAGATGGGTACACAACCTGCTTGTGCAGTTTTTCAGCCTAGGCAGCTCAAAAATCGAAGTTTTCAAAAGTTGTTTTTTTGATATTGTGATCACCTAAAATGACCATCCAAGATACGTGAAGCATGTCTTAGCCCGTATTTATGTCGTTTTTACCCTATTTTGTGTGTGCGTTGCTTGGGGTAGATTCTCTGCGAGGTGGACTTGCCGAAGGCAATAGAATCACCTCGCAGAGGTTGTTAGATCAAAGCCAGGCAGGCGTATATATGGGGAAAACGCCACATACCCCCCCATTTGGGCCTATTCGCGTACCCTACCCCAAGGGGTTGAATCGTTAGTTTAACCCCTTGTAAAATCATTATTTTGTCCAATAAACGCATCCCCCAATGAGTTTTTGGTCCGGACCCCCCCAGACCCCCCCCACTTGAAACCCATTTTTTAGGGGGGGGTGGGGGTGGGGGTGGGGGGGTGGGGGGGGGGTCAAAAATGTCGAAAAAAATGACCCCCCCTTTTTTTGGGTCGAAAATCATGAATCTTTTGGTTTTTTTCGATTTTGAGCCGAAAAAGTGTTTCCGGGTCCCGACTCCATAGGGTTTGTATGGGGCGGTGTGGGACGAGCGCTTATGCAGTTTATGCACGTTTTCAGTGAATGGGGAGGTACACGACCTGCTTGTGCAGTTTTTCACCCTGGACAGCTCAAAAATCGAAGTTTTCGAAACTTGTTTTTTTGATATTGTGACCACCCAAAATGACCATCCAAGGTATGTAAAGCATGTTTTAGGCCGTATTTACATGATTTTCACCCTATTTGGGTATTGGGTCCGGGGGGGGGGGGGGGTCCTCCCAAGGGACGGGTGCACAACCTGCTGATGCAGTTTTTCAACCCAGGCAGCTCAAAAATTGAAGTTTTCGAAACTTGTTTTTTTGATATTGTGACCACCTAAAATGACCATCCAAGCTATGGAAAGCATGTTTTAGGCCGTATTTACGTGTTTTTCACCCTTTTTGGGTGTTAGGTCGGGGGGGGGGGGGGTCTCCCAAGGGACGGGTGCACAACCTGCTTATGCAGTTTGTCACCTCGGACAGCTCAAAAATGGAAGTTTTCGAAACATATTTTTTTGATATTTTGACCACCCAAAATGACCATCCAAGGTATGTAAAGCATGTTTTAGGCCGTATTTCCGTGTTTTTCACCCTATTTGGGTATCAGGTCGGGGGGGGGGGGTCTCCCAAGGGACGGGTGCACAACCTGCTTATGCAGTTTTTCACCCCGGACAGCTCAAAAATCGAAGTTTTCGAAACTTGTTTTTGTGATGTTGTGATCACCTAAAATGACCATCCAAGGTATGTAAAGCATGTTTTAGGCCGTATTTACGTGTTTTTCACCCGATTTGGGTATTAGGTCCAAGGGGGGGGGGTCTCCCAAGGGACGGGTGCACAACCTGCTGATGCAGTTTTTCAACCCAGGCAGCTCAAAAATCGAAGTTTTCGAAACTTGTTTTTTTGATATTGTGACCACCTAAAATGACCATCCAAACTATGGAAAGCATGTTTTAGGCCGTATTTACGTGTTTTTCACCCTTTTTGGGTGTTAGGTCGGGGGGGGGGGGGGTCTCCCAAGGGACGGGTGCACAACCTGCTTATGCAGTTTGTCACCTCGGACAGCTCAAAAATGGAAGTTTTCGAAACATATTTTTTTGATATTTTGACCACCCAAAATGACCATCCAAGGTATGTAAAGCATGTTTTAGGCCGTATTTCCGTGTTTTTCACCCTATTTGGGTATCAGGTCGGGGGGGGGGGGTCTCCCAAGGGACGGGTGCACAACCTGCTTATGCAGTTTTTCACCCCGGACAGCTCAAAAATCGAAGTTTTCGAAACTTGTTTTTGTGATGTTGTGATCACCTAAAATGACCATCCAAGGTATGTAAAGCATGTTTTAGGCCGTATTTACGTGTTTTTCACCCGATTTGGGTATTAGGTCCAAGGGGGGGGGGTCTCCCAAGGGAATGGTACACAACCTGCTGATGCAGTTTTTCACCCTGGGCAGCTCAAAAATCGAAGTTTTCGAAACTTACTTTTTTGATACCGTGATCATCTAAAATGATCATCCAAGGTATGTAAAGCATGTTTTAGCCGGTATTTATGTAGTTTCCACCCTATTTTGGGTGTGTGTTGCTCGCGGTAGATTCTCTGCGAGGTGGACTTGCCGAAGGCAATAGAATCACCTCGCAGAGGTTGTTAGATCAAAGCCAGGCAGGCGTATATAGGGGAAAACGCCACATACCCCCCCATTTTGGCCATTTTGTGGCTATTCGCGTACCCTACCCCAAGGGGTTGAATTGTTAGTTGAACCCCTTGTAAAATCATTATTTTGTCCAATAATCGCATCCCCCAATGAGTTTTTGGTCCGGACCCCCCCAGACCCCCCCCCACTTGAAACCCACTTTTTTCAGGTTTTGAGGGAGGGGGGGGGGGTGGGGGTGGGGGGGGGGTCAAAAAATGACCCCCCCTTTTTTTGGGTCGAAAATCATGAATCTTTTGGTTTTTTTCGATTTTGAGCCGAAAAAGTTTTTCCGGGTCCCGACTCTATGGGGTTTGTATGGGGCGGAGTGGGACGAGCGCTAATGCAGTTTATGCACTTTTCAGCCATTTTTCCTATGTTCGTCGACCTCGGTGACCCCGTGGTACCTACCCTGAGGGGTGCAAGTGGGGATGTTGTGACAGTATATGCCTACTAGGATACGGAAGGACGTTTTTTGCAGTCTCTAGCCTTGCCTGGGGCCGTCCACAACCCGTGCCAAAGACGCGAAATGACTGTTTCCACCAATAATGGCCTAGTGAATGGGCCAGTACACAACCTGCTTATGCAGTTTTTCAACCTGGGCAACTCAAAAATCGAAGTTTTCGAAACTTGTTTGTTTGATATTGTGACCACCTAAAATGACCATCCAAGGTATGTAAAGCATGTTTTAGGCCGTATTTACATGTTTTTCACCCTATTTGGGTATTAGGTCCGGGGGGGAGGGGTGGGGGGGGGCTCCCAAGGGATTGGTACACAACCTGCTTATGCGGTTTTTCACCTCGGACAGCTCAAAAATCGAAGTTTTCGAAAAATATTTTTTTGATATTGTGACCACCCAAAATGACCATCCAAGCTATGGAAAGCATGTTTTAGGCCGTATTTACGTGTTTTTCACCCTATTTGGGTATTAGGTCGGGGGGGGGGGGTCTCCCAAGGGACGGGTGCACAACCTGCTTATGCAGTTTTTCACCCCGGACAGCTCAAAAATGGAATTTTTTGAAACTTGTTTTTGTGATATTGTGATCACCTAAAATGACCATCCAAGGTATGTAAAGCATGTTTTAGGCCGTATTTACGTGGTTTTCACCCGATTTGGGTATTAGGTCCAAGGGGGGGGGGGGTCTCCCAAGGGATTGGTACACAACCTGCTTATGCAGTTTGTCACCCTGGGCAGCTCAAAAATCGAAGTTTTCGAAACTTGTTTTTTTGATACCGTGATCACCTAAAATGATCATCCAAGGTATGTAAAGCATGTTTTAGCCGGTATTTATGTAGTTTCCATCCTATTTTGGGTGTGTGTTGCTCGCGGTAGATTCTCTGCGAGGTGGACTTGCCGAAGGCAATAGAATTTTCTGAAACTGATTTTTGTGATACTTTGACCATCCAAAATGATCAAATATCCCATGTGAAGCATGTTTTAGCCCCCTTTTATGTGTTTTTCACCCTATTTGGGTGTTGGGGGGGGGGGGGGGGCTCCCAAGGGTAGTCTAGGGCGCAACCTGCTTATGCAATTTTCCCGCCTCAACAGCTCAAAAATGGAAAATCACCTCGCAGAGGTTGTTAGATCAAAGCCAGGCAGGCGTATATAGGGGAAAATGCCACCTACCCCCCCATTTTGGCCATTTTGGGGCTATTTGCGTACCCTACCCCAAGGGGTTGAATTGTTAGTTTAACCCCTTGTAAAATCATTATTTTGCCCAATAAACGCACCCCCCAATGAGTTTTTGGTCCGGACCCCCCCAGACCCCCCCCACTTGAAACCCACTTTTTTCAGGTTTTGAGGGAGGGGGGGGGGTGGGGGGGGGGTGGGGGGGGGTCAAAAAATGACCCCCCCTTTTTTTGGGTCGAAAATCATGAATCTTTTGGTTTTTTTCGATTTTGAGCCGAAAAAGTTTTTCCGGCTCCCGACTCTATGGGGTTTGTATGGGGCGGAGTGGGAGGAGCGCTTATGCAGTTTATGCACTTTTCAGCCATTTTTGCTATGTTCGTCGACCTCGGTGACCCCGTGGTACCTACTCTTAGGGGTGCAAGTGGGGATGTTGTGACAGTATATGCCTACTAGGATACGGAAGGACGTTTTTGGCAGTCTCTAGCCTTGCCTGGGGCCGTCCACAACCCGTGCCAAAGACGCGAAATGACTGTTTCCACCAATAATGGCCTAGTGAATGGGCCAGTACACAACCTGCTTATGCAGTTTTTCAACCCGGACAGCTCAAAAATCGAAGTTTTCGAAACTTGTTTGTTTGATATTGTGACCACCCAAAATGACATTTCAAGCTATGCAAAGCATGTTTTAGGCCGTATTTACGTGTTTTTCACCCTATTTGGGTGTTAGGTCCGAGGGTGGGAGGGGTGGGGGCGGTCTCCCAAGGGATTGGTACACAACCTGCTTATGCAGTTTTTCACCCTGGGCAGCTCAAAAATGGAAGTTTTCGAAACCTGTTTTTTTGATATTGTGACCACACAAAATGACCATCCAAGGTATGTAAAGCATGTTTTAGGCCGTATTTACGTGTTTTTCACCCTATTTGGGTATTAGGTCGGGGGGGGGGGGGGGGGGGTCTCCCAAGGGATTGGTAGACAACCTGCTTATGCAATTTTTCACCCCGGGCAGCTCAAAAATCGAAGTTTTCGAAACCTGTTTTTTTGATATTGTGACCACCTAAAATGACCATCCAAGGTATGTAAAGCATGTTTTGGGCCGCATTTACGTGTTTTTCACCCTATTTGGGTATTAGGTCGGGGGGGGGGGGGGGGGTCTCCCAAGGGATTGGTACACAACCTGCTTATGCAGTTTTTCACCCCGGGCAGCTCAAAAATCGAAGTTTTCGAAACCTGTTTTTTTGATATTGTGACCACACAAAATGACCATCCAAGGTATGTAAAGCATGTTTTAGGCCGTATTTACGTGTTTTTCACCCTATTTGGGTATTAGGTCGGGGGGGGGGGGGTCCCAAGGGATTGGTACACAACCTGCTTATGCAGTTTTCCACCCTGGGCAGCTCAAAAATCGAAGTTTTCGAAACTTGTTTTTTTGACATTGTCACCACTTAAGATGACCATCCAAGGTATGTAAAGCACGTTTTAGGCCGTATTTACATGTTTTTCACCCTATTTGGTTATTGGCCGCACGGGGGGGGGGGGGGGGGCTCCCAAGGGATTGGTACACAACCTGCTTATGCAGTTTTTCACCTTGGGCAGCTCAAAAATCGAAGTTTTCGAAACCTGTTTTTTTGATATTGTGACCACCTAAAATGACCATCCAAGGTATGTAAAGCATGTTTTAGGCCGTATTTTTGTGTTTTTCACCCTATTTGGGTATTAGGTCGGGGGGGGGGGGGGGGGCTCCCAAGGGATTGGTACACGACCTGCTTATGCAGTTTTCCACCCTGGGCAGCTCAAAAATCGAAGTTTTCGAAACTTGTTTTTTTGATATTGTCACCACTTAAAATGACCATCCAAGGTATGTAAAGCACGTTTTAGGCCGTATTTACATGTTTTTCACCCTATTTGGGTATTGGCCGCACGGGGGGGGGGGGGGGGGGTCTCCCAAGGGATGGGTACACAACCTGCTTATGTATTTTTTCACCTTGGGCAGCTCAAAAATCGAATTTTTTTGAAACTTGTTTTTTTGATATTGTCACCGTTTAAGATGACCATCCAAGGTATGTAAAGCATTTTTTAGGCCACATTTATGTAGTTTTTACCCTATTTAGGGTGTGTGTGGCTTGGGGCAGAATCTCTGCGAGGTGGACTTGCCGAAGGCAATAGAATTTCTGAAACTGATTTTTGTGATTCTTTGACCATCCAAAATGATCAAATATCCCATGTGAAGCATGTTTTAGCCCCCTTTTATGCGTTTTTCACACTATTTGGGTGTTGGGGGTGGGGTGGCTCCCAAGGGGTCTAGGGCACACCTTGCTTATGCAGTTTTCCCGCCTCAGCAGCTGAAGAATGGTTGTCCCTCTCCCCTCTTCGAGGTGCCCTGCCGAAGGCAATAGAATCACCTCGCAGAGGTTGTTAGATCAAAGCCAGGCAGGCGTATATATGGGGAAAACGCCACATACCCCCCCATTTGGGCCTATTCGCGTACCCTATCCCAAGGGGTTGAAATGTTAGTTTAACCCCTTGTAAAATCATTATTTTGTCCAATAAATGCATCCCCCAATGAGTTTTTGGTCCAGACCCCCCAGACCCCCCCCACTTGAAACCCACTTTTTTTGGGGGGGGGTGGGGGGGGGGGGGTGGGGGTGGGGGGGTGGGGGGGGGGGTCAAAAATGTCGAAAAAATGACCCCCCCTTTTTTTGGGTCGAAAATCACTAATCTTTTGGTTTTTTTCGATTTTGAGCCGAAAAAGTGTTTCCGGGTCCCGACTCCATAGGGTTTATATGGGGCAGAGTGGGACGAGCGCTTATGCAGTTTATGCACTTTTTCAGCCATTTTTGCTATGTTGGCGGTTTTGGCGACCTCGGTGACCCCGTGGTATCCACTTTGAGGGGTGTGAGTGGGGATGTTGTGACAGTATCTGCCTCCTAGTATACGGAAGGACGTTTTTTGCAGTCTCTAGCCTTGCTTAGGGCCGTTCACAACCCGTGCCAAAAACGCAAAATGGCTCTTTCCACCAATAATGGCTTAGTGAATGGGCTGGTACACAACCTGCTCATGCAGTTTTTTTTTACCCTGGACAGCTCAAAAATCGAAGTTTCCGAAACTTACTTTTTTGACATCGTGATCACCTAAAATGACCATCCAAGCTATGTAAAGCATGTTTTAGGCCGTATTTACGTGTTTTTTGCCCGATTTGGGTATTAGGTCGGGGGGGGGGGGGGGGGGGGGCTTCCAAGGGATTGGTACACAACCTGCTAATGCAGTTTTTCACCCCGGACAGCTCAAAAATGGAAGTTTTCGAAACTTGTTTTTTTGATGTTGTGACCATTTAAAATGACCATCCAAGCTATGCAAAGCATGTTTTAGGCCGTATTTGCGTGTTTCTCACCCTATTTGGGTGTTAGGTAGGGGGGGGGGGGGGCTCCCAAGGGACGGGTGGACAACCTGCTCATGCAGTTTTTCAACCCGGACAGCTCAAAAATCGAAGTTTTTGAAACTTTTTTTTTGATATTGTCACCACTTAAAATGACCATCCAAGGTATGTAAAGCATTTTTTAGGCCGTATTTACGTGTTTTTCACCCTATTTGGGTGTTGGGTCCGGGGGGGGGGGTGTCTCCCAAGGGACGGGTGCACAACCTGCTTATGCAGCTTTTCACCCTGGGCAGCTCAAAAATCGAAGTTTTTGAAACTTGTTTTTTTGATATTGTGACCACCTAAAATGACCATCCAAGGTTTGTAAAGCATGTTTTAGGCCGTATTTACGTGTTTTTCACCCTTTTTGGGTGTTAGGTGGGGGGGGGCGGGTCTCCCAAGGGACGGGTGCACAACCTGCTTCTGCAGTTTTTCACCCCGGACAGCTCAAAAATGGAAGTTTTCGAAACATATTTTTTTGATATTGTGACCACCCAAAATGACCATCCAAGCTATGTAAAGCATGTTTTAGGCCGTATTTACGTGTTTTTCACCCCATTTGGGTATCAGGTCCGGGGGGGGGGGGTCTCCTAAGGGACGGGTGCACAACCTGCTTATGCAGTTTTTCACCCCGGACAGCTCAAAAATGGAAGTTTTTGAAACTTGTTTTTGTGATATTGTGATCATATAAAATGACCATCCAAGCTATGTAAAGCATGTTTTAGGCCGTATTTACGTGTTTTTCACCCGATTTGGGTAGTAGGTCCAAGGTGGGGGGGGTCCTCCCAAGGGATTGGTACACAACCTGCTGATGCAGTTTGTCACCCTGGGCAGCTCAAAAATCGAAGTTTTCGAAACTTTTTTTTTTGATACCGTGATCACCTAAAATGATCATCCAAGGTATGTAAAGCATGTTTTAGCCGGTATTTATGTAGTTTCCACCCTATTTTGGGTGTGTGTTGCTCGCGGTAGATTCTCTGCGAGGTGGACTTGCCGAAGGCAATAGAATTTTGATACCTCTTCACTATGGAAAACCCAAGAAGGCAGGGTTCTATAGCTCCTCCTCCCAATGGGCACCCCCGGAAGGTTTGAAGGTGTGCTATGTAGCTGTCTTGATTTCCTCCCTCGATGGATACATGCGAAACACATGCCTATGGACCCATTTGGTCTTCTCACCACTATGTACACCCGGCGAATATATGTGTTATACTACCATGGCAACCCACACCGGCAAGCAATTTATGTAGCAATTTTGATTCCTCCTCTCTATGGCTTATAACAGAATTGGTCAAAATGAGTGTATAACCCTTGTTGGCAGGAAGGCGTATTACATTCTCATGGCGATGTGTGGACAGTTAGAAGGGTAGGCTTATGCAGTCATATAGATTGCTCTTCACAGTCTGGGCCTCATAGGGCCCTCATAGGGCAAGGGTTATACAACCGTATTCAATCCACCATAGCATTGAGGGAAATTGTGCCTGCGGTTGCTATATGTTGTTCCCACTTCGCCCATTTCAAAGACATGAAGTGTTTTGAATATTTGTGGACCGCACACACTCAGACGCACCACTTCGTAGCTCACGGCCAAATGTAGGGCTTCCTCGTGGAGTGTTCAAGCCCACCCCCCCCCCACCCACAGGTGCCCCTCATGATGGTGGGAGTAGCAATGCTGCAGCCACTTGTGCCCCTTCCCTTGCAAGCTAGAGCGCCCCGCATATTGCACAATGCTTTGCTTTCCGTGCCATTTTCGCTGCTGGTGCCTCATCCTCGTTCTGATCTAGCATATCTGCCATGACCAATGCACCAACTCTCCACTAAGTTACCATCTATGTTGCCTATGCCTTGAGGGCGCTGTCTGGTTCGCATTTTGCTCCACAAATAAACTACTGCCTTGGCTCGGGTGTCACGGCACGGTCATTTCGGCACTTGTGCGGCAACGACCAACACAATCTAAGCGTTGAAATCATTAGTTGCCTTTGCGAACACATGGGCGTCCAGATTGCCAAGCAAGCATGCACCTTACCGTGGATCCCATACCACAACTTGCTTCCATCCTTGTGCCCAAGTGAATTGTACCATTAGATGACAAACCCGGAGGTCTCAAAACAAACGGGCCTAGTATTCGGGCAAATAAATGTGCCAGCGTTAGAGTGGCAAGAGAGTCATTTCGTGGTGGTTTGGCTTTGGGATTTGGCCCCAACGTCCGATAAATGCAGGGGCCCAGCTGCAGCCCGTGACGGCCCCACCACTCCGCTCCCCTCCCCACTGCCACGCAAAATGATCCACAAGTTACTTACCACATTGCAGCTAACATGGAGGGAGGATCCATCAGAATCTAGCCTGGTTTGTTCTTCAATGCATTTGACCGTGTTGCCAACCTTGATTACCAAATGTGTTTATGCTCAAAATGGTTATAGATTGCAAGATAGACCCCATTGGACCACAATATGCACCCCCAAGGTGGCATTTTTGGCGCAGCCGTTTGCCCACATGTGTGCCCCTACATGCCAGGGCTTATGTGGGCGCTACTAAGTTTGTCTTTGTGGTGAGCACTTGGGAACCCTGAGATGGAAGGGGTCATGTACCCATTTTGCCCATATCTAGGCACCGTTGCCAACTTGGGTTATTTAGCAACTCTTCATTCCGCTGCCGCGGTGCGCACACACAATCCACAAGTTGGTTGGGGGTTGTGTAGCCACTCCCACGACGAGTGGGCCCAAACGATCCATGGTTTATTGTAGTGTTTTGTGGTTTCAACCCGGTGCTAATCATTTGTGTCCTTCATGTTGACCAAGGTGGCATAGCTGTTTTGCTTACACATCGCGCGCAATGCGGCGCCCTTTTCTCACTGTGCTGGGGCACAATAGGGGCCGGAGTAGGTCGGCATGATGTGGCCATTTTGCCCACATTAGCCACTCATGATTTTGTTAGCTTCCCCAACAAAGCGGATGCCCGAGACATTGGGGTTGATTTTTGTTGTTTGCCCACCACACGTAGGGGTCATGGTCCTACCTAGCCACTTCTCATTTTGTCTTTGTTTTGAGCATCTGGCACCCTCATACCCGATTTTTCCGCTAATGCCCCCCCCCCCCCCGACGTCACAGGGGTGATGTAACAACTTCCACCACGTTTGAACCCCCAATATTGCATCAATTAGGTGAGATTATATGGCGTTAGCATGGGCTAAGAAGGATTATGGTATATCAGCATGGGCGAGGAAGCCACTTCAGATTTTTTCCGCGTGCTAACCACTTTGGAGCCCTCAAATGTAGGGGGCTATGTAGGCGGGTTGCCCACATCTAACGCCTAGGTACATCATGGGTTGGATGACCACTTCTGATTTGGTGCCCGCGTGAGACCTCGGTCTACCAAGGGTGATAGAGCCATTTTGCACAATGTGGGTCCCTCCCTAACTTGGGGCTAGAAAGCCACTTGTTGTTGTGACGATTTTGTACCCCCGATATAGCAGCTATGGTGTTGCTCATGTGGCCACCCAAGATGAGAGGGCTGAGGTCACCCCCTTTTTTTTGTCTCGGGATGAGGTACCCCCGACACAGCCATGTTGCCCACTTATCAGCCCCCAAAACGGCATGGGATAGGCCACTTCCTTTTATTTTTACTGTGTGCTAAGCACTGTGGAGTCTCGAACAAGTGCGGGTGAAAATCACACATTGCCATGGCGGCCACCTCTAACCGCATCCATTTGTTCCCTAATTCTAGTTTGTCCCCTTGCTTGGTTCTTGGGACCCCCGAGGAGCTATAGGTGGGTAAGGGAGCCATTTTCGATATTGTCCCCATGCTCAGCATTTGGGACCACCTAAATGGTAGGCGTAATGCAGCCTCTTTCTCACTTTTGGGACCCTGAGAGGTGGCCACTTCTCATTTTGTCCCCATGCCGAGCACAAGGGAGTCACGGGTGATGTAGGCACTTTGTTGTAGGCTTTTTGCCCATAGAGGCCGGCGAGATGGGATTGGTTCGCACGATACATTTCATCCCCCACCCGTTGTTCCAAGCTCCCTGCCATAGCCCAAGGTCTGATGCTATCGGGCAGCTTCAGGAGCGGCGTTGCTTGTGGTGGCTACATTGCACAAGTAACCAAGTGCGGTGTGTTCAATTTATAGGCGGCCGTTGCAGCACGAGAAGTTGGCAACAAGTTGCATTGCGTTGGTGCCAAAGCGCTGCAGCTTGCAACGGTATTGGGTTGTGCCGAAGAGAACTCGTGCATCCCCCCCAACCCCCGGCAAGGTTGTGTGCGAGTACACTCCTCATGACATGAGTGCGAAGATGGAATGGACGCATGCGATGTTGTATGGTTACCCTTCATGCAACCGGCTAAACCCCACTTTTTTTCGATGTGGCCAATCTTGACTTCACATTTCGCAACCCCCCCCCCCCCCCCCCCACGTGGGCTTCACCCCATTTGGGAAACATTTGCATGCACAGGCATCATGGCACAGTGTTGAGCAACATCTTGTGCACTCCTTGGTTTTCTTCTTGTCACCCGTCCCGCTGATATTATCGACTCAAATAGGAGGCGGTCTAACGAGCACAAAGAGGACTGATCTTGGTTGTTTTCAATTCATACCTTTGTGAACACCCGATTAAGCGAGTACAGATGCGGTTGAACGCGCACAACCAACTGCACGGTGCACAATTTAGCCGAATGGTCAACCAATACAACACAACCGGAACTAGCAACGTGCACTCCATGCGGTCTTAACAAACCCCCATTTCCATTCACGACAGGGCAATGCCACAACTAGACGCTGGTCCTCCTAAAATTTGGCATCCCTGTCAACCACCATGATATACTCAATGAAATCCAACAATGTGGGAAAAATTGAGGGGTGACACGGAGTTGACTCCAGATAGTCTACGCCCCGATCAATGGCTCCAAATCCAGTTTCACTTAAAATGGGTTGCCTCGGAAGTCGTGCGCCAGGACATGTTTCATTGGGGATGGTGGTGCCTTTCGCCCTAGTTCATGGCCCCAGAGAGCCTGTACCGCGCCGAGCTGGGCCCCCTTCCTTCCTGGGGAGGCGTCGACGGAAGACCGTCGCTACTACTCGTACGCGTGCATCAACACTTCCTCCAGCCGGAGGATGCCGGGCAGAAGGTGCTGCCGGGGGCAGTCGGGCAGGCATCTGCCGCATAGCATGACTGCACAGTAGCGGCGTGGTAGACTTCGGCCACATCCCTGTTCCAGTGGCGCAGGGTGGTGATGACCTGCTGCTGAAACTGGGCCTAATGCCGCGCCCGCTCCTGCGCGGGCATGCTACGGCCGCTACCCCGCAAGGGCGGCGGCACACGCGGCAGCAACGGCATCGGAACTAGCACGCGTGAAAGAGAGAAACATGTGAGCAACAGTTCCTGCAGCAAGACGGCGCGATACCAGGGCGGGCCTGCGAACAACCACGCGGTAGCTTCCTCCTAACGCTACGGTCGGGCCCACTACGGCCCTGGCTTGCGGTGGCAGTGTGCACGGCATCTGGCGCTAATAATGGGCACCGCGGTCGCGCCGTCCCTCTGCCCATGGCCGCCCCTCGTGCATAGGGAATGTTATGACCTTGAAGGAAAACATGTATGGTCCACTTGCTAGTGATTGGTGCTACAAGCCTATGTTTGGCGGCACATAGCCTACGTAACTGCTTCACTCCGCGGTTCGCCTCACGTTTTGAGTCCCAAAACATCAATGCACAGCCAACCACAAAAGTACAAGGGGTCATCTTGTCATTTTGCCTTGTATACGGCGACAATCACGAATTCTAGGGATACGGAATGGGCCAAAAATGCCAACAACGTACCTCCTCGAAGCTTTCTGGACTTGTGTACCTCATTGGTCTTCCAGAGCTTGTTCTTCATAAACAGTAGCCTCGCACAAAATCTCTGCAGCCTCCTTCAACACATTTGAATTGTTCTAGTCGTAGTGAAGATTACCTGATAGATGTGCAGCAATGCCCCACTTCAACCAAAACATCACATGGACCCGCTGAGCGTGACCAGTTCCCTTAGGCCGGGCCTTTTGATGGCGGGTTGCTGGTATACGTTACTCGTCCCGCTCCCTAGCCCACACTTTCTAGCACCCTTAGCGGAAATGGCGTTCCCTTTGTGGGCTCGAGAGCGTCAACATACAGTGGAGGCGACTTTCGGGCGGATTTGGAGGCATCCATAGCGGGCATCGGGCCACCTTTAGCGGACTTGGGGGCGGCCTTTGCGGACTTTGTAGTATATGTGGCCCCCATCGCACCACACCTACATCCATGTCAGGCCCTCGAAATATGGCAAGGTCCCGTTAGCGTAGTTTCCCACCCACTGGTGCATGCCTTAGCCAAAAGAAGGGACTCCGACTTATCGCATGCATGCAAGCCTCTGTGACGAACGTCTTTCATCTTTGCTTTGGGGTTCGGACGCACACGAGAACGCAAGAGATGGGGTTTTACCACACTCGGGCTCAGGGATGTGTACTAATAGGTGAGGCACATACTTTGGCCTGGCCGCAGGCGGAATCTGTTGAATTCAGCACGTTGAGTTGCAAACGAGTGTAAATGGTCCTTGATTCGTGCTATTATGATACTGAAGACGGGACTTGCTATGATGGCAAAGGTTGCTCAAAAGGCCAAGGACAAGGTAAGGGCAAAGGAGAAGGTTACTACGCCGAGGTGGTTTTTTACACAACGTGGACAAGACCAAAGCCCCATTAAATTACCACACCAAAAAATTCTTCAGGGATGTCACTCAAGTGTGTACCAACAATGAGTATTGTAGGACCTCTACATTCTTCTAGGACATATAACAAACGGACAGTTGGGTTAATTTACTATCTTTTGCTTTCATCTCTTTGTGAAGGTACTCTGTATGTGTGTTGGCATTGCAACATGACATGTCATTTCTGTGCACGTGTCAAATCACAGGGGGCTCGCCGGCACCGGACCCTTTACGCCCACTCCCCGCCCCCCCTGGAAACTGACTGGAAAGTGCCGGACCATGGGCGCTGAAGGCGCCCGAAGCAAATTTTGCTTGAATTTGTAGAGGGTGAAAAAATGTGTTTTCACCCCATATGTCTATACTCAAATTGCTCCGTTTTTTAGAGAGAACCCAATAATGGATGAAAACCAAATTGGACCAAATAGCAATACCACCCCTGTGCAGAGGCATGTCAGAGTTGGGCCATACCCTAGTGGTAAAGCAGTGCCCTTGCAATTGAATGGTCCTGGGTTCAAACCCCAGTGGGGGCAATCTACTCGAGCACAGGAAGGGTCAAGGACACCGTGGGAAACTTTTTTTTGTTTTTTTAGTGCTTTGTTTTTGTCCCCTTTGTTGGGTATCCCTGAGACAGCAGGGTTGACGTAGCATTTCCGCCCACTTGTGGGTCCTCCAGAAGGCAGGGTTTAGGCAGCCAATTCTGATTTTGTCCCCATTTGCTTGGGCACCCCCGAGAATGCAGGGGTGATGTAGCATCTCCGCCCTCTTTTGTGCCCACTTTGATTTTGTCCCCTTTGTTGGGGACCCCCGAGAATGCAGGGGTGATGTAGCATTTCCGCCTCTTTTGGGCCCACATTGATCTTGTCCCCTTTGTTGGGGACCCCTGAGAAGGCAGGGGTGAGGTAGCCACTTCTGATTTTCTCCCCGCGCTTGGCGTTGGGGGCCCCCAAGAATTCAGGGGTGATGTAGCATATCCGCCCTCTTTTGGGCCCGCTTTGATTTTGTCCCCTTTGTTGGGGAACCTCGACAATGTAGGGCTGATGTAGCATTTCCGCCCACTTTTGGGCCCCCGGGTGGGGCGCCTGGGTGGGGTGCCACTGGCAGCAGTGGCCAGGATTTGACTCGGGGGTGCTATGCCCTTAAACACAAGTACCACCTACCATGCCCCCCCCCCCCTGTTGCAATTTTTTTTGTCAACATACACACTTCAAAAATGTCTACCGCGATGATGGAGTCATTTTAAGCCGTATATGTTGGGGTCCAGGTGCCCCCCTCCCCTTCAGCCGGCCCCAGCCCCCCCCCCCCCCCCCCCCCCCGCCCTGAAATTGGCTGAAAACTGGCAGGGAGTCGGCCTATGGCCCGTTGCTACGCCCCCCCCCCCCCCCCCGTGTATCAAATATGCCCACGAGGCCACGTGAACCTCAAATGTTGCTAAAATCAGCATATTCTCATCAAGTGAATTCATGCACATAAAAGATGACTTTATAAAACATTGCCAAAATGGTGAAAATTGTATCGTGAAATCTTGAAAATTCGAAATTTTCAATTCGGTAGAAATGGCCACAAGACTGGCAAACTAGGATGACATAGATGATCACCCAATTTAGATAATACACACACACACACCCGCACACACACACACACACACACACACACACACACACAGACACACATGTTGATACACAGCGAAATTTTTCGAAGCATGATTTCTGCTAACTTCCCCTTCCCACTAAGCTGAAGTTGTTGCATCGTACTCACATCATTGCTTGATGGTTGCAACCATGCGAGCAAGCAGCGTCAAATTGGGCTTACAATTTCCAATTCTTAGGGACGAATCCGGGAAGCTTTTGCCGGTAGTACAAGTGAAGTACAAGTACAAGTGAAGGATCTCAGAAGTTGTAGATAGATTTTGACACATCTTGATGCAATCATCAAAAGGTTCCAGTTGTGATGAGGTACAAAAATACACACATGTATTCATGCACCTAACAATCAAATGCAAAGGCCTCTTGTGTTCTGCTTGTCGTGCTTTGTGACCATTCTTTTGGCCGCATTGTTAGGCTGACAACATGGTTTTGTTGTGTGTGTGTGTGAGAAGGGAGGTTACACCATCGGTACTGGTGTCCACCCTGGGTTTGGTAGCATTGGAATGAGCACTCGATGTGCTATGTGCTATGCTGCTGATGTCATCGTGCGTGGCATTGTCTTCTTCTTTTACTTCTTCTTCGTCTTCTTTACTTCTGGCCCTTGCTCTGTCTCCCTTCCTCTACTACTTCTGCTTCTTCTTCATCCGCTTGTTCTGGTCTTAACCCTCAAGGCTTGGAACAAGAAGAACATATGGAGTGCTCCCGGACCGTCGTAAATGCATCGTCCCGAGGCGCTGCTACTTTGAGCGTAGCACAAGTACTGATACACATTTCTGGTTTGTCTTTGTTTGAAGAATTTTTTGGGACCGCACCATAGGCTTCTTGAAAGATACCGCTCTAACCCCTAACCCTTTCTAGCGGCCGGCTAAACCTGGTACCATATTCACCAAGTCTAGGACCTTGCTACCACCAACGACCATGGAAGCAAGCATAGACAATGGGTTCGGTGTCGCCGCTGGCCGCACCGGTGGCCTTTTGGGTTGGGGAGTGCAGTTGCATGTTTTTCCGTGGTTAAAGAAGCCTTAGAAACACGGCCATTAATCTCACGTCTTGACCATGGCACCAATAATTTGATTGGGCGCTTCGTGCCGTACTACCGGTGAAATCTGGAGGCAATAGCCTGCCATCGCCAGAACTTTGCTGCCAAGGTTAAGTGCAGGCAACGAAGGTCGACTGTAGCCATAAGACCTCGGAGAAACAACCTCAATACACGGTGGGTGTCTTCATGATCCATTGGTGTTTCATCACCGATGATGATTGTGGCGGCGTGTTCTCCCTCTATGGTAGCAATGATGTGCCACCAAGTTGCCAAGGGGTGCCGAATGGGGAGCGGGCCGTCCTGCCGCCCGCCATCCAGCGTTCCTGAGCTTAATGTTGCCACAATGTGGCACTTTTTTTAAAATATAGATCAACAACAATGTCTTACCCCATCCGGCGGTTCTCTGGATAAAGACCGCGTTTCCACGCGGGTCCCCTCGGTCTTCTTCTTCTTCTCCTCCTCCGCCAAGGCAGTGCCCTTGCAGGTACAGAGGCCCTAAAACCCTCGAGGGGGGACCTCTTGTTTGGAGCACTACGTGCTTCCTAGGCTGCTGCCTCTCTCTTGGCCTTGGCCTCCTTCTCCGCCTCCGTCTTTGCTTTGTACTCCGCTTCCCCCTTCTCTTTGGCTGCCTTCTTCTCTTGTTCTTTCCTCGCTTCCCCCTCCTCCTAGAGTATAGACCAATCTTCACGACCCTCCGGCACTGCACAGGGGCCCCTTCCACCTCCCACCCCAAAAGGGCCGCCCCCAAGCAGCAGCCGCATCATCTTCGGCCGCACCCCTTTATTGCTCACGTCCCAATACTCTTGGGTCCGAGGGGCGAAAATGATGATGTAGTTATCCTTGAAGCATCACCTGACGGGGTCAGCACCCGCTTCTTCTTTTCTTTTTTCCGCCTTCTTGTTCCTTTTTTTCCCATCGCATTCTCTTCCTTCTTGGTCATCTCCCTCCACGCCTTCCGAAGTGATCAAGGAAGTGGCGTTTCGCCTTTGGCCTCGAGTTGTGGATTTCTACATCTTCCACTTCATGAGCATTTTTCTCATTGTCCACCGGAAATTCATCTCCGATGTTCAGCAAGACGTTTTGCCACATGTGGATTAGTCGGGCGTCCTCCTCTCGCAACAACGCCTGCATGACGGCACTCGCCTCGCCCGTTTTCACCTCCTCGCGGCCTTCACCGACGATGCCCCAACACGAGCTAAGTCCACAAGGCATTTGGTAGAAGATCCCATTCAGGCTTTTGCACTGCTCGGACCCTCGTTTTGTGCTGTGCATCACTCCGTTCCTCCTTGTTTGTTGTCTTTCCTTCCGTGCACCAAGATGAGGAGATGGCCGGCACCTGCGAGGCGAAAGCCATTGCTTGAGGATCTCTGATGAGGCGCAAGTTGCGATGATCCACATGGCAAGTGAGACACATCACCTCATCACCTCATCACTACCGTGCACCATAGACTACAGATCTTCACTACTAGTGTACACACGGATGGCCTACTTGCATGTTACTTGCAAAATGATGTAGTACTCCACGTCCCATCCATCCTCCTTTTGAGGTGCCACATTACATCACACATCCAAATTGTCTTTCATCCCTGTCCCTTTCCGGTATACCACGATGTCTAGGATGAACAGAGGGGTGTCCATGCCAAGCGACGGGTTGATGATATTCTTCATGGAGAAGATGTCGCTTTGCTGCACATAGAGGCCCAGTGGCCCAGCCTGCATCATGCTTCTAGCGAGGAATTGAGGCACGCCAAAGTTCCATTAACAGGCGACCTCAACAACAGAAAGACCCATCGGCAACACGCTAATCTGCGCCAGCACAACAACGCCCGTGGTAGGAATCAAGGTAGGTCAGAGGACCGGAAGACCCTAGAAAAGATTGGGTGGCGGCACGCCAATCTCGGCAGGCACGGCAACGCCCAGGTAGCGTCATCCCAACCCCTCAAGAATTGTTTTCTACTCAGGACAGTGCTCCACCGCGGGGCGTTGGTCATTTGCTGGTATCTTGATTTGTAACTGCTCACGGTCGTAGTTGACCTTCAGCTATTGCAACCGTGTTGCGAAGTGCAAGGTCCCTATGGTTGGCATATGCATGCTAGGAAAAGGCAAGAGGGACTTGGCTTGCGCCTGCGATATCCCCTGAATGCGCTAGATTCTTATTTTTTCAATCGCTCCCGCCAGGGGCGTTGCGCTAACAGTGTGGGATTGGAGCAACTGCTAAACCATGCCGTCGAGCAAGTCGTCTTTTTGCCGCGTCCAGAGACCCCAAGGATCCTAAAGCCGATTGAACTTGAGGATGGTTATGAGTGATCTCTCCGGCGCAGACACAGATTGGTGTCTTGCCGCTTCTGTCACGCGGTTGTCCTACTCTTGGTCCTTGTCTAACAGTCCTATTTGGCGGCAGGCTCCTTGAAATGTCTCATATGTTATGCCGGTGTATATGCATTGGTCTCGGAAACCGGCCCCGGCCACATGTGTCAAAAGGACCCGCAAAAACTACTACTCGCCAGCCGATTGGGGTATGAAATACATGTTTTCGATGGTAGTGCGCCGGCCTTGTCGGCGCCGCGTCAACCAATGTATTCCGGATAGCCACCCAAAGAGGGCGATGCAATCCCCATAGAGTAGGTGGTGGCTAGCCTTGTTTTGCACATTCCAATGGACCATGGAGTCAGCGCCGGTAGTGGTCATCGGTTGTCGTTGTACCACCATAGGCATGTACAGTCCTCCCCCCAATCACGGTGCAGCAGACTTAGGTGCCAAGACACTTGCACGATTCATAGGAAAAGGAGTCGTTGCCGTCACAATTTGTGTGACATTCGCACCCACGCTTAGCCACACTCCATGCGTCATACCCAAAGTCCGCTCAGTGTTGGTCCGCCTCATTGTATTCATCTTTTCTCTTCCCATGCCAACCACGAACTATCGGGCTGTAACATGGTTATTATTTCGGGAAAGGTAATGCTACGGATTTGAAGATCTTGCAAAATTTGCAGCAAAACACCATAGAAATTGTCCTCCATACTATGTCTCTCTGTGGTGTCATGGCGAGCCATTAAAACGGTAGGTGGGCGGTAGATAGGATCTACATGCAGCATTGCATGCATTTGTCCCACACAAGCATGCGCCAACAAAAATGAAGAATCCCAATACTAGGGGTGTGCTTCCCTGTGCACCCAATTACCAGACACCGTTTTCTGACGGTGTGGTCTAGGCACATTTAGTGGACGCCTCGCTGTCCTTGACAGATTGTGCATGTCACCGTAGGTGACACAATGGGGATTCTTGTGTATTCCTTCATTGAGGCCCCATGCCCATCGCTTGTCAACATTTTAGATTATCTTGCTATTGGGCTCTGTTCTATCTCTAAAGGTGGCTTGTGAGTGCCAGCGTGAGGAGGGCAACACAGTGAAAGACACCACTATGGTGTGGCCTCATTTCTTGCTCACACGACCTGGGTTTCATACCTACGCATTGAACCCTGAAACTTGTGTTCTTGCATATGGTCATTCATCTTCCTGCGCGGTGACGTGATAAACCCAAGCTATAGCTGAAGTTTGTAGAGGGTACCGCGTAGCAGAGCAAACAATTCTGTGGGCGGTGGTTCCTAAAGTAGCCGAAAAACAACGGATGGGAGCACGAGTACCACATTGGAGTATGCATTGGCATTATGTAGACACACACATGTGGATGCAGTGGCCAGTCCCACCGCTCGCTGCCGACACTGGTGTTCGAAAACACTCGTTTGGCCCATGGCTTGCTTGTGCATGGAAGCACTCTCCCTACACTATGATCATGTCTTCCTCGCTTCCTCGCTTGACTCCGGCCTGTAGGTTTTTCAACTAGCCACGTTGCTTGATGACGTTGCTGTTGGTCCCTCTTCGAATGGTGGTAATGGCGTTGACACTCACATAGCAGCGGTGCGACCATGCGCTGTAGTTGGCCTTTGGCCCAAGGCCGGACTTTTTGGTCTCACAAGCTCTCCCCGGCCAAGACATCGTGATGGGCATCCGGAAACTTAATGACCTCCACATTGCTCTTCATGGTCACAAAATCTTCCACAACCACCCTGATTGCCATGGAGTGCACAATTGACCCTGTTGTGGTTGTTAGCCATGATGCTAAGGAAGAAATTGCTCCCAATCGCAACCTCCCTGAAAGTGGTTGCCCCAGATCCACAGATGGCGATCGTTTTATTTCCTGTTGTTTGCCGCTAACCCGCGAAAGGAGAACAACTGAGCGTGATGTCGGGGATGGCGGCGTTAGGAGAGATGGACAAGAGGGTGCGGACGGTGCACGGGGCTTGCATGGCCATAGCGGTTGGAATGGCAATCGTGCTAGGAAACACAACATTGCGAGTGGGGGCGCCCGAAGGGGCACCGTCAAAACCTCAATGACAGGCCTAGGCACGAATCAACGTGATATAAACCCACAAAGGGCTTGTCCAAGGTATCGAAACTTGATACAAGCATGAGTACCTCTAAAGAGCAAAAGGGGAACATAAATGAGATGTACTCTGCTCCTACATGCATGAGATTTTACATAGAGTTAACCCATGTAGTCGCAAAGTTGATTTGTGGCCTGTGAACCCACGCTTAAGACTCAAGCCACGCAGCGCCAGTTCGCCACATCCAAGACGAAAATAGGCACCCAGAAAGGGTGGTCCTTGAGACGGGAGGGCACCATATGGGCAATCCAAATTTGCAGCAGCAACAACGTTGTTGTGACATCTTGCGGATGAACTCAAGTAGTTTCCAATTGGGATGGCTTCGAGCTATACCGCTGAGCTGGACGAACCGAGGAAGAGGACCAATCAATAACGGTGAGTTTCTAACGAAAATTGTATCCATGCATAAGACAATTTGGACCCTCAACACCTTGTGAATACGGCCTGTCACAATTGCTAATTGTATATTTTTTTGTGGTGTCCTCCAATGCAATGTGCAATTCACAAGTTGCATGACCATTTGAGGAACCCTTGAATTTCCAAGCTCCGTCAAGTACCCCCTTCGTTGCAGTCAGTGGTAATAGAAAAGACCTTGTGGGGCCTTGCAAATGATTCAACTCTAACACTTTCATCCTCATCAATGCGAGGTTACCTTCCTCTCCTTGTCGCGCCCTTGCTTGCGCCATGGACACAGTGCTGCATTGGACTCAACTTGTCGGTGTGCGTCCAACGTGTCCATGTCAAGCAGCCGCGAGTGTTGTACAGCATCGCCGAAGTTGGCCCGCGGCGGCTGAGCATCCGCGACACCAGCCAACTCCACACGTGGGCGTGCATCTGACTGCAAGGGCTGCACGGGCCGTGGGGCACAGCCGTATAGCCTCCATAGCGTCCCCCGCGGGAAGGCGGGACGCGGCACCTCTGGGACGGTGTCGGGACAGGCACGCATGGTGGCAGCCCAATGGCGCGCGAAGGGCTGTGTGCAAGAACCGATTGTGTGCCGCACCACGCAGCTCGCGTCGGACGATCGGCCCATCGGGTGCACACGCCAGCTCCCCAAGGAGGCCCGGATGGTGTCCTCGGAGACGTATGGCCACTCTTGGTGCTGCTCGTCAAGAGGCGTATTGGGCAGCTCGTCTAGTCGCAAGGGCAACACTGGCGGTGGCGGGGGTGGAATCTACCGTATCGGCGCGAACCGGGTAGGCGGCGCGGGTGAACCTCAGCCGTTACTTATAAATTTTGGACGAACAAGGTATCCATGCACGTAGTGCTCGTAGGCGCGCTCTTCGGTGGCGTCCATGACGTACACGTTCCAGTAGACCCCACCCTTCTTTGGGTTCTTCACGCACAGCGGGTGGATGCTGCAGAGAGGAGGGCCGCACACAGGTCAACAAAGCGCTCCACACATGCACGTCCTGGTATGCCGTATGCAGCGATGTCCGGCATCATCACTATGATACATGTGTGCTACCGTGTAGTTACCTTCACATACCCCCCCCCCCCTTGAAATATCCCCCCTTTTTTTCGCGCCGGTTATCCCCCACGGGGGGTAACCACGGAGGCGGTCACAAAGTGACGGTTCCCCCCCATGGGGGGGGGGGCGATTCATTAAACCAAATCTCAGTGCGTGGAGTATGTTCGACAGTTCATGATGGAGGACTCCACCCTGCACCATGTCTACAATACACCGTGACATAATGTGGACATTCAAAAGTCGTTGAATTTGCCTTCGTCACACTTTTTGAATGCTCTTTTTGCTCGACAGCCAGCAACGCCGTGTGCACTCCACAAGCTGCATGACCCTTCAAGGAATCCTTTCACTTACCGCTTCACTCAAGCTCATTGCTCTTGATAGTCACAAAATCTTCCACAACCGCCCTGAGTGCCATGGACTGCACCTCTGACCCGGTTGTGGTGCTTGGCCATGATGCTGAGGAAGAAATTGCTCCCGATCAGAACCTCCACGAATGCGGTTGCACCATATCCACACATGGCGATCGTGTTAGTGTGTCACACAGGTCTCGTTTGCCGCCAACCCCCGAAAAAAGAACGAACAAGCATGATGTCGCGGATGGCGCCGTTGGGAGAGATGGACAAGAGGGTGCGGACGGGGTAGAGGGCCGGCATGGACATAGCGGTTGGAATGGTGATCGTGCTAGGAAACGCAGCATTGCTAGTGGGGGCGCTCGAAGGGGTACCTTCCAAACCTTTAGGATGGCCATTTTTGGGCCTAGGCTTGATATAAACCCACAAAGGCGTTGTCCAAGGTATTGAAACTTAATGCAAGCATGAGTGCTTAGAAAGAGCAAAAGGGGAACATAAATGACATCTGCCGTGCTCCTAAATGCATGATATTTACGCAGGGAGAACCCATCCAATTCTAACGTTAATTTGAAAATTATGGCCTGTTAACCCACGCTTAAGACTCAAACCACGCAGCGCTAGGTTGCCACATCCAAGACGAAAATAGCTACTCAAAAAGTGTGGTCCTTCAGACGGAAAGGCACCATATGGGCATATAAAAATTGCTGCCGCAACAGCGTTGTTGTGACATCTTGTGGATTAACTCCGGTAGTTTTCAATGTGGATGGCTTTGAGCTATAGCGCTGAGCTGGACGAACTGAGGAAGAGGTCCAATCCATAAAGGTGAGTTTCTAACGAAAAATGTATCCATGCATAAGACAATTTGGACCCTCAACACCTTGTGAATACGGCTTGTGTCACAATTGTTAATTGTACATTTTTTCGTGGCGTGCTCCATTGCAATGTGCAATCCACAACATGCATGACCATATGAGGAACCCTTGAAATTCCAAGCTCCGTCAAGTACCCCCTTCTTTGCAGTCAGTGGTGATACAACGGACCTTGTGGGGCCCTAAAGATGATTCAACTCTAACAATTTCATTCTCATCCATGGTAGGTTGGGTTCCTCTTCTTGGCGAGCCCTTGCTTGCGCCAACGGCGTAGTGGTGCATTGGAATGAACTCGCCGGTATCTGTGCAACGTGTCCATTTGAGGCAGCTGCAAGTGTCGTACAACATCGCCGAAGTTGGCCCGCTGTGGCTGGGCATCCACAACACTTGCCAACTCCACACAGGGGTGTGCTCCTGGCTGCAAGAGCTGCACGGGCCGCGGGCCACAGCCGTACGGCCTCCATAGGGTCCCCCGTGGGATGGTGGGACGCGGCACCTCTCGGAGGGTGCCGGCACGGGCACGTATGAGGCAGCCCAATGGCGCGCCTACAACACCCGATGGTGTGCCGCACACCGTAGCTCTCGTCGGACGACCTACGCATCGGGTAAACACGGGAGCTGCCCGAGGAGCCTCGGATTGTGTCCTCGGAGACACATGGCCACTCTTGGTGCTGTACGTCAAGAGGCGTATTGGGCAGCTCGTCTAGTTGCAAGGGCAACGGCGGCGGGGGCGGCATCCACCGTGCTCGCACGAACCGGGTAGGCGGCAGGAGGTCAAGCCGAGTCGTTACTTGTAAGTTTTTGACGAAAAAGGTATCCATGCACGACATAATGTGGACACACTGAAAAGCCGCTGATTCGGGCTTCATAACACTTTTTCGGTGCCTTTTTTTGCTCTTTACGTAGCAACGCCATTTGCCCTCCACGAGCTGCAGGACCCTTCAAGGACGCCTCTCATTTTCCACCTCACTCAAGCACTATGAGGTAGTGGTCACCGGTCTTGAAAAGCTCTTTTTGTGGTGTTGCCGTCGATTCCACTCTGACACCTTTATCTTTGCCCGTGTCTGTTCGCTTCCTCTTCTTCTCTTCGCCTTCCTTCAGCCAACGGCGCACGATGGCCTTGGCCTCAATGTGCCAGTGTGGCCCCACCATGGCCATCTCAAGCAACCGCAACCACCTTGTTGCATCGCCGCATTTCGCTAATGCCGGCTGGGCATCCGCCACCCCTGACAACTCCGCGCGGGCTCGTGCACAGGGCTGCACGCGGGGCGGGTCAACACGTGGCGTCCACGGCAAAGACGTTAATGACTCAAATAATGTATTGACGCTGCATCAATATGAAGCCCGGCAGCGCCAAGGAGTGACACTGTGTTGCCATTCTATTCAATACCGTCAATCGATCCACAATCATATGCTGCTGGAATGCAATGCCAGTGGGAGCCTAAAATGCCAGCCACATTGGGATAGCATCTAAAAACAGCCATTTCGATCTGTACACGATTGTGACGCGTCAATCCGCGTGCTAAGACGGTTGTTGTTAGTGGATATTGAATGTATGATGGTTAGGCATATTGTGAATGGCCATTCTGAGAAGCAGCCTTTTCATTTCGATGGTTGCCATTCTGACAACTGTTATCAATATCCGAAATCTTTATTTGGTGAGTTGGTTAGTTTCCTTTTACTTGCTTCTAGCTTCTGTTTTAGTGTGCTAGTCACATCAGAAGCTTTCAGTTGTAATTTTTTTCCCCGTGCTTTCCCAACAAGAAAATATGGCTTCGGTGTCCAGCTCAAAAAAAGTATGCTGCATGGGGTTGCACACCAACTCCCACCCTCTTGAAATCACACTACTCCTGGTCCTCAACTCTTGTGCCCCATCACTACTATCGTGAACCACACCCTTCATACAGAAAACAAGCGCGGGGGGGGGGGGGGTCATTGACTTTGGGGTGAGAATCAATGGGGCCCTCTGAATTAGGGGGCCTTGGTGGTTCACGATGTTGACTCATGAGGAGCTGAAGTCTAACTTTCCCCAATGACTACTTGATGGTATTGTATGACATCGTGACGTATGAAATCAATTGGTAATCAGTAGGTTAGGTGAACTCTTGTAATTCTCCAAACTAATCTCTCTCTTTTGAGGCACCCCCTAAAATTGGCGAGGCAACCTTGGAGTAGGGTTCCTTAAGGCCTACTCGACTGCATGACCACCCTCGCAATCTTCACAACAGCAGGGTGTATGGTCTCGGCATTGATCAGAACCCGTACGTCTCTATGCGTCTTTTTGTAAATTTCCAGCATTTCTCTCTCGTGCTCCAGCATCTTGTCGGCCTCATCCTGCCGGCAAATACATATGGTGGGCATGCAGCGAAAACCTCATCATGGTGTTTTTTTTTTTGGAGAGTCAAAGCGAGAAAACCAACGTGGTCTGCATTTGGATAAGGTTAGAGGGCATTAGGCCTGATTTTTTCAAAGAATGGTTGTTGTGGGCCCAAATCACACCGATTTCGGAGTTCTTCCACAATCGTTCCGAATGTACGGCAGTTGCCAACGCACTTGCCAATTGGACATTTTAGACACACCGGCAAAGAGGCAAAGGTCTCTACACCATGAGTAGCAGGTGGCCAAATCGTGCATGTGGGAAACCCATTCATCTGAAAAGGGCAAGGACACTACTAGTAACACCTACTGCCGCAAATGCAACGCCAAAGAGTCATACTAGTACGGACAACAGTCTCCTTCACACAAATGTCGCACGGCCTCGGATTCAGTCCTGCAGAACCCATCGTCAATCTGCATGCTTTTACTCAACCGGTGGACTTGGCAGCATCCTCGGCAAAGATGGCATCCACGTGTGCCATAGCAACTAGGCAAACGGGGCGCGTCCCCTTGAGGCGGCTCGTAAGCTTGACCTGCACGTGGTAAGTTTTTGACAAAAAAGGTATGCATGCACAACACAATCTGGACCTCCAAGAGCGTGTGAACTGGCCTTCGTTCCACTTTGTCACTGCGTGTTTTCTCAAAGAATGCACAAGTGCCAGTTGGAGCCCACACGTCACCCGATAATTCGAGTCCGTCTTCCAATTGCGCCTTCCCGGAACCGCTACTCTGTGGCAGTCATTGGTTCTCGACAATGGTGTTTTTGGCCTTGCTGGTAATTGAGCTATTCGCGGGCATGCAAGAACTCCAACGCATTGATGGTTACCCAGTGTTGTAGCAGGTGAAATATCACGGAACGCCTGTCAAAAAAATTGATATCATACCCGCGCGTACTCTTCATGCCACAAACCCTGCATAATGACTGAACCTGTGATAGTAGCCAACGGAAGCGACCACGCAGTTCGGGATGGTCACCCCAAGGAATGAAGTTATCCACGGGCGCCTTGGGGTTGTGTTTTGGAGTAGCGGCTACAAAGTTTTAGTGAATGTACCCAAAATGGGAGTGTTAAAGCGGATAGTGGCATAACAATGTTGGCAACAACTCAGTAGCTAGACAGCTACGAGGAACAAGAATGTGCCCACCAATACTCACACATAAGAGGCCAACACGGTGACAAGTGCCATAAAGATTATGATAGTAGAGCCTTGTGAAATGTGCAAACAAGCAGTGGCACGGATCAATCACTAATGAGTATATGGAGTGCCACTCACGGACCATGTCCTGAGGTACCATGCCAAACACATGAGCACGGGTTTCATAATACTACGCCCGCTTTGGTGATTAGCATGTGTGCGCCACAATCTGTTTTTTGAGGGTCGCATCCGGTGAAGCACGAAACAAATCCCCCACCCGTCATAGTAGCAATGTGCTACATGGAAACAAAAGGTCCTAACCAGATCCTATAATTGCACCGCTGCTTTATGCCGAACAAAACATTTTGACCTTACGTGTCAAAGACATATTCCCATCAAAATCTGTACACGTAACTTATGATAAACCAACCCGGGAATGCCTTAAATGTTCATCACCCGGCAAAACGTGGCGCACAATGTGGACGTCTAACAATACATGACAACATGAACCTCATTGTTGGCACACCTTGCAAGCAGTTTGGAATAAAGGGACCACGGATACACCGGAATACCCGTCGGCTTTCCAACCAGGTTCCGAATTATGTCCAGTAAGACATGTGTCTTTAGCACCACTTAGATCCATTCGTTGCAGACCATCTCATAATAAAATGATCCGACGGACGCCCTTGATAATACCGACTGCAAAACTGCAGCACAAAACCCTCAGTGGCTTAGGCGGCCGAAACTGGTACGCGTTTGTGCCGGGATGTCTGCCAATTCGGAATACGTAATTCGCCCCGTTTACCAACTTTTTCTAACCAAAAAATTTGACTACTCGGTTTTTTGGTCCAATTACATACAAAATTGCATGATTTTCCTGCAAAAAAGCCTTCATAATTTTTGACATTTTACCCATTTTCCTCTAAATACGCCATATTTTTGGGGTTATTCAACTATAAAACCCTGCTTTTTGTTGTTTTCCCCTCCTTCTTTTTTTGGCACACCTAAAAAATCCTACTTTTATGCCGATAGTTGCAAAAATGTGTTAAAATTATGTCATTTTCCTATTCGTATTGCGAGGCCTCGCAATATGGCACATGAACCATGGTAATTCCCATCAATTACCCACACCTTTGGGGCACACAGAAAGAATCAAAAAGAGAATACACACCATCGAAACATTTTCTGCGTCGACACATGAGGCGTTCAAAATGCGAGGCCTCGCAATGCAGACTGTTGCCTTAGGGCCAGTATAATCGTCATCTCCAGAAGATTCACCTAAAAAAAAAAAGCAGAAATGGCGAGCTGCCTATTCGTGGAATGTGAGGCCTCTCAATGCGAGACGAAATATCTCTTAGAGCACAGTTGCAGCCCCAACAGCGCGATTACGTCGAGGGCTTCTTCTTTTTCAACTCCGCTGCCAACATCTTACTCCTCGCCGCGGAGCCCACTGCTGTCCCCGGTTTTGGAAGGCTCACCGGCCTCTTCACTCCTTGCGGCTGTATCAGTGTCGTCTGCTTCTACTATGCTCCGCCTTGGTCTTCGCCTTTTTCGGCTTCGGCGTGTGGCTTGCCTCCGGCTTCTCTTCATCTGCATCGCCAGCCTGGAACGCCCAAACTTGCGTTGACTTCCGAGGGGATCGCCGATCGTGTTGCGGTAGCAGCGTGTAGTCGTCGTCCTCCCGATCCAACAAGTGCACGTCTGGAACTTCTCCATGGGCGTTTTGAATGTCTTTCTCTGCAGATGGCACTTCCTTAACAATGATTAAATGGGCACACTCAACGTTGTCGTCCTCGACCCACACCGGCATGCCATACTGGACCTAGAGCTCACATTGCGCCAACCTGGTTTGGTCAACTCCTTCCTGCACACGCTCAGGCATATTGTGAACGGCCATCTTGAGAAGCAGCCTTTTCATTTCGATGGGCGCCATTCCGACAACTGTTATCAATATCCAAAATCTTTATTTGGTGAGTTGGTTAGTTTCCTTTTACTTGCTTCTGGTTTCTATTTTAGTGTGCTATTCACGTCGGAAGGTTTCAGTTGTATTTTTTTTTGCAAGTTCTTTCCCAATTAGAAAATATCGCTTCGGTGTCCAGCTCAAAAAAAGTATGCTGCATGGGGTTGCACACCAACTCCCACCCTCTTGAAATCACACTACTCCTGGTCTTCAACTCTTGTGCCCCATCACTACTATCGTGAACCACACCCTTCATACAGAAAATCAAGCGCGCGGGCGGCGGCGGGGGGGGGGGGGGGGTCATTGCATTTTGGATGAATAGGGCCCTCCGAAGTAGGGGGCCTTGGTGGTTGAAGATCTTGACGCATGCATCCAATGATACACAGGAGCTAAAGTCTAACCTTCCTCAATGACTACTTGATGGTATTGTATGACATCGTGGGGTATGAAATCAATTGGCAATTAGTAGGGTTAGGTGAACTCTTGTGATCCTCAAAACTAATCTCTCTCTTTTGAGGCACCCCCTAAAATTGGCAAGACAGCCTTGGAGTAGGGTTCCTTAAGGCCTACTCGACTGCATGACCACCCTCGCAATCTTCACAACAGCAGGGTGTATGGTCTCGGCATTGATCGGAAACCGCGCGTCTCTATGCGTCGTTTTATAAATTTCCAGCACTTCTCTCTCGTGCTCCAGCATCTTGTCGGCCTCATCCTGCCGGCAAATACATATGGTGGGCATGCAGCGAAAACCTCATCATGGTGTTTTTTTTTTTTGGAGAGTCAAAGCGAGAAAATCAACGTGGTCTGCATTTGGATAAGGTTAGAGGGCATTAGGGCTGATTTTTTCAAAGAATGGCTGTTGTGGGCCCCAATCGCACCGATTTCGGAGTTCTTCCACAATCGTTCCGAATGTACGGCAGTTGCCAACCCACTTGCCAACTAACCGTCTTAGACACACCGGCAAAGAGGCAAAGGTGTCTACATCATCCATAGCGGTTGGCCAAATCATGCATGTGGGAAACCCATTCATCTAAAAATGGCCAAGACACTACTACTCACACCTACTAACACCTACGGACCGGTGAAGTACGTAGTGACTGCCATGCAGTCACGGTCACAGGCTCCTCAGGTTTGCCAAGAGACTTCTCTTGACCTCGTCCACTCGCTTCTGTCGATACTTCCGGATGTGACCATACTTCTTCTGCTTGTCAATCACAAGGGTTGTGGCGTGGACCTCCAGCTGCAGAGGTTGCTTGTAGTACTGCAGGAGCTCCTCAGGTACCGTTTCATCGGCGGTGGCCTGTACTTGTGAGGTGTCTGTTGATGCTCTGCTTCATTTTTTTGGAGTCAAGCTCTGTGACATGAGGAAACAGGCCTGTAAGAGGAAAAACGATGTGTTATTTGGCATGTCTTTAAGGGTTGATTGCGAGGGCTCGCATTCCCAAAAACAAGTCTTTGTCTCTACTTACCTACTTTGTATTCAGAGGCCTCGCATTCAGGTTAGGAAATCTACTCATAAACGTACTTTTTCAGGAGTCGATTGCGAGGGCGCGCATTCAAGTCACGAAGCATACATGAAAACCATCGTTGTGCGCGGAATAGAAAAAATAGAGCTGGGAATAAACCCAAAACCGGTTCTATGAATCGGTAAAGGCCCAGATTGTGCCCAGGTTGTTCCTTCTGTGCGCATCAGATCGGAGGGTAACCTTGTTGTCCATCAATTGTACCACAGCAGGTGAGAATTTCCTTGGCTGCCTCAGAAAGGTAACCACAACATCCGTCAACAATCCCCTGTATGTGTCCACATGTGGTTCAGCGTAAGGCTGGGACGGAAAATCCGGATCAACCACTCAGTGTCTCTCCATAATGGAGCTCCCGGATTCCTAGGGACAGTATTGAATTCTGAGGCGCTCATCAGTAACATACGAGTGCAACCACCGCCGGATCCCCATTTCAACGTCGGACGACAAACCACTGACCAGGAGGCGCCTGTTGATTCTGGCAGGAGAGATTTGGACAAAGAGGTCTTCAGCGTCGCTGGGTGTGACGGCCCAGGTGTGCCTGTCTTTCATGGACCCCGGTCGACTGAGCATCACTTCACCAAATTCCTCACCATAGCACAGTCCGGGCAGGGCCCCATTGAACGCCTGCCAGTGCAGTAAGGCGACACCGGTTGTCCTGACATACACAAGTGGTTCAGCTGCAACTCTGCCGAGCTCTATGAACAGCACAAACACCAGTCGCAACACATGGTTGCCGTCCATGGCGGATCCTTGGTGTCGTCCATCGCAAGTGCACTGCCTGACGAGAAACCCACAGTAGAGGACCAGCGGACACCAGTTCTGCAGAAGGTTGACCATAGCGTTGCATACCACACTCTTCAGTCGATCCATTGCCGTCCCACCATGATCGGCAACAGCCTTTAACCCGTTCAACTTCCGGCGCAACTGCCGCAAAAAATGCGGCGCACACTTCAGGACGCTAGCAATAGTTCTCTCCATGACTCTCATCTTAGGGTATGATCCTAATGTTTTTCCAAATCCTAAGCGGCCACAGCGGAAGTGCATAAACGGGGTATGGAAGCGCCGCCACAGGTTTGTCACAAGGTATTTATAGGGATGCCAACAGCCGTACAAAATGGGAGTTCTCTTGAGTTTTTCGTGCCAGTTCCAGCGCTGCGTTTTGTCACAGTACAACAACTTCAGTCATCTTTTGTGTATGTTCTCATCAACGAGGATGGGCACTATCGGGTGCGTGTGCTTCGACAGTGATGCAACGTAGTCCAACAACTCATGAGGCCGGTGTACGAGGATACCTGATGCATAGTCATCAGCAATGGTCTCCAACCAGGATTCGGTACTGGATCTCGCACGATGTCAAGCGGCGCCCTGATGCTTAGTATCGGTGATGGTCTGTCCGCAAACAAGCCCAAATCCCCCACGATCCCACGGAAGCTCCGCTTTATTCTGACAAACGCTGCAGCCACATTGCCGATGCTGCCGATGAGCACAGCTAAGGTTGGGTGTCCTCTGAAGTACGGCAACCTTCAAGGAATCTCAACAACGCAAAGCGACGTGCAATTTTGGGAATGATTGTGGATCGTTGGATACGTTCCATACTGCGTACTGTAGCAATTGTCGATCCAGGCGCAAACCTGCCGTTTCTCCATCCAAAGCCATGTTTCAAGCATTTTTAAGGCAGACTGTTGTTTCATAGTTTCCTCTTTCAGCCGAATCAGTCTTGTCCTGCGCAACCGGCGGCAGTTCTGGCGTCCGATAGAAGCAAATCCAGGGGCGTCCTCGTCCTGGCTTTTGGGGTCTGCACCGCAAGCGCATGATTTTGTACAGTTTGAAGAACTCCTCCTTGAAGTACATTGTGGCTCGACTCTCTGGTGTGGCTTTCAGTCTCCGCAGCGAATGCCGTGAGTTGCGGTTCACTCTCAACAACCACGCAAAATCAAAAAAGAAGACAGCTCTGCTCTTGTTGTTTTCAACAGCAGCCCATAGGTGTTCGGCAGTGCTATATCCATGTTCCGTTGCACAAAAAGCTCGCAAGTGCCTCACAGTTCCAGTCAACTCCCTCTGCGCTCGAGGCGCAGTGTTGCGTGGCATCAACAATCATCTCAAAAATCAATAAAATATGTTTTAAGCAACGATTCGTTGAAAACTGTACAAAAAATGCATTTAAAACGCTACAAAGGTAATTACATTTTCTTGCCAGCACAGCGATGCGCACGCGACAAGCACATATTGACTTTTGCGCGAAATTTGGTTGCACATCCACAAAAAACGCCCTCAATCGTCGCGAGCGCAGCGATATACTATTACCTATATAAGTCAGACAAGTATACCTCCCCCACACGGGCAGGTGTACTGTTTCTTACTGCGAGCCATCGCATTCTGCTGCAGCGTTACCCGAGATGTGGTCAACTGGTTGTTATTGTATTTCATTTCATCTGCCTTTGATATAGCCACATTGACGTGCCCTCTCTTTGCTGATTCCCAGGGCTCGCAATCAGAACGTCCGGATATTCATCAGATGTCATTCATGTATTGCGAGGCCTCTCATTCCGATTTGCGAAACTGAACCTTTTTACAATATTTCAAAACGGAATTCGAGGCCTCGCATTGGACCGACCAGGTTATTTGACCGATTTACCAGTATACGAATTCTGCAAGCGCTCAATTTTAGCAAAAACAATGAAAATCAAATCCACGTATTGCGAGGCCTCGCACTGCATTCCAGAAAAAAGGTGTATTAACCTACACTCATCCGGAGGTGTATTGCAATATCCTTCTGTAGGGAGACCCGTTGGTACGTAGCAGTATAGGAGAGTACAAATCGTTTGCAACGTCATGAAAAAAGTACTCTTTTTACCTAAAAAAATGTTCATGAAAAATCGGGGGCGAACAAAAGGAGCTAAATCACTGAAATAACCGCCCACATTTCTCGGTCATTTTTTTGAAAAACAGCGGTACAAACGTGTACCTGTTTCGGCCGCCTAAGAGTGGGTCGCAAGTATGTGATGATCAGCAACCACCCACAATGCGCCATGGGCCCGATAAGTGCCGTTTGAATTTTCGAGTGTATGATAAATGACAACCATGAGCTTGGAGCCCGTTGCAATGGAACAATGCTTTGTTTGGCCTTTACTAGTGTATGAAATTGTAGCCATGGTCCAGTCTAGTGACCTTGGATCCCAACAATCGGAGAATCCCATTGAGGACAATGTGATACACTTCGCTAGCCGGTAGCTTCAAATTGGATGCTATTTCTGATTTGGGCCTCCGATATGCAGGGCATCTTCTGCACCAATCTTGAATCTTCAACATACAATATCATCCATGTCCGAAAAGTTCCAGTCCTCTCCCGTTTTCAGAGTGAACTGTGCCACCCCATATCGTGTAGGACAACCAAAAGGGATGCAGTTGCAGGTAGGGGATGGTTCATGTACCAACCGAGCCCCAGAGTTTGGATACCACTTCAAGTTCTATCCTGGCATCATCAACATCAAATGTTATCAACACAAACTTGTTTGAGAACTCCGCCCCTTTCACCTTAAGCCAACACGTGCATTTTGAATAAAAGTTGAGCGGTATGATTGTGTGGAAGCAACAAGCTGAGTAGGCACATGGATGAAAGAACAGCAATTGACACAGGCCAATTCTCAACAATGCACATGATCATTTAGGGCACCATGGACCAACTAGGCCCTTCTGTTCAGCCGAGAAATGGCATCTTACATTGATCTACATGTTTATATGCTGTAGTGGCCGCGCCAGAGGTCAAGGGGGATTAATTTTGCACACATCCATTGCTCCAACATCACTATTGGACACAATAAGTCTGACGTTATGGTACGAAAAATAGGTCAAGAAATTCACAAGTTCACAAATCATCAATTTAGCTCCATTTCATTGACTGCATGTGGTATTGCTTGGTGCCAAAAAAAAAGGATTGTCAAGCCAATTGTTGGGTCAAAGTTAAGGTGGAATAGGTGTGCGTGCACATATGCTAGCCGCGACCAACAAGTAATACTCGCCACATCTTTCCATACCGGTCCCTCTATCATTGGCACGTTGCAGTAACAAGGACCCCAATGGGAAAGAGCATCAAGCAATAGTAGAGGAATCACAACGTTAGAAGGCATTGCATATGACATAAACTTTTCCGTACGCTTTTCCATAAGTTTTTCGGCCCAAATTTTCAAGTACATTGGAAAGTATGTACTCGTACAGATCTTGTCACCCAAGGCACCAAATACTAGACTACAAATTGCTCATGAGAGACCTTCGTAGAAATGAAATCTGCTGCTTGGACACCCTTTTATGCCGGATGTGCGATTGGCGTGATGACCCTCAGTCTTTGGGTAATGCAAAAGGGTCCACTCTTCTACGTGAAGAAACTACGCAACAAAACTAATTTGCTCAGTGGCATATTTTCCGCCTATACATGCGTGCACGGCTCGGTGTCATTCTCTACGCAGACTCGTAAACGACACTCATCACCTTAGCCAAAAAGGCTGTAGCAAGTAAAGCCCGTGGGGAAATGTTGTTCTAATTGGAAAGCACACATTCTTGTACAAAAAGGGGTATAATAACATCAATAATTGTGAACAAAGGCAATGTAATCTCAACACCCTAAGCATTGCATATGGTATAAGACCATGAAGTGTTCGACAAGATTGGAAAGTACGCACTCAAACAAATCTCTATCAAACGATGTCGCAAATAGTGAAACCCATGTTGCCGGTAAATTGGTAGAAATGAAATCTACTCCCTAGACACCCTTCCAGGCCGGATGTCCATTTGGGATGCCAAGGCTGTGCACTTGGGTGGTGCAAAAAGGTTCCCTCATCTAGCTGAAGAAGCTACAAGGCAAGACAAATGCACTTAGCGATCTCGCGGCTGTTGTACCTCCTGCATGTCGTGTTTCAGCTCTTGAACAAGTTGCTGCGCAATATATCGTTCACGGCGATAACAGAAGTAGTTACCGTCAAAGGTCTTCACAATGCTCATGCACTTGCTAAACAACAACCTCCCCCAAGATGTGTACAAGTCATAGACGTTGTCAGACATGCTGTAAACGCGCAGCGGCTCTACAACGATCAAGGATAGCCTTGTCCGCCAACACGATCACTCTAGAGAGTCACATACATGTAAGCTTGAGAATATCCATTCTTTGACCTCATGTGAGGTCTATCTTTTTTCTGTCCAGTAATCTTGCAGCAAAACTTCCGGTCTTTTTTTTTATGCGAAATCCTCCATCTTGTATTCTTGCCCTCTTCTCTGACGCGACACCGGAACATTACTCCTTGATCCTCCAGTGTCCACGCTTATCACAATGTGATTACTGATGCACCATGCATGTGTAATCAGTTCGTTGTCCCTAAAAGGCACAAGAAACAAAAGCTAATTCTGCGTACGATGTGACGATAATGTTTGTTCAACACCGCTTTATCTGCAATTTCGGAGCGTGCTGTGTGCTGTCAATATCCTAACGGTACGGGGGGGGGGGGGTTGCGGAGAGCCTCGGACAGTCAGCGCCTCGACCTCTTCCATGTGATTTGCACTATGTCGGTGCATGGTGGTCACGTTACTACGTCACACAGTTCTCGTTTGCCGCCAACCCCCGTAAGAAGAACGAACGAGCATGATGTTGGGGATGGCGCCGTTGGGAGAGATGGACGCCAGGGTACCCACGGTGTTTAGGGCAGGCATGGACAATGCGGTCGGAATAGCGATAGTGCTGGGGAAGGCAACCTTGCTAGTGGGGGCGCCCGAAGGGGTACTGTCAAAACCTCCATGACGGGCCTCTTTTCGGCCTAGGCACGGATCCAATTGATACAAACTGGCAAAGGGCGCTTATCCAAAGGATTCAAACTTGATGCAAGCACCAATACCTATCAGGAGCAAAAAGGGAACATATACTACAGATCTGCCTCCGAAATTCACGACATTTACATGGGGTTAAGCCATCCAATCCTAAAGTTGATTCCAACATTGTGGCCTGTGAACGCACGCCTAAGACTCAAGCTACGTAGAGCCAAGTTGCCACATCCAAGATGAAAATAGGCACTCTGATAATGTGGTCTTTGAGACGGGAGGGCACGGGCAAATCTAATTTGCAGCAGCAACAACGTTGTTGTGACATCTTCTTGATTAACTGGGGGTGTTTTCAAAGGGGATGGCTTTGAGCTGTAGTGCTGAGAGGGTCGAAATGAGGAAGAGGACCAATCGATAAAGGTGACTTTGTAATAAAAAGCGTATGCATGCGTAGGACAATTTGGACCCTGAGCACCTTGTGAATACGACCTTTGTCACAATTGCTGATTGTATATTTTACGTGGTATGCTCGCATCCAATGTGCAAGCCACAAGTTGTGTTACCATTTGAGGAACCCATCGAAATTCGAGTTCCGTCAAGTACCCCCTCTTTGCACTCAGTCGTGATATAAAGGACCGTGTGGGGCCTTGCAACTGTTTCAACTCTGAGACTTTCATCCTCATCAACCCTAGGCCGGCTTCCTCTTCTTGTCGCGGCCTTGCTTGAGCCAATGGTGCAGTGCTGCATTGGCCTGAACTTGCCGGTCTTTGTGCACCATCTCCATCTCCAGCCGCCGCAACCATTGTACAACATCACTGAAGTTGGCCCGCGGCGGCGGGACATCCGCAACACCCGCCGACTCCACACGGCGTTGTGCACCTGGCTGCAAGAGCTACACGGGCCGCGGGCCACGGCTGTACGGCGTCCACGGTGTCGCCCGCAAGATGGTGGGACGCGGCACATCCGCGTGCGTGCCGGGACGCGCACGCATGGGGGCAGCCCAATGGCGCGCGAGAGCTTTCTGCATGAACCGATGGTATGCCGCATGTGCAGCTCGCGTCGGACTACCTACCCATCGGGTATACACGGTAACTGCCCGAGGAACCCCAGATTGAGTCGTCGGAGACGCACGACCACTCTTGGTGCAGCTCTTGGAGAGGTGTCTTGGGCAGCTCGTCTAGTGGCAACGGCGCACAGCTGCCTTGCTCTCAACTCGGCAGTGTGGCTCCACCATGTCCATCCCAAGCACCGGCAACCAGTTTGCTGCATCGGCCAATTTGGATTGTGCCAGTAGGTAAGTATACGTTGAAGCGTCATGGCAACTAGTTATTGAGGGAGTTGAAGTTCATTCTCCGACACTCTTCGTTGGCCTAAACTACCCATTTGTCTATAAGTTTTGAAAAAATGTCCTGAAAAATTCGTGCAAAGGGGTCATCTAAGCACCTCTTTGAGAACAAGTTTTTCTTTCCGGACCTATGCTTGCATGCGACAGGTATTTGTTTTGTGCCTTATGTGACTCGTAATATGTAGAATACCAAGGCCGAAAAAGGAATTCCCATTTTCAATCTTCATGAATATGCCGCTGGGCGGCTACGTGTTACCATTGCAGAGGGAGAAGTGGGACACCCAAGTTGTATTACATTCTTTAAAAAAACAAAATTCCAAACTGCGTTTGCTTTGATAAAAAGCACAACGTACCACAATCGGTTAACGTGCGATGGCTGGTTAGATGAAACAACAAGCTGCCATGGAGCAAAGAACTACAAAAGCGAGAAGCTTGACTATTCAGATCCACAGAAGTTCTCCTTTGTTCTCTTGGCTCAAGCTCGGCTCTCGCTTCAGCTTCGACACGCCCATACCCTTCCTAATTCCTTTTAGAATGCCACCGCATCGGATTTTTTCGGCTTATCCATGGGTAATTGTTCTCACCATTTCCTTGGTAATTTGGCCTCTCACATAGACCCATCACTGCCGTTTTTCCTACTTTTTTTTCCTCTCGGTGTCCGGTTCCTTTCTTCCGTTATGTCTTGGGTAGTCAACTCCCCTCATGCTCACACTCTTCTCAATGGCCATCCTTATCCGTAGCAGCATTCATAAGTTCTGGTTCATGCCAATCCTCTCGCGTGCACACCCAGACCAACATCCATCAATAGCGGGGGCCGCCGCGGCTACACTTCTCGATGGATGCTCCTCAACAGCCACAAAGGCCACGGGAGCACCCAGGGCCAACCCCAAGATAAAAGGCTGGCGGCCGCCACCTACTGTGCAGCTATGCACCCCCACGAAAACCGAGCAGCAAAAAATGTGGGCCCGGCAAAACGAGGAGAGTAGCCAAATGCCGACCGGACAAGCCCCGCGCCCTAGCAAGGGACACAGCCCAAAGCGGTATCACGTCGCACCTAACCATAGGGTCGAACAGGCGCGCCACACCCATCACCGGCCCTGCCCAGCCTTGAAGGATAAGGTTGGGCATCCGCTTGCCCTGGTATATCCGGTACCCACAGGGATGAGGCACAATATCGACTTATTTGCCTACCGTTGGTGTGCCTTGCTTATTTGCTAAAACTTTCTTTCTTTTGCCCATCTTTGTTTTCACTTTGCTTTGGTGCTTACTTCGGAGTTGCCTTCTTTTACACAATTACTGTCACATGTGTATTTTGCACCGGCTCAACCATCCTGTTTGTTTGCTGCTCAATTGAAAGCATCTTGACTTCCAGCTTCGGCGTGGTTTCGGGGACGCCTGGTGCCCTACTCCTCCACGGAGGGAACGCCGCCACGGAACCCATTGTCTTTGATGACCGGACGCAACTTGTATGTCCACGGGTTCCTCTAATATCTCCACCGCATATTGGCGCGCTTGGATATATCCCTATTGTCACCCACCCCTAGTTGAAAACTGGCAGCAAGCGGAATAGCACTCTTTGGATGGGCAACATGAAGCATATCACACGCGAACGGCCCGTACACTTTTTCGGGCTTGTTTTGGACGTGCCCCACACCCCCGTGCCACGGCGCCCCATTGGTTCCTCCTCGGTCACGAGCCACCACATGACTTCTATTGCCCGCCCGAAGAAGCACGAAGGAGCTTCCTGCTTGCGGTGGATTGCTAATGAGGAGAAACAATTGCCCCGCCCCGGAAGGAGAGTGCACATTTTGTTCCCCCCGAACGGCCATGGACCCACCAACCAACCAAGCAATTAGTCATGACCGAAACAATCAATCAACCAACCATGAACGGACTAATCCAGCACCCAACGAACCAACCAACCAACCAACCAACCAACCAACGAGCCGGATTTCGTGACCAATGCACAAAGGCTATGATTTCTCCCGCCCTTCTGCTTTTTGTTATGTCCTTGTTATTTCAACCGCCACGTTCGAGTTTGGTTGCGGCTGCGGTGTTGGTATTTACTGGCGCGATACCTCCATCCGTCTCATCTTGCTTGCTCGCTTGGCTCCGGGGCAACATGCGTGTTGTGTTCTCCCTCCCATATTTCTTTCACCTTTGCCATGTCTCTCCTTTATCTGCATTTGTGACTCTACCCGCCTCTTGCGCCGCTGCACCTCAAGCTTTTTACCTTTCGTGTCCCTCTTCCTCCCTTCCTTGTGCTCCCGCCCATCCTGTTTCTTTTTGCTCCAGTAGTGCTGCGCAGTGACCCCCAATAGCTTCTTTGTTGCCAAGAGATTGTGTCGTCGCCCCAGCAGTTGCTCCTCCCTCTTGCGCAAGTCATAACTCCTCCTCTCCATCGCCGCATTATGTCAACAGCTTGTTCTGTCACTAGTGCATTCTCTTGGCCAAACTAGGTGAAACCTTGGAAGATGCAATTTCAATATCGTACGTGGCGTCCGTATTGGTTCTTGGGGCACTTGTGTGGCGGCCCGGTCTTAAGCTATCGCTCCTGCTTGGCGTGGCTTCAGAGGGGGAGGGGGGGTTGGTAAATTTGACATTGGGGAGTGAATTGTCCGACAAGAACTTGTTCATTCGATATTCCACCAAATCTTTGGGGACCGCAATGGCATTCAACTGGACCTAGAGCTCCAAGGAATGTGAGACACTCGATCGTGTGACCTTGCGGCTCTATGTTAGCACCCTATGGAATGCAAAGAACAAAGTAGGAAGGCAAAAAAAAGAAATACTTTGGCGCAACATGAAATGCAGCCAAGTATGCGGTGTGCATGCTTTCATTTCCACCAATTAGTAGTAGCAACCAAACATTGAGATGCATGTGCCATCGTAATATGACAATGAAGAGGTGGACAAATGTCACGATGCATGATCGGCTTCTGCGCTATCATCTATTTTTGCTCCTCGTTCTTTTGCTTGGCTTTCAGGTTCTGCTTGCTGTGCAACACATTGTGGATCCTCTTTTTAATATCGGGGCACTCCTCGTGTGGGCTAGGTTTCACGTCAAGTCATCCAAGGTAGAATACAATGAAGTGAAATGTACCTTGGAGGTGACAAACGGCAACATCTTGGGCTCTGCACACATACCCCACAATGAATCCACGATGGCCGGGGTCAAGACACAACGATACTTCTTGGCCAATAAGCAGTGGCCCTCAGCACCCAACAACTGCTCTTGGAGAACAAAGCACAATGGACCATTTTGAATTGGGACTGCCTTGGTTTAAATCACACAGGGTGAAAGCATGCGCCACAACGTATTATGAATGCAATGCATACAATGTTGTCACACGTGCATTACTTCCGCCACTCCTCTCATTGGCGTGTTGTGTGGTATCCAAGATGCTCACAACACTCCGGTTATATTCTATCTGGAAGTCATTTTCCGTGTCTTGGTTGGAACAAAAATTCGCAACACTAGAAATGAAGCTTTGAGGCGTGGCGGGAGAAAACTCTTTTATAGGAATGCCAGAATGTGCCAATTCTTGGAGCTTATTTGCAATCTTAGATACTCTCTTACTTTGTGCTTCCATGCCCAGAATTTGATTCCGAAGGCTAGAAATCAATATCTTTGTTGAGGCAATGTAGCCTTCCTTCTCTCAGATCTCAAACAAGCGCACCGGCTCACGCCTTGCTTCTGACGAGGATAATAACACTGGCACCATGTGCGCAGCAGGTCCAGGGGCACGTTTTGTTGATGGTGGCCTTGATGGTGGCCCTTGTGGACTGGTTGCGCGTTGACTTGGAGCACCTCTTGAAAACAAATCAAGAATGAGGAGGGGGGGTGTCAATGGTAAAGGCAAGACATGTAGTACAGCATGCACATTCTCACTCACATTCAGCGGTGTATTGATATAGCATTTGCATTCTTTCCGAGTCCCATCACGGCACTGTGATTGTCTCTCTTCAATAAGAAGTGGTTTCAGCCCACGGGGGGGGGGGGGGGCGCTAGGACCGGACCCTTTACGCCGACCCCCCCCCCCCTCCTTGCGGGGTTTTAGCCTGGACATGCTGGAGCACGGGCGCCAAAGGCGCCCTAAGGAACTTTTGCTTGACTTAGTAGAGGGTGAGAAAATGGATTTTCACCCCATCTGTCTATATTCAAAATGCTCAGTTTTTTTTAGGAGAACGCAATAGCAGATGAAAACCAAATTAGACCCAATATGAATGCCACCCCTGTGCAAAGGTATGTCAAAGATGGGCCATACCCTAAAGCAGTGCCTGTGCAACTGGAAGGTCCCGGGTTCAAACCCCAGTTGGGTCCGTCTGCAGAACTGTAAGCAAGACCAAGGACACCATGGGAAAAGTTTTCTTTCTATTTTTTTTGCTCTTTTGTTGCTTTGACTTTGTCCCCTTTTTTGGAGATCCCCGAGAATGTAGGGGTGATGTAGCATTTCCGCCCACTTGTGGGCTTTCCATAAGGCAAGGTTTAGGCATTCAATTCTGATTTTGTCCCCCTTTCTTTGGGGATCCCTGAGAATGCAAGGGTGATGTAGCATTTCCGCCCACTTGTGGGCCCCACCAATTCTGATTTTGTCCCCCATGTCTTTGGTGATCCCCGACAATGCAGGAGTGATGTAGCATCCCCGCCCACTTGTGGGCCCCACCAATTCCGATTTTGTCCCCCATGTCCGGGGGGATCCCCCAGAATGCAGGGGTGATGTAGCATACATACATCAACTCTGCCCTGAAAACTCCTGTCTGCCCCTGTTTTTCTGGGCGGACAGTAGTTCACCACCCCATCTGTCCATCTGCTGCAGTTCTGCGAAATTTTTATTTGTGTGCACCATGTTTACCTTTACCTCCTCGCCGGCCAAGACGTCCGCCAATTCTGGTGGCGGCCCTAGTTCCGATGGCCAGGATCTGGCCAACATGTCGCCGGACCAGATGCGGGCACTGCTGGCCCAACAACAGGCCGCCCTGGCCACGTTACAGACGAAGCTGGAGGAACTCAGTGTCAACGACAAGTCGGGGGTACCGGAATTGACGGCTGCAGCGGTCGCGGAGCTGATGAGTAAGCCGAGGTTGGCGTCTTGGATGCGGCAGAGTGGCGACGCCTTGGGCGAGTACGTCAAGACGGTGGGAAGGCCTATCGCCCGGCCAGTTGGCAGGGTTGGCGGCGACGGCGACCCCGGGGACAGGCTGGCGTATCGGATGTGGTCGGTGTTGACCGAGTCCCAGAAGGCCTACACCGAAAAGTACGCCGATCCGGCCACCCTCTCCGCTTCCCAAGCGACCAACCCGCTGGACGGCCTCGATTGGCAGGGCGCCCGGAACCAAGGTGGGGACAATTTTACATACAAGGGTATTAAGTTCGCCACCAGGGGTGGGGTATTGCACTGGCGGACAGCCAAAGGCCGTTGGGTACCCGAGACGGCCGTGGCGTCGCAGCCCTGCAAGCGCTGCCTGGGATTGGGACTGAGCGAAGACGCGGCCAAGCACTGGCACTTCCAGTGCCCGAATTGGTCGTGAGTCCCAGGAACGGGGACCTGGGGTTGGGCGCCAGGTTCCCAAGGACTCAAGCCCGCGGAGAGCGTCGGGGGCATCGTCGGAGTGCCGGCGACCATGGCTGCGGGGCGCTTTCGTGTGGCAGCATTGGCGTGGGCGGCAGCCCGTTCCGGTGTTTGCCCGGACGACCCAACGACGGTGGCCGTGCGCAGCTGGGCGTCTGGAACCGCCCGACGCTATCAGGGGTCCTTGTTCGCGGTCGCGGATTTCGAGGACGGACGTTCGTTGCCTACTGGACCGTCTACGTGCCTTTCGGAGTACCTATCAGCCAAAGTGTCGGCCGGAGTGGCCCGGTCGACACTCCGCAACGTGGTGTCGGCGGTACGAGGGGCGGAAGACCTTGGCATCATGCCGCCCACGGTCCTGCCCATCCACTGGAGATTGGCGAAAGGGGGGCTGTCCTCGGGGCGTCGGCCTTACTTCAGTCCCCCCGCACTGTCCTACCTGGCCCAGGCAGCACATACTCGGGAACAACGCATTGCGCTGGGGCTCGGTTGTCTCAGCTACGTGCTCTGGCTACGAGTATCTGAGGCAGCCACTATCGCGCCCCAGGATCTGCGCACGTACGGAGTGGCTTCCTTCACGACCACCAAAGTGGGAGGGGTGTCGGGGGAAAAGCGTCCTCTGTGCCGCTGGGCGGCTGGCTGGGCTGCTTATCTCTTGTCTATGGTGGATGCTTCCGCGGACCCGGCACAACCGTTCGCGGAGCGGGGAGCGTCGGGACTGGAGGAGGCCGTCAAGGACATGCTGCGGAACTCGAGGTGGAGCAGTTTGCGATGGCACGCGTTCCGGAGAGGCGGCTGTGCGGCGTGCTACCACAGGGGTCCCCACCTTCGGTTCCTCCTATGGTGGGGACGGTGGCGGCGCCTCCAAACGGCGCTTGAGTACGCCACCAGGTACACCGATCCGGAGGTGGTGGGGCCCCTTCTATTGCCTGTTGCGGATAGTGGGGACTTTGTTGGCTCTGTGTTGGAGGTCCCGCTTCCTGACCTCTGGCCAGAGGCCATGTTCACCAAGGAGTCCGTCACCATCAAGGATCTGGTCAAGGGGCTGGACGCCCCGCCTAACGCCGGCGGGTTGGAGTCACAGGCAGCCGGCGGTGGTGCAGGGCACGAGTCCTCCAGCTCCGGCTCATCGGAGTCCTCTTCGGAGTCGTCCGGTTCGTCCCTCACCTCGGCTGGCCCAGCGGCAACACCCACGAAGCGCGGTGGGAGATCGTCCGCGCCCAGGTCCGAGCCGGGGGTGCGCAGCGGAGGCGCATTTGTCGTCGGTGGCACGACCGCTGCAGGACGCCGACAGCGCGGCGGCGGGGCCAAACGCAAGAGAGGCCCGGCTGGGCCCTCGGCTGCTAAATCGGCAGGCGGAGGTCGGAGCGCTAAACCACCGCCGAAACGGTGGAGGCTGCCTGTTGTGGGCGGTGCCGTACGTGTCCACGGCACTGTACCGGGTGGCCCGAAGGTGGTGCTGGGTGGTGGCTCCGTCGGGAGTCGTCCCGCCACCGGGAGCCGTCTACGTGGGCGTGGCACCGAGGGGCGTGCAAGCCCCGCTGGTCGTCCCCAAAAGATGCCTCGGCGGGGGGCGGGGCCAGACGAATCACGCCCGTTGGGAGAGTCGCCAAGAGGCGCAGTCGTTTCCAATGGGGTGGCGTGGAAGTTCCGACCGCGCGGGGAGGACAAACGCAACCCTATTTCCCTCTGACGGCAGTGCGTCCCGCGGGGCACAGCGGGGACAGGGGTTAAGCGACCATCTGGCCGGGGGGTCCCAGGGTACGCCAAACAATCACAACGGTGGGTCTACCGCCGACCCGGCGGCCCTTCGGCCAGGTGGTATGCTGGGCCCCCGGAATGTTTGTGATCAGTCCCGGCCGGGCCCCGCGGTACAGCCAGACGGCCTTCGGCCACCTTTGTTTGCCGGGGGGGTGGGGGAACCCCTTTTCCTGCTCCTCCTTCGTGAGTTGTCCGGTAAGCTGGCGTGGCTGTCTGTGACCCTGAAATCCAGCGTCCGCCTCCTGATGCAGCGGATACACCTCTTTCTGCTGCGGGCATTTGTCACGGCAGAAGATTTCCGTCTCCCTGAGACGGTTGAGGTGTTTTTGCGAGTGCTCGGTGAACTTCAGCCAGAAGGTTGGGCCAGTCTGATGCATGTTTCTACATCCCCCAAGCCCGTCCTGCAGGCGCCAGACCCAGAGGTGGCAGCGCGGGGGTTGGGCGAGATCGGCACATACCACATCTCCGACGCCCTTTGGGATGAGGTGGTGGGGGAGGGGGTGGACGTGGAGCGATTGGCCTCGGAGTTTGCGCCCGAGGTCGCCCCCTCGCCGGCGGTCCTCCACAGGCGTGAGACGGACTCCCTGGTGGAACCCATGCTGCGCTCCCTGGAGTTGGGGGGGGTGGTGGAGAGGGTGGTGCAGGGCCAAAGCCAGCCGGCAACATGCTGGCCCTTCATCATACCGAAGTCCTCAGAGAAGGTGTCGGTGATCTTCCACCTGGTGGACTTCAATGACACCATGCCCCGCCCGGCCCGTTTTTCGTTGTGCAGCTGGGAAAACATGGCGGACCGCCTCAGTGCCTGGCCGCCGCGAGAGCCCCTGTTTTGCACGCACATCGATTTGAAAAACGCCTTTTGGTCGTTTGTTTTACCGCCGAAGGCATCAGGAGCGTTCAGGTTTGGTTTCCGACCAGGGGGGGGGGCGCGGGTCATGTACCGCATGCGGCGCATGCCATTTGGGTGGAAGTTTTCTCCGTTGTTGTGCCAGCTCGCCTTGCAAAAGGTGATAGCGGGGATTGTCCCGCCGCACATGATAATCTTCCACTATTTGGACGATTTTCTGTTGCTGGGCGGGTGTCCCGCTGAGCTGCGGGAGGTCACCAAGCGGGTGGTGGAAGCACTGAAAGCGGCGGGATTTTTGGTGTCGCCCAAGTCTGTCCTTGAACCCACGACACACGTGTTGTTTTTGGGGAAGCATGTTGACACGCAGGCGCGGCGCATTTGGTCCCACCCACGCGCGTATTTACAGATGTTTGCGCAGTGGCTGCGACTGGCGACGGCGGCCCACCCACACCCCCGTCACTTGAATAAGGTGTTAGGTTTTATTCAATGGCATGTGAGGCCCCGCAGAGGCATTGGCCCGTTTTTGGCTGGGGCCTACTGCTGGCAGAGGTGGGGAGCTGTTGGGCAACCAGTCCCACTTAAGGTGCTGCACGGTTTGGCCACTGCGATAGTTTTCGCTATGGAACCGTGGCATCCCCCTAGTTCTGTGCGGTGGTCCCTGCAGTGTGCATTGCATCGCCCGGTGGCGCTTGGACGCCATGCGTTCGCCACCATGTTTGTGGATGCGGCTCTGGATGTGTTCCGGTATCGTGCAGGCATGTTCCTGCCTGGTAGGCACGAGGTACGGTCCGTGGTTATCCCGCCCTGCAGGCACACCCAGCAAAGTGCGGAGCTCTGGGGGCTGTGTTGGGCTGTGAGAGAGGCCAAGCGAAGGGGTTGGCGGTTTCTCGTTTTGGTGACCGACTCGCAGGTGGCGGGGGCCCAGATGGTGTCGTTGCGTGCCCGTACATGGTTGCACAGGCAAAACAAACTCTTGCGGTCCACTGTTATCAGACTGACGCAATGTGGGTTGGTGGTGGGAGTGCATTGGGTTTCCTCGGAACTACAACCAGCGGATCCGCCAAGCCGGCTTGATGCGGTGGCGTGCTCGTCCACGTTGCGTGCACTACGATTGGCGCAACTGCGGTGGGCCGTTGTGAGGGCGCATGCACCGGGTCCAGAGTCCATTGGAGTAGTTTGGCTGTGACCGTGCCGGACGCGCGTTGGCGCTGACTGCGTGAGTGACGAGAGCACCATTGTCATGGCCTGCTGTGGTGAGCCGTTGTGCCTTGTGCTGTGCAGGGACCTGTGCGGCCTGCGGCGCTTGGTTTGTGGTGGGGTGCGGTGCGGCAGGGGCTGGGATCCCAGGTTTTTGGGGGTGGCAGGGGTTAGGCGGCCACGTGGCCGGGATGGCCCCAGGGTACCACAAATAAACACAACGGTGGTTCTCCCGCCGACTCTGGGGTCCCGCCGGCAGTGGCAGCCGGGCCCCTTTGCGCAGTCAAGTTGAGCCTCCCCCGGAACCGCCGGGTACCGCCTGTGTGTATTGACCGCGGGGGGGGGGGGGGGGGGTTGGGAAACCGTGGGACGGTGTGGGGACCAGGGGGAGGGGTACCGAAGGTGATTTCGATCCAGACTTTGTTGCTTGTGTGAACTCCTGTCTGCCCCTGTTTTTCTGGGCGGACAGTAGTTCACCACCCCATCTGTCCATCTGCTGCAGTTCTGCGAAATTTTTATTTCCCGCCCCCCCACCCGACCTTCGGCACAGCTTTTATGCCACGCGCTGTCTCGCTGCCCACCTTTCGCCCGCTGCCACCGCGGGCGCCGGCTGACGCACGCTGGCGCCAGTCGGTGGAACAGCTGCGGGCGAGGGAGAGGCCGGCGCGGTTCTTCCGCGTGTGGCTGCGGGAGATCACCGCCGTCCTGGCGGACCGCCCACGTTCGATGGCGCAGCTCCGTGATGCTGCTTGCGCCTTGTTCGTGTTCCTGACACTGCGGCCAGGCTTGCTGCGCGTGGTGGACCTGTTGCTGGGCGCATTCGCGGTGCTGCTGGCGACAGGCATCCGCCCGCTCGCGAGCCTGAGCCGCACGGATCACGGCTTGGCGGTCGCCCTGTCGGTGGTGCGCGAGGCGTTGCGAGGCCGCTATGGAGCGCTGAACTGCGGAGCCCGTCGGTCGACGCGCGTGCACATGAGCATGTCCGGCAGTGCACCACTGGTGGAGCGCCATATCGCCCCCATCTGGGACCTGGCCCCTGTCCCCGAGCGTCATGCGGCAGACTTCATGCCGCAGGCCTGGTGGGACAGGCCGGAGGATCGGGTGCTGATGGTTTCGGGTTGGTTAGATGTGAGGTGCTTGGGACAGGCGGGGCACTTTGTTGGGCTGACCTGGGACGGGGAGGTCATGTGCCCTCGCTTTGGTCGTGTGCGGGTTGGGAGCGTGGGGGAGGCGGCGCAGGAAGTGCTGAGGCGGATCCCCCGGGTGGAGGAGTTCTGGTTTTTCCTCCTGCCACCACCGGGTGCCGTTGGGGAGTGGCCCGGCGCACAGCCCCTTCCCCCGCATGTTCCGTGCTGGGATCAGAGTGTGGGTCGCCGCAGGCTCTTCCTGGCGGCTTCCACGACGGCGTCGGATTGGCTGATCCGCCGTACACCGGTCCGACGCTTCGTTGATGCTGAGTGTCCGTGTCCGCCGGTGCGCCCTCCATGATTGTGAGAGTCTGCCTCTCTACCTGTTTCTATTTTTTTTTTTTCTTGAAGCGTCCTCACCTGGTGGGCTGCCCTGAGTAAACAAACACAACGGTAGCCCTCCTGCCGAACGGGGCGCCTGTCAGTTTTCTGTTGTGGAATGCCCTGGGTGTGCTTACAGATCGGTGTCCTCCTGCCGGCCATGGCGCTCTTGTGTTTTTCTATCTCCTTCCGGAGGCGGCAGCAGATTTTTGGCCGCTTTCGTTGGCCACGTCTTGTTTCGTTGTACTTCCCCGGGTGGGGCGACGGCGCTCGTTGCCGGTTTCACTTGCGTCGCGGGGTTTATTTTATGACGTCGCGCTGACCCTTGCAAGCTCGCGACGTGTGTGGGACTCTGGAGAACGCCGTTGTCGCGCTGCACTGGATTGTAACTTATTCTCTGCGGGAGGGGGGCTGTCGGTGACTTGGTGCATATATGATGGTTCCCTCGGGCGGGCTGGTTGTGTCCTGCGATTGTATCTGCAGAGTCGGCATTGCTGAGGGTGATGGTGGGTGGTGTGAGTCAGAGGAAACCAGTCTATTGTGTTGCCCCTCGGGGGCACGCTAACTTTGGAGCACGTTATGCGGTACTCATCCATGGCGGAAGGCCATAGTACTGTTTCAGACTGTCTCCGAAGGTGATTTGCCGAAGGTGATTTCGATCCAGACTTTGTTGCTTGTGTGAACAAGTATGGTTCGGCATGGGCGGGGCGCCACTAGCAATAGTGGCCGGGAATTGACTCGGGGGTGCTATGCCCTCAAACAAAAGTACAACCCAACCCAACCCCCCCCCCCCTTGTTTCAAAAATTTTTCTCCAACATACATGCGTCGAAGTGATTAGCGCAATGAGGCGGTCATCTTATGCGATATTTGTCAGGGTATGAAGCCTGCCCCCCCCCCCCCCATCTTGGCAGCCCCCCTTACACCCCCCCAAACCCTACCCCCGCCCCCGCCGCCGCCTTGAAAGTGGTCCGAGAGTGGGAGGGAGTAGGCGTATGGCCCGTTGCTACGCCCCCCCCCCCCCCTGTTTTAGCCACCTAGTGTGGGCACTAGAGGGACTTTTTGCCTACACCAGCGGAAACCGTATTGGGGAGGGGAGCGGGAGGGGGCGTGTTTTTGTCCACAGGTTTGTCCAACGTGCACATGCTCGCATCATGTGTCTTGTGAAAACCACTTTCCAAGGCCTTACCCCTACAACTTGGGAAATCGGCATAGGTGGGGGGAGAGAGTTTGTGTGGCAGTGCTCCTGCCCAGGGTTGCACCCACGGCTCCATTTGTGGTCATTCTCACGGTCGCTAAGTAGTTGGTTGTTCCGGCTGCATACATGAAAGTGCTCTGCCTATGTACACCTCTGGCTTTAGCACCGGCTCGGAGATTTAGGTTTGCACGAAATGGATGTGGGCACATTTGGACCAGGTGCATTGTTGCACATCTTTCCTTTCATCTTTAGGAACGTGCGGTTCTTTGTACACGTTGGCGAGCTTATGGAATGGAATTGCAGCGGGTCACATAGTCCAATGCACTGATTATGTGGCTCGGGTGTTGTACAACAACGCGTACATACTCATGAGAGAAGCAACGATTACATGGATAATATACAGCTAGTAAACAACGGGTATCTACAATGAGTACACCATAGCCTTCGACAATACCCATTGCAAATACGTGCTGCAAATACAGCCAACAAATACCAGCAGAAAGGCGGATGGACTAGCAGACAAACAACATAAGGATGGATGGACAAACAGATAGAGAGGCAAATACACAGCCATGCAAGTAGATAGAGAAAGAACGCACAAACACACACACACACGATTTTCAACAAACAGACAAGCACAACGCAAAATCTGAGTGTGAATCCCCTCGCTAGTTGGCCATCATACAAGAGATTTCGGAAAGCGAGGTCACAGTCCCGGTGCTCTGCCCCCACCGCCTCTCCCGGGCTTGAAGCATCCTCCGTTGAACAGAAAAAAACCCAAAGAAACACACGGATCCTAAGCAGGAATGCACCATCATTGGTTCTTCACACACACACACACACACACACACACACACACACACACACACACACACACACACACACACACACACACACACACACACACACACACACACACACACACACATACACAAACAGACAGACACACCGACCAATAGGCGGCCAGGCAGACGGGCAGACGAAATGGCACGAAAATTGACGCACAGAGAAACAAGCCAGTAGACATGCATGCTCACCGCTTCGACGAAGAATAGATAATCACACACCAGGCTAATCTTTTGGCCCATCGGTAAATTTGACATTGGGGAGTGAATTGTCCTACAAGAACTTGTTCATTCGATATTCCACCAAATCTTTGGGGACCGCAATGGCATTCAACTGGACCTCGAGCTCCAAGGAAGATGAGACACTCGATCGTGTGACCTTGCGGCTCTATGTTAGCACCCTATGGAATGCAAAAGACAAAGTGGGAAAGCAAAACAAAAAATACTTTGGCGCAACATGAAATGCAGCCAAGTATGCGGTGTGCATGCTTTCATTTCCACCAATTAGTAGTAGCAACCAAACATTGAGATGCATGTGCCATCGTAATATGACAATGAAGAGGTGAAACAATGTTTCGATGCATGATCAGCTTCTGGGCTATCATTTGTTTCTGCTCCTCGTTTTTTTGCTTGGCTTTCAGGTTCTGCTTGCCGTGCAAAATATTGTGGATCCTCTTCTTAATATCGGGGCACTCCTCGTGTGGGCTAGGTTTCACGTCAAGTCATCCAAGGTAGAATACAATGAAGTGAAACGTACCTTGGAGGTGACAAACAACAACATCCTGGGCTCTGCACACATACCCCACAATGAATCCACAATGGCCGGGGTCAAGACACAATGATACTTCTTGGCCAATAAGCAGTGGCCCTCAGCACCCAACAGCTGCTCTTGGAGAACAAAGCACAATGGACCATTTTGAATTGGGACTGCCTTGGTTTAAATCGCACAAGGTGAAACCATGCGCCACAACGTATTATGAATGCAATGCATACAATGTTGTCATATCCGCATTACTTCCGCTAGTCTTGTCGCATTGGTCTGCTGTGTGGTATCCAAGATGCTCACAACACTCCGGTTATATTCTATCTGGAAGTCATTTTCAGTGGCTTGGTTGGAACAAGAATTTGCAACACTAGAAATGAAGCTTTGAGGCGTGGCGGGAGAAAACTCTTTTTTAGGAATGCCAGACTGTGCCAATTCTTGGAGCTTATTTGCAATCTTAGATACTCTCTTACTTTGTGCTTCCATGTCCAGAATTTGATTCCGAAGGCTAGAAATAAATATCTCTGTTGATTTGAGGCAATGTAGCCTTCCGTCTCATAAATCTCAGACAAGCGCACCGGCTCACGCCTTGCCTTTGACGAGGATAATAACACTGGCACTGTGTGTGCAGCAGGTCCAGCGGCACGCTTTGTTGATGGTGGCCCTGATGGTGGCCCTCGTGGACTGGTTGCGCGTTGACTTGGAGCCCTCATGAAAACAAATCAACAACGGGGACGGGGGGGTGTCAATGGTAAAGGCAAGACATGTAGTACAGCATGCACATTCTCACTCACATTCAGCGGTGTATTGATATAGCATTTGCTTTTTGTCCCAGTGCCATCACGGCACCGTGATTGTCTCTCTTCAACAAGAAGTGGTTTCAGCCCACGGGGGGCGCTGGGACCGGATCCTTTACGCCGCCTCCCCCCCCCCTCCCCCCTCCCTGTTGGCTATTGGCCCGGACGTGCTGGACCATGGGCGCCAAAGGCGCCCTAAGGAACTTTTGCTTGACTTAGTAGAGGGTGAAAAAACGGATTTTCACCCCATCTATCAACACGTAAAATGCTCAGTTTTTTTAGGAGAACCCAATGGCAGATGAAAACCAAATCAGACGCAATATGAATATCACCCCTGTGCAGAGGTATGTCAAAGATGGGCCATACCCTAGTGGGTGAAGCATTGCTTGTGCAGCTGGGAGGTCCCGGGTTCAAATCCCAGTTGGGTTCGTCTGCAGAGCTGTAGGTAGGACCAAGGAAACCATGGGAAAATTTTGTCTTTCTTTTGTTTGCTTTTTTTTTTTGTTGCATTTACTTTGTCCCCTTTGTTGGGGATCTGCGAGAATGCAAGGGTAATGTAGCATTTCCGCCCACTTGTGGGCTTTCCAGAAGGCAGGCTTTAGGCATCCAATTCTGATTTTGTCCCCCTTTCTTTGGGGATCCCTGAGAATTCAGGGGTGATGTAGCATTTCCGCCCACTTGTGGGCCCCACCAATTCTGATTTTGTCCCCATGTCTTTGAGGATCCCCGAGAATGCAGGGGTGATGTAGCATTCCCGCCCACTTGTGGCCCCCACCAATTGTGATTTTGTCCCCCATGTCTTTGGTGATCCCCGAGAATGTTTTAGCCACCTAGTGTGGGCACCAGAGGACTTTTTGCCTACACCACCGGAAACCGTATTGGGGAGGGGAGCGGGAGGGGGCGTGTTTTTGTCCACAGGTTTGTCCAACGTGCACATGCTCGCATCATGTGTCTTGTGAAAACCACTTTCCAAGGCCTCACCCCTAGAACTTGGGAAATTGGCATAGGTGGGGGGAGAGAGTTTGTGTGGCAGTGCTCCTGCCCAGGGTTGCACCCACGGCTCCATTTGTGGTCATTCTCACGGTCGCTAAGTAGTTGGCTGTTCCGGCTGCATACATGAAAGTGCTCTGCCTATGTACACCTCTGGCTTTAGCACCGGCTCGGAGATTTAGGTTTGCACGAAATGGATGTGGGCACATTTGGACCAGGTGCATTGTTGCACATCTTTCCTTTCATCTTTAGGAACGTGCGGTTCTTTGTACACGTTGGCGAGCTTATGGAATGGAATTGCAGCGGGTCACATAGTCCAATGCACTGATTATGTGGCTCGGATGTTGTACAACAACGCGTACATACTCATGAGAGAAGCAACGATTACATGGATAATATACAGCTAGTAAACAACGGGTATCTACAATGAGTACACCATAGCCTTCGACAATACCCATTGCAAATACGTGCTGCAAATACAGCCAACAAATACCAGCAGAAAGGCGGATGGACTAGTAGACAGACAGACAACATAAGGATGGATGGACAAACAGATAGACAGACAAACACACAGCCATGCAAGTAGATAGAGAAAGAACCAAACGTATGCACACACACACACACACACACACACACACACACACACACACACACACGATTTTCAACAAACAGACAAGCACAACGCAAAATCTGAGTGTGAATCTCCTCGCTAGTTGGCCATCATACAAGAGATTTCGGTAAGTCAGGTCACAGTCCCGGTGCGCTACGCATTCCGGGGGGATGGTCAACAACCCGCATTCCTAACACGCCCCCCCCCCCCCCCCCTCCAAATGACGGGACAAAGTACCACTTTGATTTACACAAGAGAGTGACCGCATAGAGCGACGGCAAACAATGGCATATGAATTTCGGCCGCTCTCTCACTGTCACGCCTAAATTGCCATCACTGCGTATTGCCACTGTATTCTGCCACGAAGTGCCAGTACAGCAGAGCCCCCCCCCCCCCCCCCCCGAGGGATGCATTAAAAGGGAAGGCACCTTGGCAGCCTGAGAAGCGGTTCGATAGGCGGTTGGAGGAGGTAGCCAAAGCGGTTGGGGGCGGTTACTGTCGGTTACAAATGCCACCGAGGTTGGCACTTGGCGTCAGGGGGACAGTGGCTGGGCATAGGCTGGGCGCCCTGCCCTGGAGGGGGGGGGGGGGGGGGTGGCGGGGGGAGGGGGGGTCCCTCCCCCCCTTCAATGCATCCCTGCCCCCTCCCCCCCCCCCCCCCCGTACGACCCTGGGCCAATGGAACATTTGCCGGCCAGTCGAACACGCAAAGTACTGAGAAGGCGATGAAGGCCGTATGACGGCGGGCGCGGCTGGAGCACAGTGGCGGGTCCCCACCCCACCTCCCCCGTACGACTGCGCGTCAGATCCCCTCGACACCTGCACCACATGGCCCCTGATGGACGTCCGGCGTAGCGTTGGGGCTTTGGCCCGGGACTGCGACGCTCGATCTTCCGTTGCTCATTTTTCTGCCCTCGGCTCTTGCTTCTGTTTTCGGTTTCGGATCGGGACTCGGGGCTTCCCTCGTCCGCCGGGCAACGGCAGGTGTGGCATCCGAGTCACGTTTCCCCCTTGGGACCCCTGCAACAACCCTCCGAATGATGTGCATGGGCGTGCCTTGACTGTTGGGGCGGCAGGGGTTGGCCAGTGGACGTGGGAGACCGGCTGACGCGACCTCCGTCCCTCTGCCGATCCAGTTAAGGATTAGGGGGGGGGGTAACCCCCCCTCCCCCAACCGGACGGAATGTCATACAGGGGGTACCCCCCCCCTGCCCCCCCCCCCCACCAGACCAAAGTGACCATCGTGGGAAAAAAACGAAATTTACAAATGGGCAAACTTGTTGGACCATTTTTGGTACACAAAAATCCCCCCCCCCCCCCCGCCCATCCCCCCAAATCTTATCCGGGCTTTTTTTTTGGTACACAAATTTTTGGGTTCCAACCCCCCCTCCCCTGTCTTCTAATGCATCCCTGTGCCCCCCCCCCCTCCCCTGTCTTCTAATGCATCCCTGTGCCCCCCCCCCCCACCCCACACACACCCTCCGATGCCACTCCACTACAGCCCCCAGGAACGCCCCGCCCGTTCTGCACGGCTGCGCGGACCTGGACGTCGTCGCGGAGTCGCCGACCGGGGCCGTCGTCACGTGGCCCACGCCCACGGCGACGGACAACGCGGACGACCCCCCGCCGCCAGTCACCTGCGACCGCACCAGCGGCCTCCTGCTCCCGATCGCCGACATCCCCGTCACCTGCACGGCCACGGACAGCGACGGGAATCTCGGCGTGTGCTCGTTCACGGTGAGAGTGCGAGGTGCCTGCCCCCCCCTGAGGGCGCTCCTGCCGCGGTGGGCGTGCGGTGCAAACTTTGGGGTACATCTGGGGGCCCTCCCGGCGTAACTATTGTAAGACGGGGCGTCTGAGAAAATTGAAGACGCATGTAAGACGCACCGTCTGTAGTCTGTAGGTGCGGTCTGCCCCAAGTAGACGCGGTCTGCTAATTGTAGACACCGTCGGCATGTTGTAGACGCGAAGTGCCAATATTGTTATTATTGTTATTATTATTATTTGGCCCCCTTCCCCAAAAACGGTCCACTGGCATCGTTTACCGGTGCACGTGTAAGGCGCCTACCCCCCCCCCCCCCTTTGCAGAAGCACCGCCTTGTCTAAGCACCGGGGCCCGGTCTGACCGTCGTTTTTCTGACCACAGTTTTTATGGTCAGAAGCTTAGCAGAACGTGATTGTGTGCCGATTGTAGAGGGAAACAGGGGCTGTGTCATGTTTGGGATGAGTCCTCCTGCTCATCGCACCATTCTGCTTGGGGCTGCACCCCACGGCTCTTTGTTTGGTGTGTGATTTTCAGTCATGACTGATGTCGTTACTCCGGGCTTGGCTACCGGGCGTCGCGCGCAAGCACCGCCTTGTCTAAGCACCGGGACCCGGTCTGACCGTCACTTTCCTGACTTTCCTGGTGCTTGCGCAAGGGGGGGGGGGGACCCCGACAACAACCAGCACAACCCCCAATACGCCAATTATTGGGCGCCGCTGACGCGCAAACGGCACATCCCGCCACATCCAGCCCAGCCCCAACACACCAACTACTGGGCTCCGCGAACGCGGAAACGACACCAGCAGGAGCACCGGCCGCAGCGGCTGACAGAACGCAGCGACCCGACGCAACATGCGAAGGGAAGAACGGGTGACTGTCCAGGGCCCCGTAAAGGAACAACAACCCGACGGAATGTCACACACGGGGTACGAATCTACGACGCCCCATCTTACAACACCGCTCCTCACGGTGATACTTGCACCCATCAAGAGGCCCCCAGGAAAGACCAACCACCATTCAGAAGCCTCTGGGGTTTGTTGGCAACAGAGCCCTCGGATCACAGGTCTTGTGCTTGCAACTTTTTGCACCTGCAAGCGTTCTCGGGTTCTGTGGGCTGTTTGTTACGGACGGCCCCAAGGGACCACCTACCGCCAACCGCCAACCGCCACCAACCGCCAACCGCCAATGGCCACTAACCGCTACCCGCGAATCGCCACCAACCACCAACCACCACCAACCGCCAACCACCAACCGCCACCAACCGCCAACCGCCAACCGCCACCAACCGCCAACCGCCAATGGCCACTAACCGCCAACCGCCAATCGCCACCAACCATGGTTGAACACATGAGCTACACGTGGTCTTTTTGCAAAACTGCCGTTCAGGAACACTTTTTTTTTCCTCTCTTGAGGACCCCGCTGGGTGGGGCAGGGGTGCTGTGCATCCCATTGGGGACTCTGCAAGGTGCCTCCCACGTATCTCTCAGGAACCTGCGATGATGGCTTTCAGAGGGGACGAGACAGACGTGGACTGCGGAGGCAGCTGCGACCCGTGCGGTGTGTGGCGCGTCATCAAGGCTGCGTGTGTGGCGGGTTTGGGTCGGTGAGAGGGGGCCCGGCCCTGCCATTGCTCGGGGAGTGAGTGAGGGTGGGCGTTGGTGCCGCGGCGGGACGGTCGCCCCTTGGGCTTTGCTCCTTTGGGGCTTTGCGTCTCTCCGCTTGGCGCGTGTGGCGTTGCACGACTAACCAACGAGCAAGGAGCACCAGGCTACACGGGGGTTATGTTTGCCCCAACGTCTGGCCAGGCTGCAAAGGGTGGGGCTCAACCTTGCCGCCCCTGTTCCTCCAACATCTTGTCGGTTGGAGGGCAAATCATTCGGGGTGGATTTGTTGCATTTGATGTGCAGAAGCCATGTATAAAGTGGCTCCCGACACCAAACCATAAGTTGGCTAATTTGACCGATAACCACCCCGGACACATGGCAAAAACTGCGCAAAATCCAAGCTTCTGAGAGGAGGATTTTAGAACAGGCTCCAAAACTTTCAAAAATGGATTCCCCACCCTCAAAATCGGGGCGGTGGGATCCCCCCCCAATGACTCCTCGAACTCCAGCCGGTGCTCATGGACGGTTTTGGGGGGCGGTTAACCCCCCACCCCACCCCAACCCAAACAACCCAATACCAAGGCCCTGTGCCACCCCCCCCCCCCCGCGAAAACATCCGTCTTTGTTGGGGCACCCTGGACCCCCCCCCCCCCAATCCCCCTGCGGGCCCATCCGGGGCTACCTTCACGGAAGCCATCCCCCATCCCCGGTCTAGAGAAGTAGCTCAAACATTGCCCCGCCTGCACCCCCGCTGATGTGTTGGGCACGCTCGTGGGGTGGACAGCACTTCGTAGTCCCGTGCGCTTGTATGCGTTGTGCTTGGTCTTGTGCTGTTTTCCTTCCTGGAGACTGCGCAACGAATGCCGCTCCGTGGGGCATGGCGGAGCCCCCTGCAGGGGGGCGGGGGATGATTTTGTGGGGAAGTTCTGGCTTTGAAGAAGGAGGCGAAATTTCCCCCCGGCGAAATCCGGGGGCTTGGGCAGTGCAGCGTGTGCGTGAGGCAGTGTGCGCCTTGGGATCTGCGAGGGTGGCGTTGCGAGGGTGGCCGAAGTTTCCCCCTCCGGAATTTCCCCCAGCGAAACAACAGCCGCACGCAATCCCCCCCCCCCCCCAGGCCCACTAGTTGTTGTGGCACCGGTGCCGACTGGTCTTGTGTCTCTGTCCTGCTACGCCCCTGGACGCCCCATACGTTGCACATGAGCGGTTTAGCTCTAAGTCTAGCTCTGCCCCCGTGGGTTCTGTGGCCTGGTCACGCGGCACATGCACCTTTTTCACACGGCGGCGGCATAGTCAACCTCTAAGGCCCGAGGAGCCACCAGAGTGATGGTTCATTTGACTTTGTTCCTTGTTTATGCACGGATGACTTTGGTTTGTGGTTGTGGGTGGGACTGCAACTCAGGTGAAGCCCGCTGTACATGGTGGAATGCAGTTGTGTTGAAGAACACGCGGCATTGAACGAAAGGCGGAAAGTGCCTCTGGCTGGGGCATTCCGTCAATGAGAACCGACCATTGCTCTCAAACCAAAGTGACCATAGGGCGGGGCCTATTTAGAATCCCTCTGAAAATAGGGGGGCCCTATTTAGAAATAGGGGCGGCCTATTTCCAAACAATTTGGAAATAGGGGGGGGGGGGGGGGGCTATTTACAAACAACTCTGAAATAGCCAAGCAAAGGCAACCCACCACGCATGGGCGCCCGATGGCCCAACCAATGTATATATTTATTTTGATTTATCTGTGAGCTACATTTTGCTTTTGGCTGATTTGCACTTCTACTGCATTGCCCGCGAAAGTGACACCACCACTGCTCCGTTGTACCATAGTTGCTCTTCTAGCTTATCGCATTGATTGGTGCATCCTTGTTCACCATGATTGTGGCTTCGCTCCGAGGCTGGTGACCATGGGAGGGGTTGAGATATGTGCCCTTGGGGTGGGGCAAAATGGCCCTGCATGCCACCCCCAAAGTCATGAAGTTAGCGGTTGGGGCTTTGTCACGGTGGCTTCATGAACGGGCTCCCCAACTCTCTTGATGTGTTTCCGACAAGCGGAGGGACAGATCGCAGGTCCACAGTGATAGCTTAGCGACGACCTCGGTGTACCGCTACCACACTGTGTAGAATTGTTGTCACCGCATGACCATAGCTTAGAGCTATGGACATGATACACTGACATGCTTTTCTTTGTGCTGTCATGCGCTGACGTGCTCCCCATTGCCCTTCAGCTCACCGCGCAGCAACCCCAAGGGGGGCCTATTAACAAACAATTTGGAAATGGGGGGGGGGGCTATTTCCAAACAATTTGGAAATGGGGGGGGGGGGGGGGCTATTCAGAAACAATTTGGAAATAGGGGGGGCCTATTTACAAACAATTTGGAAATGGGGGGGGGGCTATTTCCAAACAATTTGGAAATAGGGGGGGCCTATTCACAAACAATTTGGAAATAGGGGGGGGGGGGGGCTATTTCCAAACAATTTGGAAATAGGGGGGGCCTATTTCCAAACAATTTGGAAATATGGGGGGCCTATTAACAAACAATTTGGAAATAGGGGGGGGGCCTGCATCGTGTGATAAAGCGAAATTTACAAACCGGGAAAATCAGAGGGGGTGGGTCTAGGTTACAGACCCCCCCCCCCCTCCTCTCTTCTAAGTACATCCCAGACCCCCCCTCCTCTCTTCTAAATACATCCCAGACCCCCCCCCTCTCTTCCAATACATCGCCTGCGTCACCCCCTTCACCCACACCTGCTCCCCCGTCCCGCAGGCTATCAGGACCTTGGGGCGGGGCAGTGCAGAAGGGGCCAAGGCAGCGGGGACGCCGTGTTCCAGTACTTGGCCGGCCTGACGGAGCTCGACTGCCGCACGCGGTGCTCCACGGCCCCGGACTGCTGGGGCTACTCCGCCTCCGCGGCCCCGCACTGCATCCATTGGAAGGAGCAGTTCCTGGTTGGAGGGGGGCCCTCCTGGGGGGGCGCCCACTGTGTGGTCAAGATCCGTATGTTGTTGCCGGCGCCGCACCCCCCCTTCCCCTTTGCATTTGCCCCCCTCCGCAGCAGTGCAGGCCCCTCTGTGGGGGGGGGGGCGCCAACAACCAGCACAACCCCCAATACGCCAACCACTGGGCGCCGCTGATGCGCAAACGGCACATCCCGCCACATCCAGCACAGCCCCCGTACACCAACCACTGGGCTCCGCGAACGCGGAAACGACACCAGCAGGAGCACCGGCCGCAGCGGCCGACAGAACGCAGCGACCCGACGCAACATGCGAAGGGAAGAACGGGTGACTGTCCAGGGCCCCGTAAAGGAACAACAACCCGACGGAATGTCACACAGGGGGGGGGGGGGGGGGTCACAACACTTTTTGAAAAAATGTACGGCGCAGGTGCCGTGGGCACAGCAGCGGCTCTTTGACCCGAAATGAGGGCAGCAGCAAAAAAGGCATGAACCACATCATCAACCCCAAATACCGAGGGCCCATCAGGAACAATCATTGCTGCCCCCTGCCCCCTCCCCCATGACACTGGCCCAGGCCATGATTCTGCTTTTGCGTGACGTCTTCCGTGAAGTCTCCCCCAGCGTAGCGACCGCATTTGTGGCCTTGATGCTGCGGTACCGGAACAGAGGGTACGTGCGCTGGGCGGGTGGGAACTGGAACTGCGGGGCGGGGGACGCCTGAGGCACAAGTGCCGCATTGCGGGGGGTGCGTTGCAGTCCCCTGCAACGCGGGGATGGGCTCGCTTCTGCCACCATCACGCCCTCTGGTCGCATGGGCACAGATGCGCATTGCACCGCAAGGCCGTGTGACGCGGGGGTGCCGCTGCATTACGGGGCCTCCCTTGTCAGAACCCTCCTTCCTCATTTTCTCGTGGTTTGGAGCTTGCAGCGCCGCTAGACATTCCAGTGTCTCATCATAATGCCTCATACTCCGCGTTGGTGCATTGGAAGAATATCCGTGACCTGCACCTCTTCCATGATTGGGCTGGGGCCGAAATGACCGCCACGCTCCTCATCTACAATCTCTCGCTTTGGGGGTGGGGGGGCTGTTGCTACGCACTCCCCATCGACCTGCCCGTCCCCCCGTGCTCCTGCCTCCTGTGCTGGCCCGGTCCCCGTGGTCCCTGTGCATTGCGTCCCTGTGCAAACCAAGCCCAATCGGGGGGGGGGGGGGTAGTGTTGCTTGGCCAAGACCCTTGGGCCACCCTTTCCCCCCACGTCGGGACCCTGACACGGCACGGGGGCATGTAGCCACTGTCACTATTTGGTGGATGAGCTGTGGTGGGGAGTGATGCCCCGCCCTTCCCCCCCCCCCCTTGCCGGGGCCAGCCCCGCCCCCCCCCCCCCCTTTTGCCGGGGCCAGCCCCCCCCCCCCCCCCCCTCGATGCCGTGCTGCCATGCTCCGCAAAGCGGAGATGCAGTCGGCTCTCGCTCTGACGGTGCGTTTCGTTGTCTCACACCGATTTGCATCGGCCCGTTCCTTTCCGAAGTCATGTGCCCTTGAGTGGGCACAGTCCAGTGGCTCTTGGGAGGGGGCGCTGTTCGATGGGGCTAGTGTTGCCTCACGGGTGACGGTCTGCATTCGTTTCCAGACTTTTTCGTATTTTTGGGACAAGAGTTTGGAACGATCTGACGCTGCGTTCGGCGGCAATTCGATTTCCAAATGTTATGCCCCTGAACGCCGCGTTGGTTTGCATGTTCGGGTGTGCGTCCGGCGGTTGGGGCTTGGGGATTTCCGAGGGCGGCGAAATCCCCCCCCCCCCGAAAAATTTTTTCTGGGCGAAGTAATCCCCGTACAAAACCCCCCCCCCCCTGTACCGAAGTTTATGCCTCCACCTTTGCTTCGCTCACCTTAAGTGGGTCTCAGCCCCCCCCACACCCACCCACCCACCGCCGGTGTGGGGGTTTCCACTTGGATGGACCCGGCCAACGGCGAGGGCAGTTGCCCTCGTCCGTGTGGACCCGACACAGCGCAGTGAAACATGGACAGCCTTGCGGCTCCGTTGGCACCACCTCCCGAGGGAAAGGAAGGGGGTGTGTGGGGGGGGTAAGGGTAGGGAGGGGGAGGGCGCAAGGGGGTGAGAGGCCAACAGGCGGCGCCAGCTGCAGACAACAACACAACCGGGCGTCATGCCACCCCCCCCCCCCCACACACACAGTGCGGACCCGCCGGATATGGAACTGCTACACCGGGATTGCCCTGGGTTCGGTACCCCCGGCCTTCTGCAGTCGCGGGCGCTCGGCTGCGGACGGTCGCGGGATGGCAAAGGGGGGCCTCTCCCCCCTGCCCCCTCTCGCCGCTGCCCCACCCGCCCCGTGCCCCATCCCCCGCCGCCCCCTCTCCGCCGCACAGACGCCTGCGGCCGCCCCGACTACCCCAACGCGGACTTCGGCGCCGGGACCTGCTCCAAGAGCGCCACCACGTGCACCGCCCCGTGCGGCCCCGGGTACCTCGGCCACGTCACGGCGGTGTGCCACGACCCCGTGTGGGAGTACCGCTACGGGGGGACCCGGGCAGCCGACTGCCTCCCCGTCAGCTGCGGCCCCCCGAGTCAACCCCACGTGGACTTCACCGCGTGCCGGGGGGAGTGGGCGTTCGGGGGCGCCTGCCGCCCGACGTGCGAGCAGTGGTACGTGGGGGCCCCAACCGCCGTGTGCGGCGCGAACGGGGCCTGGGTCTACGGCGGCGAGTGCGCGTACTCCCCGGCACTGCCCGCGCCGCCGCCCGGCAGCGGCTGCCTGGCCCAGATGGGGGGCGCGTGCGACGACCCCCTCGGCTGCGGGCCGCAGTGCGGCGTCTGCGGGATCGACGTCGGCCGGTTCGGTTCGGAGGCGCCGGAGGAGTACCGCTGGGGCGCCACGTGCGACTTCGCGGTGTGCCCGGCGGCGGGCGGGCGGGTGCACGTGAACCGCAGCGCGTGCGAGGCCGGCGCCGCGTGCTTCGCCGCGTGCGCCCCCGGGTACACCCGCCGCCGCATCGCGGAGTGCAGGGCGGACGGGACCGGGGCCTACGGCGGGGAATGCGAGCGGGCGTGCTGGGGGGGCTACGCCCCCGCGGCCGGGCGCGGGGGCGGGCCCGGGTGGGATGCGCCCGCCGCGGACTGCCGCGGGTGCGCGGCGGCGTGCGACGCCGACGGCGAGTGCCGCGCGTACGCGTGCGGCGCGGCCGGCGCCGGGTGCACCCTCCACAACGGCACGGAGCCCGCGGCGGAGCCCGCCGCCGAGGCGGTGCTGTGCGCCCCCGGGCCCCCGTGGTGCGCGCCCGGGTACGTGCCGCGCACCGGGACGATCCAAGGGCCCCTGGCAGAGGGTGACGCCGTGTCTGACTGTGCGCCGTGTGCGGCGCTGTGCGACGGCGACCCGGACTGCGCGGCGTACGCCTGCGGGGCCAACGGGACCTGCCGCCTGCACGACAGCCCCGACGCCGATCCCGAGTCCAACGTCACGGTCTGCGCGCGCCTTCCCCCACGCCTCTGCGCCGCCGGCTTTGCCCCTCAGAACCTGAGCCACAGCGCCCAGCCGCCGAACGCGGGCGGCTGCGCGGAGTGCGCGGCGCGCTGCGCGGGCGACGCCCGGTGCGGGGCCTACGCGTGCGGCGCGGAGGAGGGCGGGTGCGAGCTCGGCCCCGCCGCGGCCGCGGCCGCCCCCGGTGCCGTCCACTGCCTCCGGGCCCCCGCGGGGGCGCGGTGCGGCGTGCCGCGCCATGCGGCCATGACGTTCCAGGGCTGCGACCGCACGCCAGGGGGCCGTTGCGCCGCCGCGTGCCGCGCGGAGTACACCGGGACGGCCGCGGCGACATGCGGCGCCGACGGCCTCTGGGTGTTCGCCGACGCCTGCGTCCCGCGCCCGTGGCTGCACGTTGACGCCCGGGGCGCGTGGTATGTCACGCTGCCGGCCGGCAACACGGCCTCGCGGGGGGGCCACCGCACCCACTGGCACCAGCTGCGCATCCGCGGCGTCGTCACGCGCGGCATGTCCGAGGTCGCGGTGTCGCTGAGCGACGCCGCGCACGCGACCGCCCCGGCGGGCGCCGGCCCCCTGGCCTTTGGCACTGCGGAGGAGTGCCGGGCGGGCCCGGACGCGGCGACGGAGCCCGTCCCCGGCTACACCATCGACCTTCGCGGCACCCCGTTCCGCTTGGGCCGGCTCCCGGCGCTCGCCCCCGCCCCTGGGCCGATCCAGCGCCGCGCGGACGTGCGCTGGAGCGCCTGCCGGGACCGCGGCAAAGTGTGCGAGGGGGGCTGCCGCGGCGGGTGCGCGGTCTGCGGCCTGGGGCCGCTGGGGCTGTCCGACGCGTTCCCGCTGGCGGTCGACGCGCCGGCGGTGTTCGACGCGGGGGTCCCGGCGCTGGCGCCCGCCCCCCGCGGCTGCTGGGCCCTTGAGACGGAGGGGCAGTGCCTCGGGGCCTACGACGGGCGGGCGGGGGAGCCGTTCTACGGGCAGCGCTGCGAGTGGTGCTGCGGCGCCGCGTGCACCCCCGGCGGGCACCGCTGCGAGCCCCGGGACTGGCTCCTGGGCCACCCCCAGTACAGCGGGCGCTCCCGCGACAGCCTCGGCGGCAGCAGCTGCCCGGCGGCGTGCGGCGCGCCCCCGGGCCTCCCCTACGCCGAGTTGCCCGCGTGCGCGTCGGAGGGCGCGTGCGCCGGGGCGTGCCGCGCCGGCTACACCGGCCGCCCCGTGGCGACCTGCGAGGCGGACGGGGCCTGGCGGTATGAGGGGCGGTGCACGCGCTGCACCGACGCGCATTGGGCGGACCTCGCCGGCCACGCCTGCGGCAACTACACCGACAACGGCTGGTGCGCCGCCGCCGGGGGCCCCGGGCCTGGCCGGACGACGGCGGACTTCGCGACGTACGCCCGGGGCCCGCACAGCGCCCTGGACGTCTGCTGCGGGTGCCGGACGGGGGAGCGCCGCTGCCCCCACGCGGTGGAGCTGGCGGTCGGGCCGTCCGACGTGCCGTCCAAAGTGCTCCGGTTGACGGAGCCCGTGCTGTCGTGCGCCCCGGTCTGCGGCCGCGGCTGCCGCACCAACGCCGACGACCTGGAGGCCGGGGACGCGTTTCTGGTGACGGTCGTGGCGGGGGGCGTGGCGGTGGACCGCATCGATGCGGCGGCGGGATGGCAGATGGACCTGCGAGTGCAGTGCTGCCTGCCCTGCGAGGGCGGCTTCCGGCAGGACGCGGCGCCGGCCCCGACGGGCACCGCGGGTCAAGCGTCGCAGGTTGTCTCGTGCGCCGCGTGCGCCGCTCTGTGTTTGGCGGAGGACGCGTGTGTGGCGTACGAGTGTAGCGGCGCGGCCTCTGCATGGACGTGTCGCCTCCACTCCGCCCACACGGAGGGGGGCGCAGGCGACGCTACGGTGTGCGCGCGGCGGGACTGCGGCCCGCCGACCGTCCCGCCCCATGCCGTCACCCACAACTGCAGCCACCGCTACGCCGGGGCCCCCGCGGCGGTCTGCACGAGCGACGGCACGTGGCACTACGCCGGCACCTGCGTGCCCATCAGCTGCGGGGCCCCCCGGATGGACTACGTGGATTTCGGCGGCTGTGGGCATCGGTACGGGGGCTTGTGCCGGCCAGCGTGCCAGACGGGGTACACGGGGGCACCCACTGCGGTGTGCAGCAGCGACGGGTCCTGGACGTACGAGGGCGCGTGCGAGCGGATCCGCTGCAGCCCGCCCTTCATGGAGCACGTGGACTTCTCCGACTGCGAGTTCGGGTACGGGGCGGCGTGCCATCCCGTCTGTGTCTCGGGGTACACGGGAAACCCGGCGGCCGTGTGCACGGCCACAGGGCGATGGGACTACCTCGGGTCCTGCCAGCCGGACGTGCCAACGTACGAGAACGCGGTCGCGTTCCCCGTCCCCGCCTTCGGGACCGCGCGGTCCGTCATCCTGGCGGACCCGCAGGCGTTTGCGGGCCTGGCCGTGCGGGTGAAGACGGCGGGGGTGCCTCTGGAGAGCCTGGGCCTCGGGCTGGAGACCCCGGACGGGACGCAGGTGGACCTGCTGAGGGGTCTGGAGGGCTGCTGCGGCAGCGAACTGGACATCACGTTCGACGATGCGTCGAGCGCGGTCCTGCAGCCGCACCACTGCCTGAACGCGGACCAGGGCCTGCACGTGCGACCCGACCGGAATGCGACACTGGGGCGCGTGCGCTCCCCGCAGCCCGCGGGCTACTGGATCCTGACGGCCACGTCCAGCCACCCGTTCCATGGGCTCCTGCAGCTTTGGAGCTTGGCCATCATGCCCGAGCTCTGTGCTCAGGGCTTCACTATGGAGGCCGGGGCGGCTGTCGGGGATGGGGAGGTCACTGGCGCAGGGGCGGGCACCCCCGTTGGCTCCTGCGAATCCTGTGCGCTGCTGTGTCTGTCGGACGCGGCGTGCCGCTCGTACGGGTGCAGTCACAGCGCGCTGCGCTGCAGCCTCCACCTCGGTCCTGACCGTCCCGCAGGTCTCGGAGGGGACCATGTCCTGTGCGCGCGGCGGGACTGCGGTCCCCCGGCGCCACCGGACTACATGATCCCCCACAACTGCAGCCACCGCTACGGCGGCGCGTGCGGCATGACCTGCCGGCCTCCGTACGTCGGGGCCCCCGCGGCGGTCTGCACGAGCGACGGCACGTGGCACTACGCCGGCACCTGCGTGCCCATCAGCTGCGGGGCCCCCCGGATGGACTACGTGGATTTCGGCGGCTGTGGGCATCGGTACGGGGGCTTGTGCCGGCCGGCGTGTCAGACGGGGTACACGGGGGCACCCACTGCGGTGTGCGGCAGCGACGGGTCCTGGACGTACGAGGGCGCGTGCGAGCGGATCCGCTGCAGCCCGCCTTTCATGGAGCACGTGGACTTCTCCGACTGCGAGTTTGGGTACGGGGCGGCGTGCCATCCCGTCTGTGTCTCGGGGTACACGGGAAACCCGGCGGCCGTGTGCACGGCCACAGGGCGATGGGACTACCTCGGGTCCTGCCAGCCGGACGTGCCAACGTACGAGAACGCGGTCGCGTTCCCCGTCCCCGCCTTCGGGACCGCGCGGTCCGTCATCCTGGCGGACCCGCAGGCGTTTGCGGGCCTGGCCGTGCGGGTGAAGACGGCGGGGGTGCCTCTGGAGAGCCTGGGCCTCGGGCTGGAGACCCCGGACGGGACGCAGGTGGACCTGCTGAGGGGTCTGGAGGGCTGCTCCGGCAGCGAACCGGACATCACGTTCGACGATGCGTCGAGCGCGGTCCTGCGGCCGCACCACTGCCTGAACGCGGACCAGGGCCTGCACGTGCGACCCGACCGGAACGCGACACTGGGGCGCGTGCGCTCCCCGCAGCCCGCGGGCTACTGGACCCTGAGCGTCAACTCCAGCCACGCTGCCCCTGGGCTCCTGCAGCTTTGGAGCCTCATTGCCACCGTCCACCCCTACAGTGGCTTTGAGGCTTTTATGTTTGGAGAGGGCCGGGCGGGGCAGCTCGGCCTCGGCAACCGCGTCAGCCTGACCCGCCCCGTGGGCCTGCAGCTGCCCCACCGCGCCAAGATCTCGGGCATGGCCGTCGGGGGCGCGCACACGCTCCTCCTCGCAGAGGGCGGGACGGTGTTCGTCTTTGGGGGGAATGCCGACGGGCAGCTGGGGCTGGGGGACACGGCGGACCGGGACGCGCCGCACGTGCTGCCGGCCCCCGGCGGGCACCCCGTCACCGCCGTCGCCGCCGGCCGCGCGCACTCCGCGGTCCTCGCGGGCGGGCGGGTGTGGACGTTCGGCGCCAACGCCGCCGGGCAGCTGGGGCTCGGGGACACCGCGGCCCGGCGCCGCCCCCACCGCGTGGCGGCCGCCGCGCTCGCGGCAGTGACCAGCGCGGCGTTAGGGGCCGCGCACTCGGCGTTCGTGGCGGGCGGGGCCCTGTGGGTCTGCGGCAGCAACTCCTACGGGCAGCTGGGCCTCGCGCGCACAGCCCCCGTCCTGAGCCCGACCCGGCTCCCGCTGCCGGGCCCCGTGACGGGGGCCGCGCTCGGCGGCGCGCACACCGCAGTCGCCGCCGGGGGGGCGCTCTACCTCTGCGGCGCCAACGACTGGGGGCAGCTTGGCTTCGCGGACCCCCGCGGGGCCTTCGAGCTGCGCCCCTGGGCCCCCCCGGACGGGGCCCTGGTGGAGGCCTTCGCCTGCGGGGCCGCGCACACGGCGGTGCTCGCCGGGGGCGCGGCGTACGTGTTCGGCAGGAACCACCGCGGGCAGCTCGGCCTCGGGCCGGGGGCGCCGGAGTTCGTCGCCGTGGCGACGCCGGTCGCCGTGCCCGGGCGGCAGCGCGTCACGGCGCTGGCGCTGGGCGGCGACCGCTCCGCGTTCCTGGCGGGGGGGCGCGTGTACGCCTGCGGCGCGAACGCACAGGGGCAGCTCGGGGTCGGGGACCGCCGGGACCGCGCGGCGCCCGCGTGGGTCCCGGCCCCGAACGGGCAGCAGGTCACGCACGTGGCGGTGGGGGGGGCGCACGGCGCGTTCGTGGCGGAGTTCACGTTCACCCCCACCCCCACCGCCTCCGCCACCCCCCTGCCCACGGCCACCCCCACCGGCACCCCCACCACCAGCCGCAGCGTGAGCCCCTCGCCGTCCGGGACCGCGCCGCCCAGCCGCACCCCGAGCGCCACCGCCACCCCCTTCACCGCCTCCCTCACTGCCACTGCCACCCGCTCCCAAACGATGACAGGCCCCGCCACTCCGACCGCCACGCCCAGTTCCGACATGACACTTACGGCCAGCACCAGCCCGTCCGCTGCGCAGACGCGGACGCCCAGCGCCACCCCCACGGTGCCACCCACGACCACCGCGACGACGACCGCGAGCCCTTCGGCCGTCGCCACTGCCAGCCCCACCCGCTCCAGCACCGGCACCCGCAGCGCGCTGCTGACGCCCACGACCACCGCTACGGCCACGCCCACCAGCAGCCGCTTGTACACGGTGACCCCCACACCCTCATCGTCTCCCACCCGCAGCCCTCCCGCCACAGGCACTGCCAGTGCATCACCCACCGTCACCGCAAGTCCGTCGGCGCTTGTCACACTGACGGCGACCCCCAGCCCGTCCCTCACGCCCGCCGACACCCCGACACCCACCGCGTCCTCCACCTCCTCCCACTCCCCGACGGTGCCACCCACTCCCACCGTGAGCCCCACCGGCAGCCGCACGCAGACCACGCCCCCGTCCCCAACCGCCACCCACACCGCCTCCCAGTCGGCGACGTCGACCGGGACGCCGACGGCCACTCCCTCGGCGCGCGCGACCTCCACGAGCACCGCCAGCCCGTCTCAGGCCCAAACGGCGAGCCAGACCCCGTCAGCCACGAGTCCCATAACGGATACCCTGACCGGCAGCAGCAGCCCCTCCGACGTCGCAACTGCCACCAACACCCGTTCCAGCACCGGCACACGCAGCGCCTGCATCACAACCACCGCCTCCACCACAACCACGCCCACCCCCAGCCGCTTGTACACACTGAGTGCCACCCCTTCTGCCTCCGCCACCGCCAGTCCCCGCCCCACGAGTAGTGCCAGTCCGACTGCAACTGTCAGTGCCAGTCTCTCCGCCGTCTTCACGCCAACATCCACCCTCAGTCCATCCTCCACCACCGTCAACACCGCATCGCAAACCGCATCCGCCACCCCCTCCCACACACCGACCGCCAGTCGCGTGTTCACCCTCACGGCCTCGCCGACGCCGACCAGCACCCGCACCCCATCCATCACCTCAACCCCCAGCCACCTCTACACGCCGACCCCCACAGTTTCGTCCACCGGATCCCCCACAGCCTCTCCCTCGCCCACATCCAGCCCCTCCGCAACCCCAACCCCCACCCAGACCCCCTCGCAGACTTGCACGGCGTCCCCCAACCCAACCCTAACCCTATCCCCAAGCCGCACACTGCGCCCGACTTCAACAGCAACCCTCTCCCGCACCGCATCCACCACCGCCACCTCCACCTCCCTCCCCACAACGACCCCCAGCCCGACCTCCACTGCCGAACTCCCGCAGTGCAGCGAGCACGGCAACCGCACCAACAGCAACGGGCACGTCGTGCTGCAGGCCGCCGCCAACAAGTGCATGCAGGCCATGAACATGGGGCAAGGCTCGTCCAGCCTCTTCAACCGCCGGGTGGTGATCCGTCTGCTGGCTCTTGACGGCAATCTCATTTTGGAGCTCGTCTCCGGGTGCGGGGCCGGGGCTGGGGCCTGCCGCCTGACATACACTCCCGCAGACGTCGAGCGTGAGGACGTCCTCAAGGCCGGTGCCGGCGGGATCGAGACCTTTGTGCTGTACGAGCCCCCAGCGGCCGCCGGCAACCGCCGCGCGCGCGACGGCGGCGGGTTCTCCATCGACGTCGTCGTCGTGTACACCGCGTCGTCGCTCCTGCTGCTGATCCTGCTCCTCGCGCTGCTCCTCCTGCTGCTGTTGGTTGTATTCTTCGCCCAGCGCTACGCGCGCCGCCTCGCGGCCCTGCCCCTCACGGAGGACTACTTCGCCCGGCACCCCAGGGGCATGGGCTTCCGGCTCGTGTGGCCCCGCAGCTCCCACTGGTGGCGGCTGGTCGGGCTCGCGGCGGGGCTGTACCTGGCGTGTGCGGGCGTCGCCTGGTACGTGCTCCTTCACCTCATGTCCTCCCGCGAGGCCCCGGGCTTCCCCCTCGCCGTCGTCGGCCTCGCCGTCGCGGCCGCCGGGCTCGCGCTCGCCGCGCTCGCGACCGCGCGCGCGCTCCGCGACCGGGTCCCGCACGTGTGCCCGGGGTGCCGGGCCCCGGCGTCGCGGTGGCGCTTCCTGGGCGTGTACCTGGCGCCGCTCCCGGAGGACCCGGCGCGCGTGCGCAAGGGGCACCGCCGCTGCATGCGCTGCGTCCACTGCGGCCGCGCCGTCGTGCACGACCCGTGGCCCGGCGGCCCGGGCCACCGCCCGTACCACCGCGGCTGCTGGGAGCGGCACTGCGCCGACGCCTGCGGCAGCCCCGCGTACGCGGAGGCGTGGTGCCGGGCCGCGGCGCTGACCCCGGCCGAGCTCTCCGGCACCCTCACCGCCGCCATCGCCCACCGCAGCGCCGGGAGCTTCGCGGCGCTGCTCGCGGCGCACCCGGGGCTGGACGAGGCGCCGACCGGCGGGTACCCGACCGCGCGCCACTTCGCGGCGGCGGCGGGGGCGGTCGAGCAGCTCGACGCGCTACTGGCGCTGCGCGACGGCCCCCTCGACGCGCCCCCGGCGGCGCCGGCGGCGGAGGGCGACTGCCTCCTGGTCGCCGGCCTGGGGCCGCAGGAGAACGACCTGTTCGTCCCGCAGCCGCTCCTGCAGTACAACGCGCGGCCCGTGTACGTCGGGCACGCCGCCGGGCGGTACCTGTACTACTACGAGCCGCCGGCCGACGGCAAGACGTACCACCCGCCGGGCTGGTGCCTGGGCCCGTACCTCGGCGACGGCGCGCCCCCCCTCCGCCTCGCGCTGGACCGCACGTTCGGCGGCGCGGCGGCGGACGACGCCGACGGGCCCCCGGGGCCCCGGGGGCGGCGGCGGCACACGATCAGCCGCGCGCTGAAGAAGTACGTGAAGGGCTCGCACAAGACCCTCAAGGGCGCGTCCAAGGGCGCGAAGGAGGCCGCCGAGGCCCCCGACCTCCACAGCCTCTCCGACGTGACCCTCGACAGCGCGCCCTCCGAGACCACCATCACCCCCAACTCCCCCACGTCGCCCCCCTCCTGCAGCGCCCCCACCGCCCCCTCCGCCTTCTCCGACAGCGACACCGTCGTCTCCGCCGACGGCCCTGGCGCCGCCTGCGCGCCGCTCAGCGCCGAGGCCACGGGCCTGCGCCGCGTCCCGCAGGCGCTGTCGCTGCTGCAGGCGGCGGCCGCGTCCGGCGACGCCGCCACGGTCCAGTGCGCCGTCGCGGCGTACCGGCGGCGGTTCCCGGAGTGCACGCGGTGGCAGTACGAGGTCCCGCCCGGCCTCTGGGACACGTTCCCGGGCCACGTCCAGCAGAAGATCGCGCAGGCGGTCGTGCGGGGCCTGCCGGGGCTCTCCGTCGACCACTGGGGCGGGGGGCTGACGCTCGACCTCGTGAACCACCAGTACCGAATGGGGGGCGTCGCGCGCCGCGTGCGCGCGCGCGCGCAGACGATGGTCCACTACCGCGCGGCGGGCGCCGCGGCGGGCGGCTGGGGGGTCACGTCCAGCCTCGGCGACGTCCCGGAGTGGGACGAGGCGTTCGCGGTGGCGGCGGGGCTGGCGGTGGCGGCCTTCGCGCCAGACAGGGACACGCTGGCGCGGCTGAGCGAGGAGGGGGTCGTGGACGCGTGCGCGTGGCAGCCGCCGTGCAAGGACCGCGCCTGCCGCGCCTTGACCGGGCAGGACCCGCGGGGGGTCGAGGAGCTCCTGGAGGGGCTCGTGGCGGCCGCGGTCGACGCGCCGGACGGGGTCGCGGGGCTGATGCCGGACATCCGCTGGGGGCGCGCCGGGCGGCGCGGCGACGGCCGCGGCGACCGCGGCGGCCGGCGCGGCGGGCGCGACGGCGACCGGCTGCCGGCGGAGTCCCGGTTCGCGGACGGGCTGTGCGCGCCGAGCCAGGGCAAGCCCGGCGAGCGGTTCTGGGACGACGACTACGCGTGCGACGTCGGGACCCTCGCGTTCTGCGCGGGGCTCCCGGACAACGGCCTCGGGCTGCGGTTCGCGCTGCCGGCGCTGCTGGAGATGTGCCTGGAGACGCTGCTGAAGGCCGCGGAGGCCGCCCGGCAGCGCCTGCCCCTGAGCGCGCAGCACGTCGCCCCGGTCTACGTGTACACGTACGAGCTACCGGACGACAGCGAGCAGATCTACAGCGCAATGAACCGCGCGATGCGGACCCGCGACGCCGCCGGGATCGAGCTGTGGCGGCCGCTGATCTGGCAGGTGGACCGGGCGCTGCAGCACCTGCCGCCGCACCGGGGGCGGCTCTACCGGGGCATCAATGTGCGGTTCAGCGAGGCGGACTACCGGCCGGGGCAGCACGTGTGCTGGCCCGCCCTGTCCAGCGCCTCCTGCGAGAAGGCCGTGGCCGCGGACTTCGTGAAGGGGGACGAGGGGTCGCTGTTCTTTATTCAGTGCAAAGAGGGACGCCTTATCAGTCAAGTGTGTCCCCCGACCCCACACCTCAGAGTCCCCTCCCCCCCCCCTCAACTGCATGGGGCCCCATACCTCTGGTCGGGACGGTGCACTGATATTGCCCCGCGCTCACGTCCGTCCCGTTGCCGTGCGTTGCGCCTTCTGCCTCGTCACGGCATGCGGCGCTACCGTGCCAATATCGATTGTTTGCGAAAATGATTACTGCCCAACACAAGGTGTTGTTTACTGCAAAATAAACCGCAAAAGCAACATACATTTTCAGCCGCATGCCCTTCGCAACAATCACATCCGCAAAATAAAATCGTAAATAAATATTTTTTTGTCCCCCCCCCCCCCCTGTCTGACTTGAACACACTTGTGCTGCGCGGTGCGTCCCTTTTCTTGTTTGCCCTCTTTGCTTCACTTTTAGACAACCTGTAATCATCAGTGTGAATGATTCTGCTGTCCCGTGTGAACAGTTATCACATTTGTAGGCCTGTGTAGGAATGGACAGCAATTCCACAGTTCCAGGTACCCCAGGTCCTTTGCAGTGGCTCCAAAGTGAATGAAACATGACCGCCCGAAAAAGGAGACCAAAAAATAAAATTCCAAAACAGCTAGCCTCAGTCAGCCAAAAACAGCTCCGCAAAACTGAGTTCCGCAGGAAAAAATTGCAAAAATGAAATCCCCCAGTTTGGGTGCTGTTGCACACGTTTTGCATAAATACACCGCACCGCACTGCACCACACCACACCACACCACACCACACCACACCACACCACACCACACCACACCACACCACACCACACCACACCACACCACACCACACCACACCACACCACACCACACCACACCACACCACACCACACCACACCACACCACACCACACGGCAAGGCAGTGTCGGCCAAGTGCGAGAGTACACTGGTCCGGCTATGCCACAACACACTTACACACAGCGCGCACACAACACACACAGCCCAGCCCGTTTACCTGTACCCGTGGGTAGACATCCCGGCCTTTTGCCTTTTGGTAACAGCGCCTTCGGCACACCACACCACACCACACCACACCACACCACACCACACCACACCACACCACACCACACCACACCACACCACACCACACCACACCACACCACACCACACCACACCACACCACACCACACCACACCTTATCTCACTTCACTTCACCTCAGGTGGGTAATGTTCGTGCAATATGCCGAGCAGGCGTGTGACCAATCGGTGTAACAACATAATACACCCCGCCACAGCACCACCACAGGTCCCCGAACCCCAATATTTCCGTGTGAAAGGGGATTAGGATCCGCATGCAACAGGGGGTTCCCCGCCCCACGTTGAAGTTCCCGGCAAAGAAACCACCACTTTTCCTCACTGCCCCTTTGTGCCCCCTCTCCTTCGTCCTCTCCCCACAAGCGCAGTCAACAACCCTTGCCCCCCCCCCCCCCCCACAGCATCATGTGCCTCATACATATAGTCTCTGTACCTGCCCTGCACCTCCCCCCCATCTTGTTCCATGCAAACCCCTCTGGGGTTGTCAGATGAGGCCCATACCCGTATGACCTTATCACACACACACGGGAACTACAGACACGCGTACAGTTCGGCCGAAGGAGTGCACCATGCTATACACTGACTGTGTTTTCCCTACACAACACACCTCATGGCATGGCTGTTTTTCATGCCCCTGCGTACTTTGACAGGACTTAGGTATTGATCTCTTTCGGATCGATGATTCACTGGTTATATTCTTATCTATGCCTGCGCCGTGGCTTCTCTGAGAGTGCCGCCTTCACACTGTACATCCTACTGTACATAGGAGTAGTGGGGCACCCCAACCAAGAAGGGACACATGCATTGGATAGGACGAACCTATGGACTAATGGCTGGAATTGTCTATGGCGGGGACATTCAGTCGATTGATACCAACCATTGATCCCCCCCCCACAGCATCCAACCATTTGACCGCACTATAGATCCGATCCCCTGACGGTGGGTCACGCTGCTTTTGTGTGCCGTGCCATTTGTCAATGGAGGAGGGAAACAGTGTGTTTCATTCCTTTGCTGCTTTGTGTCACAGTACCTCCTTGCGCGGGTTGTAACATCGCAGTTGCGGAGGGCAGGGGTGCTGTCTTTCAGAGGGGTGGGGGTGGGATGGGATGGCCCTGCTCCAGGGACACTGTTTTGCAGCCCCAACGCCCTCTTTCGGGGGGGGGGGGGGGGCACGAATGGTTACCGGCCATTGGGGTTTCAGGCCGCCATCTCAAGGACAGTCCTGACAAGGCCTGCACACTACGTGCCCACAACCCCTTCCCGTTTTTTCTCTACTTGCATTTTCACAGCCTGCACGGGTTTGAGCCGACCGTCATCGCCTCAGCCCGGTGGTTCTGTCCAGGAGGTGCACTGCGCCCTGATCTGATGTACATAGAGCGGGTGGCTGTCTTTTCAGAACTTCGGCTCGCCATGAACGCTCCAGTGCCCGCGGTCAGGCCGCGTTTGTGTAATGCCGGCCGGAGGGAAACCCCCGCCTCGGAGCGTCGGGGACCCCACAGGCAGCAGGGGTTGTGTAGCCACCCGGCCCATTTGTGGGCCACCTCTGATTTTGTCCCCTGTTCTGGAGCGTCGGGGACCACCCCCCCCCCCCTTGCGTCAAAAAGGCCTGCACAATGATGTACCGGAGCCAGACTCCAGATCGCTGCTCCTTTCCTTCGCCTTCGTTTGGTAGGAGCCTAAGGGAGTGTTTTGGGCAGTTTTTTGACGGCTCTGGACAGCCACAGCACCAACACGGCCTCTCAGTGTGTGGAGCACAACGACACAAGCGCCTCCCGCGCAGCAGCAGCCACCCACACACGCACGAGGCGATTGCTTTCCTTTGCCCGCTCCATCGAAGAGTGCCCTGATCCATGCCACCCCTCCCCAAGGGATGGATTAGGAGAAGTGGGGGCAACCCCCCTTGGCCCCCCCCCTCCCCTGACCCGAGAAATTTTGGAGGAAAAGTAGATTTGGGCCCTTTTCCGTACCAGGCGGGGGGTGGGGGCTTATACAGGGTAGAATTTCTGTATCACAAATTCTGTCCGCAATTTTTGTGTACAATTTGTTCGGTTTTTTAAGGATTTGCATGGGTATACGCTCGGCTGTGCCTTTGCTCACTTGTACCATGCCAAAGGATTTGGTTAATGGCATGTGGTTTCCCATGGAAGTCACATAAGTGCTGAAGCGGTCTTGCCTCCTTTGTAGTGTTCCTGTGGCATTCAACGGGGTGCGGACAGGGGTGCCGGTCGATGCACCAGGAAAGTCCTCCACGAAATAACAGCAACCGTCCGCTGTTTCTCATGAGCAACCTTTACAAACCCTTTGTTCGCTCGTTTTTAAGACATGGCACGGGTTTTGTCGTGCCAGAAATTGTGAGTCGGATTTTCCTAGACACAGAATATCCGCCCCCACTGCCCAGTACACAAAGTATTGGGTTCTGGACCCCCTCCCTTTGCCCCCTTCCTCTCTTCTAATACATCCCTGCCCCTCACTCACCGTCCCCAGTTTTCGTAGTTCCCGGACGAAGCGGAGGTGCTCTTCCGACCCAACACCGAATTCGCGATCACGTCCACCCTCTACGGGACCTCCGACATCGGCCAGTTCTACTCCTGCATCGACAACATCGCCATAACGGACCTCAGCAGCGCCGCCGCTCAGGCCGCGAAGCCGCCCCCCGGCACCACCGCCCCCGGCCCGGCCAGGCCGCCGCCCTGCGTCGCCCGCGCCGCGCCCGGCGCGACGCACGTGGTCGTGGAGGTGCCGGAGGACATGTTCTGCGAGTTTCTGACGTGCTTCGCGAATCTGGAGCCGTTCACCCTAGCGTCGGTGGTCACCGACACCGACCCCGCGGGGGAGCGCAGCACCCTCGTCACGCTGGAGCCCAGCCTCAGCCGCGGCCCCTCCTCCGCGTCCTCGGCCGTCCCGGACCCGGTGTGCGCCGCTGCGGACCCTGTGCCCCACGGCGGTGACCTGGTGGCGCTGGCGGACGTGACGGTGGAGGCGGACTGTGGGGAGGGGCCTGGGGGCCCGACCGCGTACGAGGCGGCGTCTCCGGACTGCGCCCCCCACAAGCCCCTGTCAGTCCACGTGCCGGACCCCGCACAGCCCGAGTGCTGCCTGCCGTCCCCCCAGGCGTCGGTGCTGGAGCCGGCGCTGGCGGCGCGGCGGCGGGTGTCGCTGCTCGCCCCCGCGGCCGGGCTTGGCGGCGGCACGGCGGACAGTGCGCGGGCGGCGGAGGAGGACGAGACGGAGGAGGAGTGGGGGCCGCAGAGTGGCGCGCGCCCTGTCAACCCCCTGTCCCCGCGTAGTCTTCCGAGCGGCGCGGTGTAGCCTTGGTGTCAGATTTGAGGGTCTCGGATAATTTTTGCAACGCGAGCAGTGATGGATATAATTTTGGCACCACTTGGGGGGTCCGTGTTGGGGTGGGGGGGTCATTTTTTGTGACTGGTCTTGAAAAAACTAAAGGGCCGTAGTGGGAAAGTGCAAACCCCCAAAATATTGTGACCAAATAAGGTGTCTCCGGTAGGGTTTCTCCAGTGCCCGCCTGAACTGCAAACTTACTGTGACCGTGTCTACTTGCACTGCAAATTTATTCTGACGGCTGGTATTTGTACACTGTGTGCATATTCTGTTGTTGCACCATCTTGTCCTGCTTTGCGTCCATTAGTACAGCCTCATCCAGTGGCAGTGGCAGCGATTGTGACAGTAATGATGACAGGTCAAGTAGTGGTAGCCGCAGTGAGCAGGACAACATTGTCACTGTGAGTGATGACGTTGAATGACACTGAATGACGTTGGCAATGTTGCATCCAGGGCCTGTCGTGTGTGGTGTTCCCTCACCCCCCAGCCCCTCCCATGTACATGTACAGGCTGAGGGCTCCCCAAACCGGCCGGTTTTAGGTCATTTTTTTGCGACCAAATATTGTGACCTTTTTTGTGAGGGGGGGTTAGGGGGGGGGGGGGTCCGCACCCCCCCCCCCCAGGAACATCCATCACTGAATGCGAGGCGGCCCTCCAGCCAACCTCCAGCGAGGATACATAGGAAATCCTCCACAGCACCTGGTCATCAACCGGAGGGTCGAGCCCCCGTTCCAGCCCAGTCACATCGCCTGGGGTAGTGGGCCGGGTCCTCTGCAGGTGCAGGTCAGGGTCAAACAGCCTCCCTCACCTCCCGAACCCCCCCCCCCCCCCTGCCGTCCTGGCATGTGCGCTGTGCAGCACAGCTGAACATATCCCTGCCTGTAGAGCCCCAGTGGCACCATGGAGCCCCTGTGCTCCTCATCGTCTCGCCGCCGGCGGCTTTATATTGGGCCCTTGCCCTGCTTGCCCAAGCTGGTGTACCTCCCCTGTGGGCTGGCGTACAGGGGGGGGGGGAAATTTCGCCAGGGGAGAATTTCGCGGGGAAAATTTCGCCGTTAAGAAAGGTGGCGAAATTTTCCCCTGGCGAAATTTTGGCGTAACAGTTCCATCCTTCACCACAGCTGCAGGCATTGTGTTTCCTGAGCAGGGCCAGGCGCGATTACGAACGCGCCTGTGCCTGTTGATGCCTTGAAAAAGAAGCCTGCACCTTCTGCACCAGTTACTGGATCGTCTGCATCACATTTCATATCATTTTTCGAAATTGAGAGACATTTTGCGAGACACATGCTTGCTTGGGGCTTCGGGGATTTCAAGGGTGGCGAAATTTTCCCCTGGCGAAATTATCCCCTGCGAAATTGTCCCGGGCGAAATTTCCCCCCCCCCTGTAGCCTTGCTCACGGCTGTGCCCCCAGGGGACAGCACCCTGGCGCTGCCCCAGCCCATGACGCCGTATGCCTGTGGTGTGCTGTGGGTGTACACCACAGCAGGTGTGTACCATCGGTGGGCCCTCACGCCTGCTGCCGCGACACAATAACAGGCCGCCGAAACGCCGTGACGTCCCCGCGTTGTGCCAGTGTAGGGCAGGCAGAGGTAAGACCGAGCCCCCCCCCCCCCCCCCCCGGGGCCCAGCGCGGTGGAATGCGCCCAGCCCAGAGCCCCCCCCCCCCCCCCCCCCCCGCAGGTCTGACAGGTCCGGGGCCGGGCCAGGCGCGGCGCTGCCGTGTGACTCGACGTGCCTCGCAGCCCCACCAGCACACGCCCCTCACACACAGGCGGCACGCGCGCCCCATACACACAGGCACGGCGGCATCTCCCTCCCGCGTGTGCCACCGCGGGGTAGGGGGCGGTCATCAGTCCGGTAGGCCTTGAGACCGGACAACCGAGCACCCGCCGGACCAGTTGTGACGCGCAGGGAAGGGCGACGTCCGTGGTCCCGGAGGTCTGGATGACGCCTTGCCCCAACCCAACCCAACCCTCCCCCTCCCCTACCCCCCTCCCCACAGCGACACGTTCCCCTGCGGCCCTTTACCCCCCGGGACAGGACGAACGTGGAGAGCCCGGAGGAGGCTGGGCAGGGGGGTAGGGAAACACAATGGGGGTAACAGGGCAGGGCAGACCGCGCTCGCCGGAAATGGTGCAGAGCGCAGAAGGAGGCAAAGGAAAGGACGAAAGGGAAAGACTCATCGTATTCGTTAGAAGCCCCTGTCATGATCCTGCAGACGCACACCCCAGCGCGCACAAGTCAGTGCTGGAGTCGGCAAACCCCCGCATGGACTCGGAGTGTGCATCTGGATGCACCTGGTCAACGGCACGGGCAACAGCCCGTCTCAGGGACGGCCGACCCCCGGAGTAGTCGAACAGGACAAGTCATCCAGGGGCTCCATTGACATAGCCGAAACACGTTTAGACCCACAGATGGAGAATGTGCAAGGGCAAACAAACCAACATGGCCTCGTGCCAACCCCCCATCCCCCCAAGCGAGCAACCAAGAAGGGGACACATGCATTGATTGGACTTCGCAGTACTGCTGGACTAATGGCTGGAATTGTCTATGGCGGGGACATTCAGTCTATCGGAACCGACCATTGATCCCCCAAGCGAGCATCTACCGCTCATTCCACTCCATCAGCCAGCCGGCTGCATGCCCATCGAAGGCCGCCAGGCAGTCCAATCCACAGCAGCCCTTCTCATTGGTTGGTTGGCTGCCAAATAGGGCCCAGCCTCGTGGTCCTAATAAAAGTTCAATTTGCATGAACAGTGGTGCCTGCTATTTGAGCACCCCCTTTTGTGTGTTTCAGACTGCGTTGTTGGGGGCGGATCCAACCCTCAATTGCCCAAAATGGGGTGCTCCGATGGCAGGATACATCCAAAGGATACCTTGCAACTGGTCACTTGGCCCCGAAATAGGGTCATCCTCCAGCAATCCTCCAGCAGCTTCTTCCACCACCCGACCCTGTGGCTGAAGCGTGGTGCCGCGGATACCACATGATTCCACTTGGGCATGGCGCCTCCTTCACAGGGCGCTCCGGAATCGAATTTTAACCGTGTCCCTCATTTGCTCTGCCTCCACACCACCGAGGGCCTTCAAGGGGCCCGTTTCTCTGTTTTCTGCGTTTGTTCCTGTCAAAGGCCGCCCAGTGAGCTGCTGTTTTCGTTTCAAACCCGAGGACCGTCAGCCGGATGTTTTCCCTTCTCCAGAACCGGCCCTTTGGGCCGGCGTTTACCGCCCTCCGGTGGGCGGTTGGGTGCTTGTGGGGGTCGCGTGAAGCGGTGCGTCCGTGGAGCGCTTTTAGCACCCAAGACTAGTTTGGCAAATTTCTCCACAATATAGCACACCTCTGAATACATATATACTTTGGAAATTACTTGTGGGACTTTGTTTCAAGAGCACATGGTTTTTTGTAGCGGACGGACAATTTGAAATATAACCAACAACCGGACGATCCAGCAGCACCAACGGCCGACCGGACAGTTGGTGCGCAGGTAGTTGACGGAGAAGCACAAAAGCGGGCCGCATTGAACGGATCCGTTGGGGCGACTGGAGCAGGCCACAGCCGGTGGGCATGATAACCCCCCCCCCCCCCCACCAGGACCAGAGGGTACAGAAAAGAGTGTGTACCTCAAATCGGCCTCACATTTCCGGCCCCTTTAATAACGTTCATTTGTTCCCCGCGAAAGGTTTGTGTGATGACGAAGGCGTGGCTGGCACCGGGCAGCTTGCTCTGGAGTGTCGTCAGAAGAAGACAGTGTGCCCTCTCTGTGAGGGGTAGGCCTGTCTTAAAGATACTGTATGACCCTGGCGCCCCTGCTGGCAACTCACCTTCGCAGCTGTCGGACTATGTTCACTGAAAGCAAAAAAGTTGTTTTTAACAATAAATAGTTTTGTTCCATCGAAAAGGTTTGAGTGATGTGGGTGGGTGGCTGGGGGCAGGAAGCGATGGCCTGCGCTGGAGCAGCTCCTGCAGACCTGGACCCCCCGGCATTGAGCAGACCACCAGGTCTGTAGCCTGTCTGTGGGGCTTCCTTGTTGGCCACGGCATCTGGAATGCCATAGCCCAGGCCCTCTCCGGCCACAATGTGATGGCAGTCGAACGAGTCCGGGGCTTTGAAGAGTCCCCTGTTTGTACCCGAGGCGTGACCCCCCCCCCCCCTGCGGGTGTACGGTCTGCGGCCTGTGGCGTCCCTCCCACAGGGCGCACCTCCCGCTCGCTCGGGCTACTTGAGTACCGTGGGGTGCTTTGGGGCTTGGCTGCTCCCGCTGCATTTGTTCAGTGTCATGTGTAGCGTCATCCTGCCTGTTGTGCGCATGGTACAGTGGGAGTGTATACGGTATTGCTTTGGCACCTGCTTTAATTGTGTACCGGGCGCAATGGCACACGGAGACACAAGGGTTTCGAGTTGAAACCGCATTGTGGTTATATAATACGGTGCCTACAGAGTCGTGGTGTGCACTCCTGGCTGGACTAACAAGTGCCTAATTGCATTGTATTCTCAAAGTTGGATCATGCAACGGATGAGGACGGGGATGTATGTGTCAATGCCGCACGCGCGACACATGGTCGTGTTCTTCAACATGCAGTACCCGGGGTGGGTGGGGGGGATATGATACAGGGTGGAGTTTCTGCGTCACAAATTCTGTGCGAAATTTTTCTGCGCATTTTGTTCCATGCTTTAAGGATCCGCACTGGTATATATGAGACTCTGCCTTTGCCCACGTGTACCGCGCCAGAGGATTCGGTTAATGATAATTCGTTTCCGGTGGAAGTCGCAGAAGTGCTGAAGTACATCGCCAAAGCGTGCAACCCCCCCCCCCCCCCCACAAACAACGACGAGGGACGAGGGACGAGGGATGAACTGCTGAACAGACCTCGAGCTGAGGCTCCGCCGAACATTGGCAGATTGGACAGATGGCGATGACAGCTGTGGGGCAGGCGCAGCCAGAGCCAAATGCGGACACTGCAACCTGACCATTTGAGGCCCCCCACAAACAACATCGTTGGCATTGTCTGGCCTTGCACCGCATCGCACGCAAGTCATGTAGGCATGGTTGGTTAGATGGCCGGCTGAAGCCTGCCCTGGGACCGCTGGAGCCCCCGGGCCTCCCCCCCACCAACAGCCAGTTGCCAAATGTCCCAGCCTCAGGAGTCCACTTCGGCGCCCGATGGTCCGTGGCCACCAAAAGGGCCCAAAGGAAAGTGTTGTCCAAGGCTGCCCCGAGGCATATCATTGCTCTCCACTTTGGACCCCAATGCTAACACCAGCCTGCCATCGGTCACTGAAAGCACTTGCTTGTTAAATCACAGCAGTTGCCAATCGACCGATGGCAGAACTCACCCAGTAACCACCAATAGTTGCTGGTCAACCGACAAGAACTCACCCAGTAACCGCCAATAGTTGCTGGTAAACCGACAAGAACTCACTCAGTAACCGCCAACAGTTGGTGGTAAACCGACAAGAACTCACTCAGTAACCGCCAATAGTGCGCGGACCAGGCAGTATCCAAGTGTAAGTAATTATGAACACCGCCACGGACACGCGTGCCCCGCATGGGGCCAGGGACTCGGCGTGGCGATCGCCACAGGCGGATTGTTTCCGCCGTCTTGGTGCTGAGAGCGGACCAATGGGAATGCCATGCACGCAGTGCGCACGCAGCGCGACGTTTTGGATTCAAGCGCCCTTCGGATATCAACCTTCACCAACAAGGTAAGGCACCCGAGGATAACTCACAACCCACATTTCTTCATTGCATTTGTGCATTTGCCTTGTGTCTTGGGGCTGAAGGGTCTTCAAGGAATCCTCACCCCCTAGACAGGTGACAGGTATTCTTGGGTGAGTATCCCAGCCTCTGCGCACGCAGTGCACACACAGTGCGCACGCAGTGCAAGAACTTGGCCAATGTCTTATTCCTTCGGCCAACGACCCTGGAAGCCCAAAGCCCCTGTGGTCTGGGGGCCAGTCTGTGGGCAAACCCCCACTGCAAGGGCCGCATGGGCGGGCTCTGTGCACAGCCCCGGCATCAGCAGCAGCCAAGCCCCCGTTGGACACCACGGTTTGGAAAAAGCAAAGTCTTTGTGGGTCACAGAAACGTGGGTCGTGCCGCCGATTGAGCCCCCTACCTCCTCAAGGTGCATTTGGTGGAAGCCGTCTTCCAAGTCCAGCAGGGTGAACAAAAAATTGCCATGCTGGTTCGCCAGCTGGTCTTCGATGAAGGGGAGGGGGAAATTTTTGCCCTTAAGCTGGGAATTAAGCCAGCGATAGTCAATGACTAGTCGCCACTTGTTATTCCCAGGTTTAGGGACAAGAAAAGCCCTAGCAACCCATTGGAGATTACCTGTACACTCCCTCAGGAAACCACCTGCCTGAAAGTCTTTCAACTTTTCGGCCATCATTGTCTCCCTCAACCCCACTGCCCTAATGGGCTTTTGAGCCTTAGGCTGTGCATTGTGGATCAATTCCAATTTCACCTTCGCATGGTCACCCCGTACCTTCTGTGCTTCAGGTGAAATTGAAGCTGAATGCCTGGTTTGAAAAACTGTTTTCCGAAAAAGGTTCAGCAGTCGTTCCCTGTATTCCTCTGCCCTGCCCAGGTCTCATCAGCCTGTATTACAGATCTAACGTGTCGATTGTACACAAAGCCTCCTGCTTCAGTCCTGTGGCTGCCCTGAACTGAGGCAGCGTGTTTGTCAATGGATAAATCCAAGATTGCCTGCTGCAGGCGGTGAGCCTCCTGTTAAGGCAGGGTATTAACCACACAAATACGAGCATCAGGAGTATGGCACCCCTCCTGCTCAGTAGTTTGACGCTGTAATAATGTAATCTGATTCACTGCTAAACATCTGGAGCAAAAATCCTGTCCGACGCAGCAGCAACGATGTTGTACTGAAATGGATAAGGATAAAGCAGGACACTGGTCCAATAGCGTACTGACTGCCTGGTAAGCCTATCTGTTCTCCTGCAGAGAATGCTGATGATACCGAGCACCACACTCATGGGTGCCCTCATAGCAACTTTTTTCTGCAACTTCCTTTGACACATGTATTTCCCCCCGGGGTACTTCCCGGCACCCATGTGCTATGGATGTTGGTGGTTGGTGCCTGGATGATGATTCGAATTCTGACTCTGAACTGTTCCCTGGCCCTGGAGATCCTTCGTCATACGATACCTGTTGTTCTGTTTTCTTCGTGCGCATGATTCGCGGCAACCTCCGATGTCAACGATTGAGGCCTCTACCTCGAGGTTCATCCATATTCTGTGAATCAGAATCAGAAGTAGAGCATACTTCCGACACCATGCAGATCCGCAGCACTAGCCATAGCAGGTAACGTGTCCTGACTGTCCTTCGTCCGATCATCATCACTATTTACTATGGGCTGTGTGTGTGTTTTACTGTGTGATGGCTCTCGCCCATATGCATCAAACAAACAAATGCGATAAGGCACTGCAGTACATACTACTTTACCTCTACCAGATACAAACAAGGGGGTTCCAATGGGTATGTCGACCCAGTCAATGACTACTTCACCCATGGCCCAAAACCATGGGTCTTTTTTACTTACTGGCAGTACTGCAATACCTTTGGCTCCGTCAACGAAAAGTTTCGTGACATAACGTTCCCACTGATGTGGGGAGGGTGCAGCAGAGGGGTGAAGCCACACTGGTTTCTGTCCCCAGTCCCTGTAAAATGACTTCTCCCCACCCCCAAAGTGTTCCGTGAACCTTGCTGTTTTCTGGGAACCAAACACATCTTGCTGGATGCAAAAATCCTGGTGATCTGGGTCAATAGTAGCCGTCCAAGCGGCTATTCTGTCAACAATCTCCTGCCTAACAGTCAACACTGTGTCTTTACTCCTGTACTTTCTCTGTTTCGCTGTGGCCTTTATATGGCGGCTCCGGTTATCCAGGCAGCTGCCCTGAACCCTCCTCATGAGGCGTGATTTTATCTTCAAAACCTCGTCAGACATCGGTCTCGACTCCCTAGCCTCCTGTAACCCAGGAGGGTCGGACCAGATATCCAACTCTTGCATGTTTGCAACCATACAAGGTACTGATTGAATCGCTGACGTGTTGGGCATCCTGGCATATCCCCAGTTGCCCTAAAACTCATCCGGTGCCCACTCTTCAACGGGGTCCTGATCTGAGCCTGGCGGTTCCACAGTTGTTGAAAATCTGTCCTGACTGCTGTTCTTAACCTCAGGCAGCTGCGTCCACTCGCAATGTGCCTGGGTCGATCCAATATCCTGTGACGGAATGATCGGCGCCTCCGAAGAGCGACTTGAGGTGTGGGTGTTGGTTCCCAATAAATGTGGCAGAGATTGTTGTCGTACCACATCGGCCAGTGTCACTGCCACCACTGCCGCGAACACCAGCAACAGCGGGAGGACATTGTGCGTATCTCCTTCAAGGAGCTGAGATTTGTACGGGAGATTATCAGGCATAGGTACGGTTATTTTATGTAACTCTGAAAAAAGCTGAATAAAGTGTAGTATGTGAAATACTTGGGTTATTCTGTTCAGTGGTCCACGGGCCACACATGAAACCCCATGTGCTTCAAATAAACAGAACATAATAACATAGATAACATGATCTCCCTGAGTGCAGAGTTTGTGCGTATTGCACTTGGTATTTTGCGCACATACCACGAACGGGACAACGTTCATGACGTTCAGGTCACCATGTCCTTCGGCGAATCCCTTGGCATTGGCAAGCCTCACCTAACGGTCAAACTGTTATCAACGGTATCGGGGCTGCAGCTATCCGCCGCAGCACTGCGCCGCAGCACATCGAGGTATCCCATAAGGCAGCGGGAGGCAGAGGTAGAGAGTCTCAACACCTGTGATCCACTGGCATTCCTGACATTTGTCGAGGGTCATACTGATACTGATCGACTGTTCAATGTTTTATTGCGCATCGAAGCATTCCCCAACACGCCCGCACTTGAAGAAGGACTAATGCGCCAATTGATCATGGCCCTAAATCCATACAAACACGGATGGACCGTGGACACCGTCGTGCCTCCACCTTCCTTGTCGGAAACGCTGATTGCGAAGGGACCGAGTACCAAACCTTCGGTGATGTGGATGAACAGGGTTTTAACAGATACGTTGTTTGATGCAGGCGCTGCCAAGCGCTCTGCGAACGAATTTGATATTTGGATGGGGTTAGGGGGTCTGTTAACACCGGATTGGGTCCCACAGGAGTTCCGAATCCCGGTTTGGACTGCACATGGGTTACCAGGTGTTGCATAGACTCTGTGGAACGGTAACCAGTGCTGCCGAATCCTGCACTACCTCTGGCTGTCGCAGGTAGTGACTCAACGACGCTGACGGGAGGCTTCAGGTGTTGTTCCAGAACAAACTGACTCACCTTGTTCCCTACTCTCACGTGGTATGGGGTTTGCGATGCATTATAAAGAATGACCTGCACATTTCCCCTGTATGTGCGATCAACGACCCCTCCCATCACATGTAAGCTGTGCTTTAAAGCCATGCCAGACCTATCTGCTATGCGGGCGTAAGTTCCTTTTGGTCCCATGATGGCTATATCCGTAGGGACCAGCTCTTTGCTCCAAGGCAAAATTGATACATCTGCTGCAGAATACAAATCATATCCTGCATCTTCAGAATTCGCAGATGTGGGGGGCGTGGCTTGTGAGCTCAACAACTGAACATACAACCCGTGTTCGAAAAATTCAGGCTGTGTGTCCCGCGTCGCATCCTCGCGAGTGAGATCAGTTTCAGGCCGTTCCCGCTGTCGCGAGCCCTGATGTCCCATGGGAGAGGGGGGGCGGGGTGATGAAGGAGGGCTGGGCACCTTACCTTCACTGGAATGAAGTGCGACCGTCAATTTTCGCACCCCCTTCCTACGCCTGCCCTGTACCTCCTGAGGAACCAGCTCTACATGCTTTTCAAAAGCCATTCTGTGTATAACTGGCCCGCAACTCACCACCGGTCTGGCTGACGTTGCTATTGGCAATCTGCTGTGGTGAACTCCATCAGAGGGGGGGTTCACAGACGGCTCTTTACTGTACACCCTCTCCTTAGCGTTCAGACTCATGCGAGGTGCACAGCGCTCACACAGATGAGGAATATCTCTGAAAAATGGATCCGCCCACACACTGTATGTGTGAAAGACACGTGGGCAGTCAGCATTCGTGCATGGAATCTGCCAGCAGTATTCATGACTGCTGGCGAAGCCCTTCAGTCGCTTCCCTTCCGTACCTTTCTGCCTGTGTTCACTGTGCACGTACCTGATTTTGCTCATATGCCTCGTCATGCGGACCTTAGCAATCGTGTTGTGTTGTACCTCAATTCTTTCTTCATAATCCTGGATTGATTGCTCTAGTGGTTGAACCTGTACCAAATCAACATGATGCACTGATTGACGTTTCCCATGCTGATAGTGTGGTTTGCGATGCACGAATCGTGGCACTTGCATCAACGATGGCATGCCCGGTACAACACACAAATTATAACGAAGAAAAAATGGAAATCCAAGGATCCACTTTCGTCCTCTGTCTGCAACATAAATAAAAACCCTGAGGCATTTGTACTTTACAACACTGCCGTCAGTTTTGCACACTGGCAGGGTCAAATTGACCGTAACGCCCTGACTGCCGCCTTTGATGCGGCTTTTGCCTGCCCCAATGAGGGCCACTGACCTTTGAGCATCTTCCAGTTCCTCTTTGTCAAAGAGCTCGAAGCCTGCCAAGGCCTCCATTTCGGATCCTGTGTCGACTAAAGCTTCCAGATCCTTGTCGCTGAGGCTCAGCGCCGTCTGCTGGAATTGGACCCGGACCGGAATAATCATTTCGGTCCTGTCCGCGTCTTTTCCAGATTTTCCTCGTCGTATCCGGGGTCGAACCACCTCATCTTGTATCTCATTGAGATCAATCTTGACCTTCCTTCGTTCAGAGATTCCCACGTTGACGACCTTGTTGATATTCAAATGCCAGATCGCCTTTTTGGTGCTGGCCCTTACAGGCTGTGACCCTGGGGCGCTGGTGCGACGGACGTCACGATAGCGTCGCCACTTACGGGGCCGCCTGTGCCCCTAAGGGTTCTGTACTGCCGGAGGAGTTGCTTCTGTAACCTCCTCCTTCGCGGTCTCCTCCTCGTCCTCGACTTGCCGCAGCCGGCCCGTCTGTCGTCTCTTGCTGTCGGAACCCTTCCGATATTTTTTCTCTCTCTCATTTTTCTTCGAATCACTTCGCTTTTTTGAATCTCCGTCTTTTCTATCGCCTGGACAATCTCTCCGACGATGACCGTAATTGCCACATCCAAAACATTTGAGGTCTTCCATCTTCATTAATCGTTCCGACCCATGTGGGCTGTTACCCCGCGTTGTTCGTGATGCTGTTGTCGACGTCTTCCCTGACGACCATTAACTGTGCGTTTTGGCAGAACCATCGGATGCAGTGTTGTACCGTCTGTTGTCTCGTCGCCGCGGTTCTCTCGGATCGCGATCTCCTTGTCGATCCTGATATCGGTCACGGGAACCGCGGTGTCTATCCTCCTGATATCGGTCCCTGGAGCGGCTGTCACTTGACCGTCGGAACTCTTTGCGACTCTTGTCTGCGCTGGAGCGCCGTTTGTCGTCCTTGCCGTGCCTGTTGTCCCTATTTCGGTGATAGTCTCGATTGTCCCGATTTGTGGACCTATTCTTGTACTTGTCTTCCGATGATCTTCGCCTCGTGACGTCGGGGTTCAACTCCTGAACAATCTGCGTCCGGTCAGATTTCACTGCTCCCAAAATTTGTCGGCGTGACTCTTGTGCCTAGTCCCTGTTGACCAGCTGCCCGCATATCCACGCAAACATCTCAACATAGGAATAAGGGGCATACGCTGCTTCATCCTCATGTAGTCGTCGTTCCATTCTTTCCCACAGTTTGTCTTGGGGACGTTTTGCACGATAATAATAGAAATGTTGCAGCAATGCCTCCTTGGCCAACTGATGGGTCATACCTCCTTTGACTTTGGCGTTCTTTTCTGAAACTCCGCCCAGAAGGTAACCCATCGTTCTGAAGTCATGTCCCGGGACACGTCAATGTGCAGATCTCGGAATTCTGCCTTTCCTTTATATTCATGTGGGAGCACCGTTCCGGTCACGATGTTCCACGCCAATTCGAAGTCATCTTCCACACCCTCATCTTCCAGTTGTTGCTCCTTTGCCTCTGTAAAATTCTTGTTATCCAACACAGAGATCAAAAGTTCAACCTGATATGCAGGGCTGAACCGTCCACGCCTGCGATGCCGCCGTTTCAAGAACTGCTTGGACCACTTATGCTTTGTTTCTACTGTGTAGTCCCAATGTGGCACCTTGGCCTCTTGCTGCATGGAGTCCTTGGTTTCATCATCTATCCATGTGTGACCTTCTTTGCCGAATACCCCGGGTTCATCTCGCTTGCTGGGGTCCAGCTCATGCGTTTCCGTCCCGTATTGGCGTTCGGGTCTCACCTCCAAGAAAGCAGCACATTCCCATATTCCTGTTGGCCGTACAGATCGACCCTTCCTCGATGGTGGCGGCTTAAGGGCTCGGCCTGGCACCAGGAAATGGTCTTTAGTGAAGAGCCATTCAATCTGTCGCCACCGGAACGTGGTTGTGTCCTCATACCTTTCGTTGTACCAACTGAGCACTTCGGACTTCACTGATGGCATCCATGATGGTCCTATGCGGAGGCGTACTGCTTCACTGGCCAGTGTCCTGCTGGCATCCATCGTGAACAACGTTGCCACAGATTCTGTGTCTTCCGCCGGACGTCCTTTGACTCCCTCGACACTGGCTGTGACTTTTGGTGGCATACTCTCAGCACCTTTGGCCACCATCTCCGCCACCTCCTCCTTGAATCGTGATGTGTCGTCCATCACCTTCCGTATTTCTGTCGTGCAATGATCCTGCACCTGTTGGTACTTCTCTCTAGCCACGTCCGTGGAATTCTCCAACTGGTCTTTCACGCCTCGTTTATGACGTTCCAAGACCTCACGGTGATTGTTTTTCACCCTCTCGATCTCCTCGGTGAGCGCCTGAATTTCCCCGGCATTTTCTGCCGAACTGGTTTCCAACTGATCCTTCAATCGCTCTAGAACTTCATTGGACTGTTCCAACTCGTCCTTGATGGATTGGATTTGTCGGTCTGCGTCATCGGGTGTAGCGTGCTTTGTATATTCTCTCTCTTGGCTTTTCTTCTCCCCGGTCGTCAACAATTCATTTTCATAATGGCGTAATTTTTCTTGGGTGTCTCGCCATTCGTTGTTCATTTTCCTGTGGTGCGTCTCCACACTTTTCTCCATTTCCTGAATTTCTGGTTCAGCGTGGTGTGCACCTTTTCCACAGTGGTTTTCATGTCAGCGTCGTGATGACGCTGTTTTCCTTGGGCGTCGTCCACCGCACGCTGGTTCGTCTCGTGGTATTGCACCATGTCCTGCTTCACTTGCAGAATTTTGTTACTCAAGTGGGCTTGTACGGTCTCCAGGTCATGTTGTGTGGCGCACAGGGAGCTCTGAGTATCAACAGTGCCCGGCCTCGGACTCCCTTATGCCCCCCTTTGCTGCACCCTCTCTTCATACCTGGTGACTCGTTCTTCCACTTCACGGTGTAATTTCTGGAGGCTGTTGCGGTGACCCTCGGCCTCCTTGTTAGCTATCGGCAGCCACTGCCACACCTCTGATGCATGCTGCTGCACCAGTTTGGTGGCCTGTGTCAACTCCTCTTGACGTTGGCGACCATCATGTTCATTTTCTGCCTTCGCCACTTCAACAATTGTCTGGGCCCGTTCCGCATGCATTTTCAAGCTGGTCTCAAAGGTGTGGGCCGCACTGATGTGGGCTGCACACTCGTTTTGTGCTTCCTCCATCTTGCGGGTGAGCTCCTTTCGCATGGCTTCCGCCGTTTCACGGTAGTACTTTTTTTCTTCGGCTGCCTTGTGGGCCAATCCCGTAACCTGTCCATGCAGGTTTTCCATTTTGGTTACAGCAGTTTTGGTCTGCCTCGACACCTCCTCTTGTAGCTTGACGGTGTCCTTAGATACTTGTCGGGCATCCTGCAACTCCTCGTGAACCGCCTGGGCATGCACTGTGACGTCTCCTGCTTTGGTGGTCTCTTCCTGCGCCACTGCCAGTGCCCCCTGCAAGCTGTCCTCAGCCTCCTTAGCGATCCTTTTCGCCCTTTCCATGTGTCGCTCAACTCCGCTGATGGCTTCTTTTAACTCCTGGGCCCCTGGTTGTGCGGAGTTCGGTCCCTGGCCGTAAGATGCTGGCTGCACAGACCTGGGCTTCAACAGATCCACTTTGGTCTCCAAGCTCTCAATCCATCGGCTCATTTTGTCATCTCGATCTCTTTGCCGATCGCATTCTTGTTGACGTTGCCGTGTTTCATCCCGTAGCCATTCATCCGCTTGTTCGACCCCCTTGTGCTGGTCTTTTTGCACCTGGTCCAACATCTTCACTGATTTCTCCAACTTCTCCATACGTTGTTGGCCTTGCTTGTTTTCGGTCCCCACATTGTCCAAGGCTTGCTACAAATCCTTCACCATGGTACGGGTCTGTTGCGCGGATTCCTTGAACTCCTGAAGTTCGTGCCGTACTTCTTCAACCATGCCATTGGTTTCCTCCAACCTTTTTTGAATTTGTTGGGCTTCACCGTCGCCCACACTCGGTCTTCCGCGTCCGACACTCACTCGGTGTTCTGATTGTACTTCTGCGATCGAGGCCTTGAGTGTGGTAACCTGCCGTTGGCTTTCTTCCAACCGTCGCTTGAGCAACGTCACCGAATCATCAGCAACTTTAGATCGCTCGATGGCCTCTTTGATAATTGTTAATGACGGCCGTGCCGGTTTTTCCACTTGGCGTCCCGCCACTTTCCCTTGATGAATTTTTCGGTTGACATATTCCTTCACAAATCGCATCACTTGTTTCTTTGTAACGAATTCTTGGGATGTGAATAGCACCGGCGCCGCCCCATGCGTTAACCGTTTCCGTTTCGGTCCTTGCACCTTCACTTCTTTGGATCTCCTCTTTTGGGTATTGCTCGAACTGGGCACATCATACATGTGCTCATCACCGACTCCACTGTTGTCCGAAAACTCGTTCAGCTCAAGCAAGTCGTGACTTTTGCCTATGGAAGGACGGGGCTGCTTTTTAGGGCCATATCCCTTTTTGGGTAGCGCCCTTTCATCCTTTTTGGCTTCATTGTCGGGCTCTTCCTCGGGCAGAACCTTGCCTACGAAGCTACCATGTAATAGACTTGACCCTGAGTAATCTAGTCCATCATGTAAATTTTGTTGTGGTTCTTCCATTTGATCTACTCGTAGACCACAATTGAACTTTCAATGAAAATGGAGATTTTATAATTTAAATCGACCAACAACAACGACACGCAGCGAACAATCCAATTCCAATGCACAATTATTGACCTTGTCCACTGAAATTTGCTTGTCCAATCTCGAATGGGCTCATACCATTCGGATGTACACTTTCCCAGATGTACTTGATTTGAATGTGATTAATTTAGTTCATCATTGTTGAATTCAATTGAAATTGAATTAATCCAAATATAGGAGTCCTGTACACAGAAATCCCAAAGTGTAAGACGAATACGAAATATGGCATGGAGAGGGGAGAGACGAAACATGCATTCATATGGTTGTGTACGAAAGTGTAAAGACTTCCCATCTAACACTTGGCACAATCGAACCATATCTTGTCGGGTCTTTAGCTTTAGATCACAAGACTTCATGACTCCAAAGCGAATCCAAATTCGACACGTAAACAACGCCATGCAAGTATCTACGTGTGCGATCACACAAGCAAACAATTATAAACATGACAAGTGCACAAGTGGGGTGCACGTTCAACAAACCGAGAACGAACAAAATAGGTATGTCAACAATGAACAACATAACTAACCGACAAAATAATTAAATTTAAGTCATCTTAATTAACAAAGATTCGTTGTTGAAATCCCTTATTCATCCCATGAGTTCTCACCAAGCCGATAAAGTTGTCTCACCACATCTTTTCTCATACATTCATACTACTCTTGATTCGGACCACATTGGGGGCTATAAGGCACTCACATTCTCGCTGGGAATCGAGCCTTGAGTGCCTTGATGCACTCACACCTTTGTTTGGAATCGAACCTTGAGTGCTTCGATGCAATCACACCTTTGTTGGGAATCGAACATTCAGTGCTTCGATGCACTCACACCTTATTATGGATTCGAATATTTGTGAGTGTCTTGATGCACTCATGACACGGTTCTCCACTCACGACTTACAAGGAAGTGTGAAGCAAGAGAAGCAATAAAAGCGAAACAAGCTACGAAGCTACAAGGCTACGAAGTGACTTTTTCTATCCAACGAAACGCGCCTACATAATATATATGCACATATGCATGCAACGGAGAAGGGAACAAACATACATGGAATCCATGGTTCCATGCTCGTAATAAACCCATTAATACGCTTCGCACCATGACCTCTGTCTCCTGTGCGAAGAGAAAAAACCTGAGACTGTCTGCTGTCCCTTCGCACTTTAAAATCATGCAAAAGACTTTTACCTTCAATCTTTATTCTGTCGTCTTCTTCTTCTTTATTCTCATGATGCCAGGTCACTGTCGCGATTGCGACGTCGTCTGTCTCTGCCTGTCTGTCTGGATCAAACCTGAACAGAGAATTCTGTTTGTCTGTCTATCTGGATCAATTCTAAACCGATAATTATTTCTGTCTGTCTGTCTGTCTGGGTGTTATGTCCCACCTTATTACAGTGGCGTGGACTTGAAGAACTCACACTGTGCCGAAGGGTGCACCGTTGGTTAGGGTCCTGCAGTGCCCCTCAGTGACCCTGTCAGCTTTACGATAGAGTCGTGTGGTGACCTCTAGGCAGGCGTCCCTGTGATTTGAATGACATGGTGCGTATCAGTGGGCTGCCTTTTCGGCGTGTGTGGGTCCGTGCTCTATGAACGGCGACATTTAAGTTGCAGCACCCGCACTACTGTCTGCTTGGTTTGCACCTTTTCCTGCCAGGCCACCTCCTCCCAATGTTGCGTGAGAGTAGCCCAGTGGGTCCACTACTAAGCCAGGTGACGTGCCGTGTGTGCACTGCTGTATTCTGAAAAATAAGCATGCCATGACGATGACGCATCCTCCCTCAGGTTGCACGTATAGGACACCATTTGATCCTGCCCTAATGTTCGTATCAGGCGGGTAGTCCTTCGGAAAGAGGCAATGTACAAGTCCTGCACCGAGGCCATTGACGTGCGAAGCCGTTGTTCATGGCCCCTCATGCAGTAGACAACCATGGTGGCCCAAGTGGCATATTTCTGGTGGGACATAGAGATCATATGTAGGGTGGCCCCCGCGATCGTGGCCACCTGACGGTGATAAACACCCCATAACATGTGAATGAGTGAGTACGTTGGTGTGTAGGATAGCGTCAAGGAGTGAAAAGCTAGCAGGTCTGCGGCCCTCCTTTCATTTTGATGAAGAGCGGCCTCCACCAAGGAGGAGAGCATCAAAAATCGAGTCAGGCGGACAGGGCATCTCCATGCCATGGTCATCTCACGTTGCTACGCGGTGAGCTTGCGGGAAAGGGAGATGATGATAGTGTGTTCCCTATGTAGTGCCTGTAGGGCCCGGCGCATGCAAGTTAGGAGGTGATTCAGATGGGACATAGATAGCATGAGCTAAATATCTGATGCAGTCTGCTGTGGGGCTCGGGGGGGGGGGGGGGGCTGGTGTCAGAGTCCGGAGCGGGTACGAAACGGAGACTGCGGCGTGTATGCGGATGTCACGTTGTCCTCGGGAGCCGCAGCCACGGACGTCCCCGTGGCGTTCCTCATGCAAAACAAGATCCTGTGGGTCTCGTTCACAATGGGGGCCCCCTCCGACGCCCAGACAGACGCAATACGCACGGTGCCAAGAATGGGGAAAGCATACGTGGGAGCCGCCAGACAATCCATGTCGTGAGGCACAGCTGGACCCTGGCTTGCAGGGGAGGGGGTAGAGATGAGAACATGCGCAGTAGAGAGCACACGTTGGGTTCTGAGTACGGTTGTGAGATGAGCCGACCCACCCGCTCCTCCAGGGGTTGAGCTGTGCGTTTGCACCCTGGGGGTGTTTTCTTCTGAGTTAGAGGTTGATAATGCACCTGCGCCCATAAGGCGTCATCACTTGGGTTGGGCAAGACAGCTTTCCGCCGGAGGGCAGTGTACCACACATGGGTGCTGTGGGATGGGGTATGCTTTGCGTAACCCACTGTCCTGGGGGGCATAGGAAGGGATTGGCGCAGGAGCATGACGGCTTGAGCCATGTGGTACTGATGCTAGGCCACTCTGTACCTAAACTCGTGCATCCTATCACGAGGTACGGTGTCAATGAAAGACTACGGGATAAACAGTTTGGATATGTGCTCCAATTCCTCCACAGAGGCCGTCGAGATCCATTGTTGGGCCAGATCGCTCCAGGTATTCCATGCTCGCACCCATTCCCGGATAAAGGTCGTGTGCCATGCGTCGCTTTGAGTTAGGCGCGCGTGCACGGTCCCCCTATGCCATTTCGACCACAGGGGACAGAGCACCTTGGTCCGTTCCTAGGAGGGGGGGGGGGGGCAGCCAGACCATCGCACATTGCCCCATAACCACTGAATCCACATGTGGCGGCGAACACCGTGTACTGGTAGCCAAGTTGTCCACTACAAATCCTCAAATTTAGTGTATGGGCGGATGGCAACGATCCACTTGCTGGCCGGTGTGGGTGCTTCAGTACCCCCCACCGAGATGCCAGGTGGGGTCTCTGGGTTGTGCAAGGGGAGGGGGGGGGTTGTTACAAGTTTTGCAAGAAGGTCAACCTCATAATTGCGGTGTATATCATCTAAATCTTGGGCATCTTGGGCCGCCGAGGCTGTCCGGTGCCCTGGGATCCATGTAACAGTGATTTTCTTGTCCCTAAGCAGTGCTGCGACCTGATAACACAGGTCCATATCTGATGCCTCTCTGTGGGGTTCCGTGGGCCGTGATCGAAGACCGCCTTGTTGTCAAAGGTAAAGGAGGAACCGGGTTGTGCGATGCTCGCCGCAACACAGATCCCATCAGTTCCGCCCTGTAAGAGGTCTACGGGCCATGGACTCTGGCGTTGATCTGTAGTGGCCCGCATGTGAGGGCCATTCCTGCCCTTGGGCCCTCGGTCAGACTGGGGCGGGTCACTTGTATCACCAACTTGCTGCCGTCACTGTGCCAAGACATGCCCGTGGGTACCTGTGCATTGGTGTAGGTTTCAAAATATGTACATTATGGCGAGCCTGCGCACTAAAACAGCGTGCACCGTCAGGTGGTGTCAACCATTTCATGGGTGAATCAAAGGTGATAGACGGACATCAACAACGTTGGCGCCCCCCTTCGACCAAAGCCGCAGACGTGCCACCACATAATCACACCGCATCGGGTGGGGTCTGCGTTATACCTAAGCCTAAGCGGAGGATTTGGCTTGTGCCTCTTGGCTGGGGGCTCCCCCCATCCGTCGGTTACGACTACCTGTGCCGGTTCGTACATCTCTGGTGTGCGTCGTCGTGCCAAGCTTAGGAGCCTCAGGACAAGGGGCGACGCTTTCCTAGCAGCCGTTGTCATACGGCGCCCTGTGATGTGGTAGTACGTCTGCAGGTAAGTCAGGTGTATGATCGGTCTCCAATAGGTCCGGACCATTTGCACATGGCTTGAGGCTGCCCGCTCTAGGTTGTCCAGGTGTTCCCGGGCCGCTTTGGCCAGCCGGTGTATCACGTGGAGCTTTAGGGTACGTTCCTTGACCACGGACGACCAGAGTTGCTCCTTGTGGTCTTCCCGTGCAGCGATTCTACTAGCCTTTGGACCCTGATGCCATGTCCTCTAGTCGTCCAAAACCTGTAGTCAGAGATTTGCTGCCTAATTGCCCGTGCTCCCTTGTCCAGAAGCGGTTGTGCCGCCTTCGCGTGTACCTCCCACGCCGCGTGCAGTGTGTCCATCCAGTCAGACAACCTGCGCTGCATGCGTAGTGTGTCCTTCCGTGTGGTTTACGGGGTCGTGGAGTGCAGGGCCCCGTGCGACTTCACGTGTTGTGGCCCAAGCAAGGGCCGGCCAATCGGCATGTGCTTCTGCCTCCTCTACTCATTCAGATTGTATTTGGCGCCGTGGGTTGTACTGTGTGCCGGCCTTCCAATTTCTGGATTTACTAATCATGGGTGCCCTTGTTTGCGCCCATAACACTCGGGCTGACATCTTCGGCTCCTGATGAACAGGCCTAAACCTGGTTAGCCACAAGGGGGAGACCTTGTCCCAAGGGGTCCCGTAAGGGGGGAAAATGTGAGTGTCCGTTACGGCCTACCTCACCAAAGCCCATGGTGTCCTGTACAGCGCACCCCTGCACAAAGACGTACGCACAACACAATGAGCATTCTTGCAAGAGTCGGCTGCTGAAATGTCTTCAAAGACACATCCTTTTTTTCAAGGATACAATTGCAAGAAGTGCATGGTGACATAGGCCACCAAATCGGCTTTGGCACCGCGCACTGAGAGACTATGGAGCCTGCAAATGGACTTCAATTCGATCACTGTCCTCTCACTCATTCTCCCTTTTGTTTTAGCTTTGAGCAGGAGGGGTTGCCGGCAGGGGAGGGTCCGACAGGTTCAGTGCGGGCGCTTACACCTGACATTTAGTGACAATGATCGACAGTAAATTAGCCCTCACCCTTCCTCTGTTGGACTCTCTGGTGCCAGGGTGTCCCGTCGGCCCCCCACATCCGGCAGAAGAAACCCTGCGCCTACCCTGGCACCAGACCTGCAGACAGCGTCATTTGACAGAGAAGAAAAAAATTCAAAATTAAGGTTTACCATTGTTTTTGTTGAAGCGACGCCATACGAGGCCCCAGATATTGAAAAAATAGAGGGAAGAGCCCAGAGCAAGGGGAGGGGGGTAGACAGTAGACACCCACCCCATCGCAGATTACCCCATCACTGCTTAGCACCTTACAGCTTAACCCATCACTTCTTACCCCATCGGACCGCCCTGAGTGCAGTGCACATGCAGCACAACCCGTTGACCTTTGGGGTAAATTAAGCCCCCTAGTTGGCAGCACATTGGGGACCAAGTCACTCAAAGATGCTTGCGAATGTGGTGTGGCAGCCCTGTAAGGGGATGGTGCAGGAGGGCGTGCTTGGCTATCAGGTACAGGTGATCAGCGATGGGACAATCAGCAATGGGGTAAGCAGCACCTGGTACCTACCAAAAAACCCCCCGAGATGTACCAAAAAACCCCCCTCCAGATACCAAAAAACCCCCCAAAATGTACCAAAAAAACCCCCAAATGTACTGAAAACCCCCCCTATTGACGTTGCCGGAATAGACCCCCACAAATCCTATATGCATCACCCAAAACACCCTTTCTACCTTGTTGTGGAACCCTGTGGCAGCCATGCGCACACTTGGTTACAAACCCACACCCCCATCCCCCCTCACACCCTCCTCCTGCACCCCATTGCTGAAGCTTGTCCATCCCAAATGCCTCCATGTGCACCCCCTAAACATGCCTGTCAAACATCCTGACCCCAGTTGGCAATTCACCCCCTGTACCAGCCGCCTATAAACCACGTTCCCCTGCAACACGCATTCAAAGAGCAATGTGAAATAAAACACTGAGTACACACTCACATTTAGTTCCATGACCTTCCATTCCCTCTCCTACCTCCATGCCTGAAATCAGCAACATGCACTACACGCAGACCTAGACCTGGGCATACGATTTGGGGGGGGGGGGGTGACAGTTCTGAGGATGCACCTAACACCCTGCCTGGGCTCCCACACCCCACTCAGAGGGTATTAAAAAAACCCCAGAAATTGACCCAACAAAATGTACTGAAAATCCCAGATGTGTATTTGAAACCCCCTGAATTGTATCATAAACCCCCTAGTTGCACCGCAAAACCCCCCTAATTGTACCATAAACCCTCCAAAACGTTCCATAAACCCCCCCCGAAATGTACCAAAACCCCCCCCCCCCGAAATGTACCAAAAACCCCCGGAATGTACCAAACCCCCCCCCCAAAAAAAATGTACCAAAAAGCCCCGCGCACAACCCCAAAAATGTACCAAACATCTCCCCACGGGGGGTTTTTTGGTACATTTCGGGGGGTTTTTTGGTACATTGTGCACCAGAACTGGGGACTTTTTGGTACAAAGTGGGGGGTTTCTTTGTTACTCACCATAAGCAGCACCGGGGTAATTCGGGGATGGAGTAATCAGGGAGGAGGTAATCAGCAATGGGGTAATCGGCAATGGGGTAATCGGCAATGGGGTAATGGGCGATGGGGTAAGCAACGATGGGGTAATCTGCGTGGTGCTGGCAAAAGACTCAGCACTGCAATACCTTGACAATGTACCCCCTCCCTTCCCGCTGTGGGATGCAGATGTTGAATGCTAACCTTTCCCCTGCAAAGCTGAAGGCAAAGCAATAAAGCAAAGCAATTGAGTCAGAAGAACAAGCTCTTCAGCGGCATTGCCATAGGCGCCTTTCGCTGTGACAAATAGAATACCCTGGGCAAACTGCTCCTCCTCCAAGAATGGTACAAGCATGGGACATGCCGGAGACAACGCCCACTGTGGTTCTGACCGGGAAGTTGTTCACACACACCCTGAGACACACGCAGTGCCACTAACTCGGTGCCCGGTCCCTGGGTGATGACCTGCACGTCTGGACGACCGGACATGTGGCAACAAGTGACAGGACGGTGATCGGTACCCCCAAAGTTACCATTGGCCCCAGCACCAGATCACAGCAAGACCTTGGTTTTAATGGACAACCAGCACACTGGACCGCCCAGTTCCACGGTCCCCAAAGTTGCGGAAACAACGCCTCGTGTTGGTCTGACAGGGATGGGCTAGCTCTGGGGCCAGTACTCGGACCTCGTGGCACTAGCCCACTGAGGGTTCTTTGTCAAAAGGGCCTGGCTGGGCCTGATCGGGATGTCTTGAGCGACAGGCATACCGTCAGACGGCGCAGGTCCTGGTTTTGTGGCACCCATGAATGCCAACCCCACCAATAATCCTGTCAGCTCACCCCTTGGCGCTTGGCCAGGGACTGCAGCATCAGCGTCCACCAGCTCACACATGGCACAGAGCTGGCCCCTACTGAGTCACAGCTGGTTTCGACCGGGTTGCGGGTGCGACAGCAGCGAGTATTACTCAGTGGCAAGTGGTCCAGGGCCGCTCCTACCGAAACCCTGGTCCTGTGCCGGACACTAGTGGTATGGCTGCCAGGGATCCTATCGTCAATTGGCCGTGTGAATACCAGGGAGGGGGGATTAGGAACGTGCGATACTTGGAATGGCAAAGTTTGGTGCGGAGAAAAATTGGCAACACTTGTTACATACTGCAGCAAAATTTGGTACAAAATTCCCAGGCTGTGGCACAAGAACAAGCATACACCGCGCCGCGACGGTTGGCTTCTGGATGCTTGCTGTTATTTCCGGGAGGCTTCTGGATGCTTGGACACGAGGGGGCTGTGCATACCGAGAGCGCTAAAAATGGCACCAGAAAAATTTGGCACAAATTCTGAAATGCCGTGGCAAAATTTGGTACGCTTTTGTTGTGCCAAATTTTGCCATTCCCAATTGCGCCTGTTCCTAATGCCCCCGCCCCCTCCTCAGGGGTATCATCAGCCGCTTGGCCACGCGAAGCCCTTCCCACCGCTGCCCCTCCAGTCGACCCTGCCAACCACCGCCGCGACTACTGCCCACAGCGCAGCGGTTTCCACAGGACTGGCCGCAGGGCGCCTTTGCAGAGCACGCGGCATGATTAGGCGGGGGTGAGTGGGTCAAGCCTCGTCGGGGGCCCTTCGCTGTGTGTGCGCACGGTGGAGGTCCGGAAGGGCCGTGCCGTCAGTCAACGCGTGCCCCCACTACGCCGGGTCAACAGAAGGGCGGCACACCGGGTGCCCTGGTCCCAGCGCCCGGTTGGCCATCAACCGCCGTCGGGTAAGCCCCAACCGCCGTTGGATCAACCGAACCGCCGTCGGTTGCCCGAATCCCGCCACAGGCCGGTCTTCAGTGGAAACAACAAAGGAAGACCGCCTTCCTCAAGGACGGCCCTGGTTCAAATGGTCGGTCAGCTGAACTGGATGTCCCCGCCATAGACATGTCCAGCCATTCCCCCGGGAGGGGGGGGGGGGGGACTCCGCGGGTCCTACCCCCCCCCCCCCGTCAGGACCCCCGGCCAACAGTTACTGGGGGGGGGGGGGGTGGGGGGTCAGTCCGCGTCCAAAACCGAGGGGTCAGCCCCCCCCGCCCCCCCCGCCCCGTGCCCTGGTTACAGATCCGGTGCTTTGGAGTCGACCCCCGGCGCGCGTCGCCCCCTGTCCTGCACCATCTGCGCCGCGACCGCGGCCCACACGGGCTCCAGGTTCGTGTTCCGCCAGTGCCACTTGGAGGCGTAGTGCTTCCGCATGTCGTTCTCGTCCCCGAACGGCCCCGCGGGGCAGTCCGGGCAGTACAGCACAGGCCTCCCGGGCGCGAAGCTGCGCGGGGGCGGGGCGCGCGCGACCCACGGGCCGCCGGCGTCGCCGCCGGCCTCGGCGCCGCGGCCCAGGCGGTCCCAGACGCCGCCGGGGAACCCGTAGACGTACGTGAAGGCCTCGGTGTCCTTCACCCGGCGGAGTCCCGGCGCACGTTCCGGCAGTGTAGCCGGGGAAGTCCTCCGCAGCAAACCGCACCTTCCCGATGTACACCAGGTCCTCACAGTGACTGTGCACGACGAGGGACGGGGGTGGGCGGGAAAGGGGAGGGCGGGGGGGATGGGCCCGGGCACCCTGGCGGCCATGGGCCCGGCATCCCACACGCACGCGCCTGCCTCCTGCGGTGTGGCAGGGCCCCGCCAGAGTACCACAGGCCCCCCGTGGAAGCAAGCGGGCCCTGAGCGTAGTGCCGCGAGGGCGAAGGGGGGGCTGGGGGGGGGGGGGGGGGTCGCGCGGAGGCGGCCACAACGGCAGCAAGGCCCCAAGCAATCCCCCCTCCCCCCCCCCAAGTGACTCGGCAGACGGCCCAAAGCAGACAGCCAAAGCCACGCCTGGGGGCTTGGGGGGCCCAAGGCAGAGCAATGGGCACCCGGGCAGACGGGGCTTACACTGGGGATTTAGGGTGACGGTTCAGGGGACACCCGTTTGTGCGTTTTCCCGTGTGCAAGACATACCGGCACTTGCCCATTGATAACAGCGCCTTTAGCACCCCCCCCCACCCCACTACACCCCACTACACCCCACCCCACTACACCCCACCCCGCTCCAGCCCCAGCCCAGCCCAGCCCAGCCCAGGCCCAGCCCACGCCCGCACCCCACACCCCACTACACCCCACCCCACCCCACCACACCACAACCCACCGCACCCCACCCCACCCCACCTACCACACCACACCACACTGCACCGCACCACACGCACCGTACGTGTGTACTCCATTTCGCCATATCCAATGGCATCGCGAAGGGTGACTGACTTATTTAATCCCCATCTTTAAGAATCTGACCCCCGGTTTGACATGGAAAGGAATGAGCTGCTGAATCGACTTATCGATGAAAACGGCAATTGACCAACCAAACGCTTGAATAGATTGATGGGCATTGTGTAGCACATACCCCAAAGATACGAACTATCGACCGGGAACTCACTCACGACCACATAGCACCCAACGCGGTTATGACGCCGCCTATCATCCCTGACCAAGAGGTACGAATGCACACCACTTGCCACACCAAGAACGCCCTCCTCGCGGCACTGCACCCCCATTGGGAAGACACCCCCATCACCAGGGGAGGGGCACGTGTACACAGGAGCGTGGCTCTTGTGGGATGGACCGGAGAACGCGGGGTGTGGCAACTCCCCAATCCGGATGCGACCGAGTGCACGAGACACAAAAGGGGCCGGCCCTGGCTGCAAGCTCACACAGGCGCACGTGACGGGGAGGGGGGGGGGGGCAGAATGAGAAGGGGAGGCCAGGATGCATTAGAAGGGAGGGGACCTCAGAGGGAACCACAGAGGCGGTTAGGCAGGCGGTTGGAGGAGGTTGCCGAAGCGGTTGGGGGCGGTGACTGTCGGTTGCAAATGCCATTGAGGTTGGCACTTGCCATCAGAGAGACAGTGGCTGGGCATAGGCTGGGCGCCCTGGAGCCCCCCCCCCCCCTTCCAATGCATCCAGGGGAGGCCCCCACTTTTGGCAGTTACCCACAGCACTTGACCTACCCCCACGGGAGCTCAGCTCAAGAGGCACCCACCTACTCACCGGCTGACCAACAGAAAGGAAAAATACAAGGGAAAAAAGTTCCAGGCGCCTTTGGCGCTGGTATGGGCCTTCCCATCAAAACCACCACCCATTCTTGGCCCGCCCCCCACCCCCAAGGAGGGGGGCGGGGGATCCCATCAGAGGCCCCCACCATTTGAAAAAGGCAGATACGCCCCTGTGTCGGGTCGCTGTTTCTTTACGGGGCCCTGGACAGTCACCCGTTCTTCCCTTCGCATGTGCGTCGGGTCGCTGCGTTCTGTCGGCCGCTGCGGCCGGTGCTCCTGCGGGTGTTGTTTCCGCGTTCGCGGAGCCCAGCGGTTGGTGTGTTGGGGCTGTGCTGGATGTGGCGGGATGTGCCGTTTGTGCATCAGCGGCGCCCAGTAGTTGGCGTATTGGGGGTTGTGCTGGTTGTTGCCGGGGTCGTTTGACTGTTTTTGCTGTCCACACACCTCTGTCCTCAGGCCGTCCCCGACGTGCCCTCACTGCGTGTGCGTGAGGCCAGGTGCCCTGCTCCTCCACGCGTTGTCCCGGCCGTCCACCGCGTACACCCCCCCCCCCCAATACGGAGTCTTGTAGGTTGCGCGCTACAACGGGCAAGTGCGCAAGCTCAGCAAAACAAAATCCTCATCAGTGGTACCAGAGGCGCCTTTCGGTCTGGACAAAGATGTGCAACAGAATGTGGACGTCTGCATCCAAGTACTGGGCTGCAGCTGCCTTTGCTGAACAGCCCCCCCCCCGAAAGGGTGGGGTAGGCGAGGCACTAAGAGAAAGCACGGCCCGGGGGGGCAGGCTACCAGCACAGCCGGTCGTGGATGCGCCACTGGGTGTAGGGGTGCACGTCCTTGTTGGTGATGAACACCGCCCCGTCCGGCCGCTGCAGCAGCCGCTCGCACTCCCACAGAAACTCCAGCAGCAGCTGCCGGTTCACAATGATGATCGCCTGGGCCGGGGTGGCGGCGTACTCCTCGCGGCTCGTGGGGGGCGCCAGGGGGAACTGGAAGACGATGCGCGAAAACGCCGCGCCATCGGGGCCGGGTGCGGCCGCGGGAGGGGCGGCGGTGGAGGGTTGGGCCGGCGGCGTTGGGGCGGCGCTGTCCGGCGCAGGCGAGGGCGCGCGCGCGCCGTCCCCCCCCGGCCCGACCCCGGCGTGGGCGTCATGCGCCGCAGCAGCGGCCCCGCGGCCGCAGGGGGCGGCGGGGGTTGGGGTGTCGCGCCGGGGGTCGGGGCCGGGGGACGTCGACCGCGGTCTCTTCTGAGGGGGTCTGGGTATCGGCGGCGGATCCATCGCAGGCTCCGGTGCGTCGGGCCTGGCCGCTGCTGAGGGCGGCAGCCGCCGGCCGTCAGGGGCCTGCGCGCGCTCGGCCGGGGCCGGGGCCGGCGGGCCGCCGTCGGTTACGCGCGGTTGGTCCGGCGCGACGGGGCCGGGCGCGGCGGCCGCAGCGGAGCCCGGCCGGGGCTCCGGCGGCGGGCCCGGCGCGAGGGCCGCGCGGCTCATGCACCGCGCGTCGACCCCGAACTGGACGTGGGCGGCGGCCTGCAGCTCGGCGATGCGGGGGTCGACGTTGGGGCCGTACTTGGCGCGCAGGGCCTCGTACGTGTCGTGCACCGTGGCGACCAGGTTCCGGTTGAGGCCGCAGAGGCGGTTCAGGGCCACGCTGAAGGACAGGTCGCCGTCCCCCACGACGAGGGTCGGGAGGTGCGGGGGAAGAACTTGGGGGACAGGCGCTCGTGGGGCGCGGGCCCCTGGGCGCCGGGCATGGTCACATGGCTGGAGGCAGGGGAGAGGGAGGGCGGACCGCGAAGGCACGTTCGGGGCGTCGTACCCCCGTGCCCAGTTGAAGGGGGGGGGGGGACCCCTCCCCCCTCCCCCACTGCACCGACTCTACCCCAAAGGCATTCCCATACCCCAACACCAGCCCCAACCGCATTTCCAACCGCCAGTAACCGCCCACCCCCCAACCGCTGTGACATCCCCTGCGACCGCTCTACAACCGCTCTGGAATTGCCCCGATTGCCGCCCCCTGCCCTTCAAGCAAAGCCCTGCCCGTGCCCCTTGTGCCCCAACGCGGGGCAGGTGCTGGTTCCGGGGGGACAGTGTGCGGAAACACGGGGTCGCCGGGTTCGGACAGGCCCATGGTACCGCACGTACCACGGGACACATGTTGCGGACACAGAGGGTGCGTCTGCCCAGCGCGCGCCCGGCGCGCTAACGTACTCTCACAACCCAACCCTTCCCCCTTCATGACCACAAAACGGTGCCCAACAGGTCCACCCCAGAACACAAGGGCACATGGGATCAGAGGAACAAGACATTGGGGAAGGGGGGAGTATTAGTGCGCCGGGCATTTTGTTTTGACCATTCCCCACCCGTGCCTGTTTTTGCCCCCCCCCCCCCCCCCTCACCAAACAATCTGGAGTACCTTCTCGCCGTGTCTAAGAATTTGGCCCATCCTTTGCACCCGGTTTATGATGATGGCAAGGGTGATCACAGCCACACCAGCACTTTGCAAACCCATGTTGACCCCTCCTCCAGCCCCCGCACAACGCTGCAAACCACCTTCTCCATTGGATTGGTACCGCAAAACAGATGGTTCCAAAAGTGCGGCGACACGGGGGTCGCCGTGTTCGGACAGGCCCGTGTGACCGCGTGGCACGTACCACGGGACACGTGTTGCGGACATAAGCCACCCCCTCCCCCTTCACAACTACAAACCCAACACCCCACAACACACGAGCACATGGGATCACAGCCACACCGGCACTCTGACAGCCACACGGACCCCTCCTGCGGCCCGCACAGCGCTACAGAACACATTCTCTGTTGGATGGGGACCGCAAAAACAGTGCTTCCAAAAAAACACCCTAAAGTGTGGCAACACGGGGTCGCTGTGTCTGGACAGGCCTGTAATAGGACAAGGGGGGTGGGGGTGGGGGGTTACTGCAGACAGTACGTCAGTCAGGCCGGTTCCGACCTCCACCAACGCTCACAAGCGCGAGACTGCACGCCACTCGTTGACATCACTGCGATTGTGGGCGCAAGATGCAGCGGTTCCCGAGACAGAAACCCAGTACTGCACCCAGAAAACCAACCATGAACACGCCACTGCTAGCGAGGTTCGTGCATCAGGATACGGATTGTCGCACGGTGCCACCTTCGGTTTTTTGGGGGGGAGGGGGGGGGGGTTCAGGCCTTGGCAAGCTGGCGAAGCCCGCCCACCAAAAGGCAATCGAGAAATCTCTCGGAATCAAGGATCAGGGCTGTCCAATGCTACAATTGTCCCACAAAGCAATGCGGTAGCGGGCATGACACATTGCCGCGCGGTGCCACCCTCCAACCAACGCTGCCATTGAGAACGTCCAGCTTCGACGTGGGTCTGGCACCGGAGTGAAAGGGTCAGGGCCCAATCAGGCCACGGCTTACCGTTACGGGGGGGGGGGGATGGCAGCCTGGGCTCCTCCCGCATCCCCCCGACATAAGAAAGATTTTCCTCATGAAAAAAAAAGAAATCTATCAAAGGGGCCTGGAAGTGGTGGTCGCTTTTGGGTACACAAACTTTTTTTTGGGTCTCTGACCCCTCCTCCACCGGTGTAGGTAATTTCCGCCACTGAGACGACCCAAGCATCGGGCTGTCTAAACCAGGCAAAAAGCGTGCATTACGGCTCCGTATTAAAAGTGGCCCCCAAAAGATGCCCGTGCGCGCCCGGCGGCCTGACGCTCCCCCCTTCTACCGACGGGGCATGTGCCATCACTCTACGCACACAGATGCATTGGCAACAAGCTCATCCTGTTGATGTGCCAGTACGCGGGCGCGCTCACACACATTCACATGCCAACTGTGCAGTGAGACTGGCAGGCATTGGCGGATGTACTACGCCATGAGAGTGACAGGCATGGGAAGGGGTACTATGGCATTAGGGTGACGTCAGCTACGAGGAGTCCTCTTCCTCTTCCTCATGTAAGGTCCAGTCAGGTACATGTACCGTCCAGTCCTATCAGATGTAAGTGACGAGCCCCAGAAAGATGATGAGGAGTCAGAATCCGTGTGGCATTGGGCTCCCTGTTGATGCCACTAGGGAAATGGTCCCATCCGCAAGAGGGCTCAGGGGGCGTTTTCGCACAGCGCGGGCAGAGCGTGCACACAGCGCCAATTATTACGGTGATTATCCAGGTAACAACCCTGAAAACCACGCACCTGCGGAATCATGCACAATCAATTCAAAACTCAAAAATTCAAACATCTGATGCTTGCCATGGGTCCCAGGGACCTAAATTCTGCCCCCTATAGCCCCGTCCACTGCAGCAGCCATTCAATGACGTCCTTTCAATCTTCTGAACTTACCGAACTCCCGGTGGTGGAGAATAGCCAACTTTTCGCACAGCGCGTGCACAGCACACGGTACGCCCCCTCATAGTGCACGTTCCTCACATTCAAGTGGAAAACCAGGTGAGGAGCACACCCCCGTTCCCCACAAAACCACACGTGCTTCCATGGAAAATGTTTTGTGCCTGTGATTTTTGGATTCTTATTTGTGGGGGGGGGGGGGAGGCATGGGGGCAGAAGGGCACCCGTGGGAATTGCTACAGCCATCACAACCTGAGTTGGCACTGTATCCCGCAGCCATGGCACATGGGCTCACCAGGGGGGTGGGGGGGATGGTGGTGAGGCGCAAGAAAAAATCCGAAGGGGAAAGGAAATGTTGTGCACACGAGTCAAAAGCACACACACGGTACGCAAGCATATGCTCCAATATGCTCCAACTTTAAATCCAAAAAAATGCACATCAGTCTGTGAGGGTCCTCCTGCATCCTGCAGCAGAACGTGTGCAGTAGGTCTTGGCATCGAATCAGAAATCCAAACCATATCCCCCGAATTGCCACTTTGTAACCCCTGCGTCTTGTGCTGTATCACAGCCAGCTTTATTCTGACAAACACCCCCCACAAAACTTAGTACCCCCCACCCAAAATTCAGTAGCCCCCTGGCCCTCTGAGTACCCCCTTGAGCCTCATGAGTGTCTGCGTGTCAGTCATTGCCACTGTCTCCATCGTTCCCATCACTGACCCCTAGGGGAATGTTTGCCCGGCACGCGCCCGGCGCATGCCGAGGCGCGCTACCTTTGTACCAAGTACCCTATCTCCAGCCCCAAGTTTATCCACACCTAGGGAAGCCCCCCAAGTAGACTGCACTAGACTGCAAACCTTCCGTGCCAAGCACGTTGCATAAGCCGAAATTCAACAACACAAAATGTCACTCCCACCACTTCCAACCACCACCCTTGCCATCGTCATAAACCGGGTGCAAAGGATGGACGAGATTCTTAGACACGGCGAGAAGGTACTCCAGATTGTTTGGTCAGGAGGGGGGCAAAGGCACGGGTGGGGAATGTCAAGAAAAGATGCCCGGCGCACTAATACCCCCCCCCTTCCCCGATGTCTTGTTCCTCTGAAGATGTCTCAGAAGGTTCATCAAACAAGTCAGCTATTCCTGTGTCTACCTCTTGCACCTCAATATCAGGTTCAGAATCTGAACGTTGCATGCAGTCAATAGAAAAGGAAACCGAATGAAACGTGAAAATCACATGTGGCACACACGCACCTGCCCAAAACTAGTAGCCCCCCCCCCCCCCGGCCTTATTGAGAATTCTGCCGAAATTTCGTATCAATTCTGCCAGGTTTAGCAGAGCTCAGAATTGGCTATGTCTCCCCAGCCATATAAAATGCAATTTCTAGTGCGATGGGCAAAGCAACTGCACCAATCACCTCCCCTTACAACCCACCTCTTCCCTGTAACCTCACAACCCAAGTTGCCCAAAAACCTCTGGATCGCCCTCTCATCTCATTCTTCTGGCCCCCCTCGCCCCCCCACCCCCCCGATCACCTTCCGAGCCCTGTTTGATCACCTGCTGATCTCCTCCTGACCACCTCCTGATCTACCCCATGATCGCCCCCCAACTACTTATCAGTTGAAATCACCGCCTGACCACCACCAGACAACCCCCGATCAACACACGCCAAAACCGACCAACAAGGAATGGCCCGGGGTGCGTCCGGTGCAGGCAGCAGCACGTGCACAATGCTTTGGAATGCAATCACCACCAACTCATGTGCACCGCTGCAGCATCTGTCGATAGAACGGAACATCGGGCAATCTCGGCAGGTCAACGATGGCACAGGACAACTGCTGTCCGTGCCGCATCAGGGCAATGGGCTTCTGGATGTTGATGGCCTGAATTCATCCAGTTCGCGAAGGGGGGGGGGGCTCAACGGAAAGTGGTGGGGGGGATCCCCGTCTGACAAACCATGTACTGCCTGGCAGCTGTGCAGTGCAGAGCCCTGTTCCTGTACTTTTCGGACAGTCCCTCGAGACAACAACTGCGGAAAAAAAGAAAGTGAGCGTTGGAGGCCACCGAACGCCAGCGTTGCGCGCGCACTGCAGCACCACGGCACACATTCAACGACCGTTTAAGAATTGAATTGAATCGAAGAATCGGTTGACCGCCAACTGTCACAACGGGCGGTTGAAGATCCGTTCGACCGCCAACTGCCAAAACGCGCGGCTCGAATTCCCCAACCACAACAGAAGCAGAACGCGATGGCTTGTCACCTCATGGCACCCCCGCCCGCGACCCACGCGGTGCGCGTCTTGGACGAGGGCGGGCCGCAGACAAGGGCGTGGCGTGCGCGCCAAGACCACATCTGCGCAGAGCTCTTGCGCATGCTTGGCCATTGAACTAAAACACTTTGTGGGCCACACCCACAGGGCCCGCCTTGGGGGCGGGCGTGCGTATTGGGGAAGCGGCACGAGCGGCGCTGGGGGGTGGGGGGGGAGGTAGACCTACGGGCACCAGCATCCGCCACTGCGGGCCCATGCAGGTGGATCCGAACCCAGTGCCCCCCCCGAGCAGGCGGCACGCGCCATGGCACGTGCTGCCCCACGTGACCCCGTTTTGGGAGCGCACCGCGGCGCGTACCCCCGACGCCCACCAAACAGCAACGTCCCGGACTTCCGAGCGCCGGAACCCAAAGACGATGCCGGCCCCCCTGCACCCGCACCGCAACAACGCACCGGCTGGAGAGGAGCTGCTGTCGGTTATCTGGCCAACCGGCGTCGGTTGACTGCAAAACATGTGACCGCCAACCGCCATTGGTTAGTCGCAGTCCCGCCACGCACCACAAACTGTCGTTAGTACCACACACCCACACCCACCCACACACACACACGCGCGAAAACAAGAACAGAGCAAGAAAAGCGGTAAAAGAAAACTCCTCAGGAGCCGCAGGGCAGCCCGAGACTTCTTTCAGTCACACACACGCACGCGCGCGCGCGACGCAAAGCGACTAATTCCAAGCACGAGCAGAAGCAACGCAGGCACGGGTCGGCAGTAGATCCTCGTCAGGCCGCTGACAGTCAAACACACACACACACACACACACACACACACACACACACACACACACACACACACACACACACACACACACACACACACACACACACACACACACACACACACACACACACACACACACACACACACACACACACACACACACACACACACACACACACACACACACACACACACACACACACACACACACACACACACACACACACACACACACACACACACACACACACACACACACACACACACACACACACACACACACACACACACACACACACACACACACACACACACACACACACACACACACACACACACACACACACACACACACACACACACACACACACACACACACACACACACACACACACACACACACACACACACACACACACACACACACACACACACACACACACACACACACACACAAACACACACACGGTTGCCGCGACAAACAGGGCACAGCAAAAGGCGGCCTGAGTGTACTAGATCTTGTCAGGTGCAAAGCAGAACAAAAGCAGCATGTCCCGCCTGCACTGGGCGCCATTCTGCAACGTAGAGACACACACACACACACGCACACGCGCGCACGCGCGCGCGCACACACACACACGCACACACACACACATACACACACAAAACAATGTCTCGTTCCCAATCGCCAGCCCTGCCCCCGATGACCGGCACACCGCGGGTCATCGCTGCTGACCACCCCCCCCGCGCGGCTCGTGACGACCCAGCGCCATCAGGCCACGTCCGACCCGGCGGACGCGCCCTTCTGCCCCCGGCCGCACCGCACCGACTGGCGCGGCGGTGGAAACCGGGTCCGCCTCGGGCTCAACAATCCGCAGCCCCGAGGCCCCCTCTTTGGCCCGCGTCTGTGCGGAGCCCCCGTGAGTCCCCGAGACTTGGCCCTCTGGCAGTGCGGGCGCGAGGGTGGGGCATGGGCGGTGGACGGTCCTTGGGACAGGGACGGCGCGTGGACGGCGGATATATGTACCAACGACAGCGACCGCGCGAATGTGGGGGTCGTGGCAGGGGCGGGGGGGGGGGAGGGGGGAGGCTCGGCCTTGGTGGCCCTCGGCCCTGGAGCCTGAGGCGGGGCCGGCCTCCCCGTATCACGTGCCGCAGATGACACCGCGCCAGCCCCTCAACACGGGGCAGAAGGAGGGTGGGGTGGGCGGTCTGTGACGCGGGCAGGGACACGGGAGGTTGCCTCATGTATGGCTGATGCTGCTGAGGCGATCAACGGCTGGCGTGAGTCAACCGCCGGCCGTTGACCGCCAACCGCCGGCAGTGGACTCCCAACCGCCGGCCGTTGACCCCCAACCGCCGGCCGTTGACCGCCAACCGCCGGCAGTGGACTCCCAACCGCCGGCAGTTGACTCCCAACCGCCGGCCGTTGACCGCCAACTGCCGGCAGTGGACTCCCAACCGCCGGCCGTTGACCGCCAACCGCCGGCCGTTGACTCCCAACCGCCGGCCGTTGACTCCCAACCGCCGGCCGTTGACCGCCAACCGCCGGCAGTGGACTCCCAACCGCCGGCAGTTGACTCCCAACCGCCGGCCGTTGACCGCCAACCGCTGGCAGTGGACTCCCAACCGTCGGCAGTTGACTCCCAACCGCCGGCCGTTGACCGCCAACTGCCGGCAGTGGACTCCCAACCGCCGGCCGTTGACCCCCAACCGCCGGCCATTGACTCCCAACCGCCGGCCGTTGACCGCCAACCGCCGGCAGTGGACTCCCAACCGCCGGCCGTTGACTCCCAACCGCCGGCAGTTGACTCCCAACCGCCGGCCGTTGACCGCCAACTGCCGGCAGTGGACTCCCAACCGCCGGCCGTTGACCGCTAACCGCCGGCAGTTGACTCCCAACCGCCGGCAGTTGACCTGCCCACAAACCGCCGCCAGACAAACCGCCATTCGCGCATGTCCGACGGGAGCTTTCTTACCCGCAGTGCCAAGCCATGGCTCTGGGAACAGGCCCCCCCCGGCTGCACATATATAAGGGCGGCAGCCGCCGCCTGCAACTCCCGTCCCCAGCCCAACGAACTTCCGCCTTGACCGCAGTCCGGAACAGGTCGGTGCGCCTGCGACTCTGGCGTCTTCAGGGCCGCGATGAGTGTGGCCGCGCGACCGGCCGCACAGCTACTCCGCCAGCGTCGGGGAATAGTACACCTCCTCGTCATCATTCAGCTCCGGGGGTTCCTGCCGGCCCTGGCCGTACCAGTTGCGTCGGGCGGGGGGGTCGAACCACTCCCGGCTTCGGGACCAGCGCGGCCCCGTGCGGCCCTAAGACGGAAAGGAGCATGCGTCTACCCTGCGGCAGAGGTCCCGCGACTGCGATTACGGTGCGCGGGGGCAAGCTTTGGTGCACACGACGGGGACATTGCCAAGAGCGGGGAAATAGTCACAGGAAGCGGTGGCATTGTCAGCACTGTCGGTTGCATGTGCCGCTGTCGGTTGCATGTACCGCTGTCGGTTGCATAGTCCGCTGTCGGTTGCATAGTCCACTGTCAGTTGCATGTCGGTTGCGTAGTCCCATGTCGGTTGCATGTGCCGCTGTCGGTTGCGTAGTCCGCTGTCGGTTGCATAGTCCACTGTCGGTTGCATGTCGGTTGCGTAGTCCGCTGTCGGTTGCGTAGTCTGCTGTCGATTGCATGTGCTGCTGTTGGTTGCATAGTCCACTGTCAGTTGCATGTCGGTTGTGTAGTCCGCTGTTGGTTGCATGTGCCGCTGTCGGTTGCATAGTCCACTGTCGGTTGCATGTCGGTCACGCACACCGCTGTCGGTTGCATAGTCCACTGTCGGTTGCATGTTGGTTGCATAGTCCGCGGTCGGTTGCAGAATCCGCTGTTGTTTGCATAGACCGCTGTCAGTTGCGCCCTCCGCTGTCGGTTACATAGTCTGCTGTCGGTTACAGAGTGCCCCCACTGTCCATCACGCAGAAATGCGGGCGTGGAAGGCCCATGCGCAGGCGTGACCCACACTCCCTAAGGCCTGAGCAAGATTTCAGGGCACAATGGTATGGGCCCTCCAAGAGCTACGGCCCCACCAGCAGGCGGAGAGGCAAGGGGTGCCCCGGGCCACTCTCCACAGACCGCTGCCGCAAGAGGAGGCAGGCCTGCACAGGGATGGGCCGCAGGGTTAGTTCCAGGGCCCACCCGACTACCAGGTCACATTCCTGCGACATGGCGGCCATTGTCTTTCGGTATCAGCTGCGCGCATAATTCCCGCCAACTTTCTGGGTTTTCGCGGGTTGCTGACCTTGTTGCCTCATTTCTGCCAACTGAGCCTTCGGGAGGTAGGGGTATGTGGGGTATATCCGGAAAGCCCTTGAACAGGGCTATTTGGAACACCCCAGGTCTGCTTGCTGGACTGACGACATGTCTGAGATTTTCGTCCGTTTCGGACGGTGCATGAGTTGCTTGTTGCCTCTTTTTGTTAACAGGCAGCTGCCATGTCTTCATACAAATTCACGCCACGGGCTGTCGCTTCCCCGGACGCACCACAAAAGCCTTTGTCGCGCAAAAGTCCTCGCTCTGGAGGTGCACTGTGGGTGCGGGTGACTCGAGCGGAGCACGTTGCCCGGGCAAAAAAACCCCGTACCGTCCGCTCACAGCCACCCGCATGCTCCCACAAGGAGCATGACATTCTGACGACCGCTGAGGCTACCGCTTTTGCTGCCCAGTTTTGGGATCGAAAGACGCACCCCAACAAGGCTGCGCAACATGAATTTTTGGCCACATGCATTGACATTGATGTGGAGAAAAACGTGAAGTACAACAATTACGAGAAGTACACCATCAAACGGGGTCATCGAACGAAATAATGGATAGTGCAGTGCCGTGTTTGTGTGCACCGTCCCATGTGTTGTGCTGCGCTGAAAAATGTCAACCCCTCCCCCCCCAAACCCATACACTTCTGAAACGATTGATTCAAAAAGTATACACATACCCCCCCCCCAGGTGACGACATGTTTGCACACGGAAGCAAAAGTTGTAGAAAGTGCCCAAAAGTGCCAAAACCCAGAAAGTTGGCAGGTTATGAATGTCCCCGAGAGATATATGCGTGACATACAGGTACTGTGCGACATACACACACACGCACACACACACACACACACACAACAGCAAACATTCGCAAACAAGTACTGGTCCCGAAATCAGAAACAGACTGAATGCACAGATCTCATCACATGGAAAGCAACACATAACACATGTCCTTTCTGTAGTACACACAAACACACACACACAATTTGTTACGACCAAAACAGAAGTGCTAAAGAGAAAAACTCTCACTCCAGAACACATGCTCTAGAGTACAGGGGATGTGGTCAGCAGCTGGCAGTACACAAACAGAACGGGGTAAAGCTCAGCCCTGACAAACACATACATACATACAGCCGGCGGGAAGCAAACCTCCCGCAGCTCACAATCAGCGATTGGTGCTCTGGGCACACTGCAACTTGGGTTCACCCCCATCGACCCTCTCCATCAGTGAGCACCTTCGGTGTGGCGTCAATGACATCGCCAACTTCTTGGAGGGGTGGGCTGCTGCACCAATGGCCCGATTGCTCAGACACGCTTGTGGTATACCGTGCAGTACAGAACAAACAAGGCCCTATGGAACCCTCGGCAACTTTGTGTTGTAAGGTAAACTGACCGATAAGTAGGCCGCCAATGTGCTACACACACACACACACAATTGCAAAAAGAACGAGCACAACGCGGCTCAGAATATCAGATTCCTCGTCAGTTGGATCGTCAAACAAGAAACATGTTCAACGCCAATAGGCACCTTGCTGTAGCACAGGGTACAGGCATGTGATGTCCCAGGATGATGGCCCTCGAGTCGCTTGAGCCTCTGGCAGCCGTACCAAGCCAGAGGCCTGCAGCAAAGCAAGCAATCCCCAGCCCACTCCCAGACCCGGATGATGTGGGAAAGTCAGGACATCCCCATACACCCTGCCCTGCTTCAGTGCCACCATACAAACACACACACACAGACACACATACCATATCAACATGTTCCTTCAGTGTGTTCAGCGCCTCTTGGTTCCAGGGGAAGCCCCCGTAGATCCGCTTGAAGCACTTGACGGACGTCCACTGACCGTCTGCTGGGTCAGGCTGCCCCACGATGTATTTGGAGCCACACTTGGAACACTTCGTCCGAGGGGCGTCGGGCTCGTGCGCCCGGGCCTCCACCTCCGCCAGGCCGATCGACTGCAGCTGCTCCAGCACACGGCGCGGGTAGAGGTAGATCACACTCTTGGGGGGTTGGTCGGCCTGGTCGGCCTGGGACTGGCGGCGGCGATTGGGGCGGTTCTCCCAGCTCCGCACCCCAGCGGTCTTGACCTGAGAAGGTGCCGGGGGCAGAGTGCGGGGTGTGGGGGGGGATGCCACACTCCATCTCAACACCTTCGATGGGGGCTACGAGGGTTCGAACCCCATACACCGGCAGGGAAGACTTTTTGTTTCGTGGGGGTTGGGGGGGGGGATTCGAATCCCAGACATCCGGTGGGTGACAAACCCTCCTCCCAATGGACACAAATGCACACACACGCACCCATGCACCGACGCACGCACGCGCGCGCACAGAAACGTTGAGAACCGCAAGACAAGAACAAAGCAAGAAAAGCGGTTGAAAGAAAACTCCTCAGGAACAGCAGAGCTGTCCTACACGTCTTTTGGTCTGTTGGTAGAGAATGAGCAAATGCAGTTCTGGACAGTGGGTTCAGCGCGGCGCAGCATGTGCTTGTCTCCTCACCTGCTCCCGCATTCAGTTCTGCACTGTGCAACAGACCACAAAAACCGCCCGCGGAGGAGCTCGTGAACTACCTTTGCCACAGCCTAAATTTATCGTGTGCTGGGTGCCACCACCCCGCCACAAACACACAAAAAACATACACGCATTGGTACAGGGGGTTGGGCATGGGCTGGACGGGTGCAGGGGTAGCAGAGGTCAGAGGCCTAGCGTTTTGTGGGTGCTGTGTTCGTGTTTGTACCCGGTCCCGTCAACAGCAACAACAGCCAGAGGGATGATCTGGGTACTTGTGTCAGGTGCCGTCCGTGGCTGTGTGTATGTAACGTGTTGTGGTGGGTGCTGTGTCAGTGGTTGAGTCACCGGGCTCGTGCCGTGAAGGCGCCGGTTCGATTCCCCCTGCCTGCATGGCCTTGCTGCCGAAGAGAAGGTGGAGCGAATGCGCAGCTGCCGCGAGTGATTGACGGAGCAAGTCGCAGAGCGCAGTGCTGCAGGGGGCGGTGGTGTGTATTTTTCTCGTGTCCCAGGGGGCTGGGGGTCTTTTCCAAAAAGACGGCGAGGCGCACCTACCGCGGCTGGCAGTACCGGTGGCGTAGCGAGCTGCTGTAGGGGGCGGTGGTGTGTATTGACGATAGGAGGGATCAAACCTCCGGTTCTGGCATACGAGTCTATACCGCTGACAACTGGACCAATCAAGGCCTCTTGCACTGTTTAGCCTGCCTATCACACATACATACAAACACGGGGGAAAAATTTTGGAGCGGTGCTCAAGGGATTGCAGCTATGCTGCGTAGAAGTGCAATGTCATTGCACCAAGTGGGGGTGTATCCCTCTAGTTGAAATTCCTTGGGAATCTCCCTGTCCGTGTATCGGTTTTTGTTCCATACAGCATTGTTCGTGAGCCGGTGCACCAGCTTTGCTGTGGCGGCACTTCGGGGGCAGGGGAGGTCGTGGCCGACGTTGTACACGGCGCGCATAGTGTTTTCAGACCACCATGGGGAGGCGGCATGCACACGGCACACTGCTTTGTGCAGCGCACGCATCACGGTCATTCGCCTGTACCCGGAAAGCACTGCAAGCTGGGCCCATGCCAAGGACGACAGGGTTTGGGCTGCCCATGTTTGTTACTAGGGGAGGGTTCCCGATAGACTGCTTATAAGTATGCAAGGCGGGTACTCTTTGGGTGCACGCGTGGGGCTGATGAGGGGAGCTCCATACCGCAGGTCCCAGGTGTCTGTGTGCGCAGAGGGGTGGGTTATAGCGCAGCTCTGTCCGCCCCCCACCGTCATGTGTACTCCCAGTGCGCGGCGGCTCTGCTGAAGGCAGTTTCCCACACATGACACTGCTCCTGCATCCACGCAGTCGCAAAGTACTTCTAGTTTCCAAATTTCCGACAGCAAGTCATAGATTTCCCGCACCAAGGTTGTGCGCGTGCTGGGGGGGTATGATAGTGGCCAGGAGGACATTGTCGCTGAATTGTGCCAGGCTGAACCACATGGTGCCCCTGGTCCAGAAGACGTACCCGTCTTCCGACAGGTTTAATGATCCCGAGTCCTTCAGCCCTTTCCCATTTTTCTTCACCCCCCAGAGTGTGTGCAGATCTGCACTTTGTGCCGAAAAAGGCCCCCCCATGGGGATACTGATTTTTTGTGCTCCACAGTTTTCCCACCGCCTGTAGCACGTTGTTGTGAAGGAGTTCAAATTTCAGCATTCTAGTCAGGCAGTCGTGCGGCGGAACCCAAAATTTGTCGCTGGTTGCCATACCTGCTCTGTCCAGCTTTGGGTTGTCTCTGTGCATTGACCAGTGCAACTGTTGCTGGCGCCAGCGTCCCTTTTTGGTCAGCCATTTTGTTGCTTTGCCGAAAGCCTGTGTCACGTCTTTGGGGTGTATGTTGTCAAACTGCTTTTTGCAGTCCACCTCTGTGATTGCGCGCGCCCCTTTGCGTGTGACCAACAGCAGCCATCCTGCTACTGACTAGATGTCTGTGTACTGGAAATTGTGTGCGATTTCGGTCTGCAACATGCGCAGCATGCAGGTGAAGGCTCGTGCGCCCTGACGTAACTGGCGCCGCTGCAGGATGGGGGCAGGGGAGGCAGATATTCCTCTGAAGACGCATTTTTTAGTGCACCGTGACTTTGCTTTGGCTAGCACATACAGGATGCACAGTTTCCCTTGCTTGTTGCATTCCAGCTGCATACCTGAGATTGCATCTCCGATGGCATGTGCCCATTCTTTCTGGGTCCACCCTGTGCGGTCGAATTTCTCATTGATCATGAATTCAGTCACCTTTTCCCAGACCCAGGCCGAGCAGAAACCCCACAGTTCCCCAGACCCCCTGTCAACAATCCTTATATATTGGAAGGAAGCCAGGAATTTTGAGAGGCGTCGGAGCTGACGCAGCAGTGTTCCGGTTTCCGAGAACAGGGAGGGGGGTCATAGGATGCCAGGGGGGGGTACAGGAACATTCAGGTGTGTACAGAAGGAGTTTATACCATAGATGGCCTTTTCCCGTGCCTCATGCCCAGGGACTGGCACCAGGTCATTGGGTCTCAGGCCCCCATGGCCCCCCACATTCAGTGCAACCGGTACCAGTGCAACATGCCTGTCAACGTCAATGACGTCCCCATAGTGTGCTGCCTGTTTAACGAATTCGGCGCAGCGGCAGGGGGGCTTTTTCATTAGTCTTGACTGGGCCATGGCTTTGGATTGGAACACGGATCGTACTGTGTGAGGGTTAGACCGGACAATGCGCACTGTGTGTCGGAGTGCTTGGTGTTCATAGGCTTTCAGGGTGCTAGGGTGCTGTCACGCAGTGTGTTTCGCAGGATGTTTGTGATAACTGTTTTTTGTGTTGCTGTTGTTGTTGTTCTGTTGTTCTGCTCTTGCGCGCGCGCACACACACACACTACATGACAGTGACCAAGAGCACCAACCCACTGAGGATCGCAAACGCGCGCTGATCAAAACAACTCATCAGGCCACAACAGAAAACATGGAGGCTGTCATTGAGGCTGGGCACCTTTTTGAAGGGACAAAATGACACAGGGCTCCCTGTTCTCATCCACTGTTGTGATGTCACTGCAGGTTCCCGATGCGGCTTTCTCCCTAGCACTGAGGGGGGCAGGACGCTGTGTACCTTGCAGCATTGCTTACATGCTGCTGGTCTGGGCAAAACATGGGGAGGAGGAGGGAGAAGGGCATTCAATAGTGGACTGGGATGGACCTGGACCGCGCATAGCTGCGCGGTCACAGACACACATATCCTGGCGGTGTTGCCGAGACCCATTGCTCATACAGGGGGGCGTACATGACACACACACACACACACACACACACACACCCGATATACACAAAAATGCCAACCCATGCCCACTCCTGATGAACACAAACGCACACAAACACGCCCGATATACACCCGAATGCACACATACTCATGCTGGGGGGCTAGCGAAAGGGACCTGCTCCGATCTGCAAAAAGACTCGATGTCATGGAAACCGTGGTGCGCCAGCGTCCGCAGGATGTCGTTGGGGGGGCGCTTGAGCTCTTGCGTCGCGCGCTCGAACCACGCGTCGATGCGAAGGCCCCGGCCGGGGTTCATGGGGTCGTGGGCCTCGTGGGTGGCCTCCAGGATGTGCTCCAGCAGCTCCTCCATCTCAATGGTGCGGTCTGCGGGCATCATCGTGTAGCTGCCCCCCGGCACCACCTGTGGGCAAGCGCAGACCGCAAGGACCGGGGCCTGGGCTCTGACGTCTCGAAGCCGTTGGGCGGAACAGCGGCAGCCGTTGCCCCGGACCCTCAGCCAAGCGGTGATCGAATGACCAGGTGTGAAATGAACGCGCTGTCAAGTAGACATGATGCATCTCTGACTGGGCCTTCAGAAACTTTGACAATCAACTTTGTCTTTCTGTACGTGCGCCCTTTAGGGCAATCAATTGGGCGCTCCGTGATACAGTCTAGCGGGGACTCCATGGGAGCAATCCAAGGTGCACTATGGGAATGACTCTATGGGGACTTCTTGCGCAAATCTGTAGGGCACTCTGTGGTGAAACTAAAGAACGACACAACATGTTTTGTTCCTCTTTAATTCCAACATTTGTTTCGCCTTCATCCCAACAATTTTCAATTTTCAAATAATTCCTCTGAATGAATCCTGGTCAGACCATATCTTTGGTAACTTGAGATTGCAGTAATAGGTGTTGGTTTTATCTCAGCGGTTGCAGAAACAAGTCTTCAATATTCTGGTGGTTCCCCAAATGTTCTAAGAAGAGGATTGCATGCTTCTTTGCCGCTGTTGGGCCACTCCCTAACTGACGTCACTCAACCGTCAACTGGCATCGGTTGACCGTAGAGCGAAGCATCAAGTGCCTGAAACCTTGAGCAATTGATGTCACTGGCCCACCGCTCCAGAGTGCCCCAAGCACACGGCCAGGGGATTGTTTAGTGATACTGGGGATCAATGGTCGGTATCGATCGACTGAATGTCCCCGCCATAGACACTTTCAGCCATTAGTCTAGAGGTTCTTGCACAGCAGTTTGTGTCCCCTTCTTGGTTGGGGTGCTCCGCTATTGAATGTACGGCCATCTGTACAGGCATATACGGTAAGCTGGGCGGGCATGCAGTGGGTGCTGTAAGCCGCGCGCATAACCATCGGTGTATCCAGACCTGTTGTGCCCAGTATAACGTATATCCTGACCGCAGAGGCGGGACGGATTGGCATGAGACGGCCATGCGAGCATCTCCCGGTAGCAGTGAACAGAAAAATGTGTGGTAAGGTGCAGCGTGATGCACTCCTTCGGCCTAACTGCACTGAAACCCACATCTCCTACTGGGGGGAGGGGGGGCTATTCCGGCATTCCTGGGATTTGGGCAGATCAGACAAATTTTCCTGGGGGGAAAATGAAATTTGTCAAAGGGGCCGGAAAACGGAGGCCGAGCTTAGGCACACAAAGATTTTTGTGGCCTCAGACCCACCCACCCACCCCCTCCCCCGGTTTCGTATCCACAGGCCACTAAGCAATCCCCTCCACACGGCCCAAGGCAGTACCTCCGTGACGCGCTCCGCTGTGCCCAGGGTACACAGCACCATCTTGGGGCTGTAGCCCCAGGCGAACTCCCGCACGACGCGGGGCAGGATCTGCCGGAAGGACTCCTCGCGGCAGTTCACCTCGACGGAGGCCTGGGTGGTGCCATACCACACCTGGATCCGGCCGCGGGCCAGGGCCGTGCCGTGCTTGGCCGAGAGGCGGTTGACCCGGGCCGCCAGCGCGGCCTGGGACTGCTGGCGCTTCTTGATGAGCTCCTCGTTGCCCTCCATGATCGCCTGCGGGGGAGGGGACGGGGATGGGGGGGGACAGGCAAAGGGGGTGAGAGAGGCGCGGGACTGCGAAGCCCCAACAATGCATGCTGCAACAGCGTCCCCGGTGGTGCATATGTACTGCACAAGCTTTTTGGAGACAACAGGAGCGCCCTGCCTCCGCTCTTAAGCCCCGCCTCAGGCTGCGGCAAGCCCTGCCATGGTGCCCAAACCGGCGGTACTCATGGTCAAGCTGGCCAATTTTCCATTGTGTCCCCGCTCTCAAAGGGATTTTTGCCAAAGTGATGCCCTTGTGGCTGGAGTTTTTCGCTTAATCTCCATCCTCGCAGTTTCACACTCCCGTGGGCTCCAGAACAAGCGGTGCACAAACTGTGAGGTCAAATGCAGCAGGATGCGGTTCCCTGTCCCTCTCTGCAACACCGCACCATGCCCTGCATTACACAAAGTGGCCAAGATGCCCCGCGTGCGCCCCTCGGCAAGATTCCCTCTGTATGCCCCCACTTGCTCGGTGCCGTACAGGAGTGCATTCGCAGGGAAGGGGCTGCAGAGGCGCTCCCAGAAGTGGTTACACAGGCGGTTGGAGGGGGTTGCCGAAGTGGTTGGGGGCGGTTACTGCCGGTAACCAATGCCACTGAAGCTGGCACATGGCGCCCGAGAGACAGTGCAACCCCCCCCCCCCCCCCCCCAAATCGGCGAAGAAATCCCAACAAATCGGCGGACCGATTTTTCGGCAAAACAGGCTCCCAGTGCCCTGGATCTCAGTCCCAGACCCCTAACACACCTTCCTTATGGTTGCTCAATGGTTGTATTGATGTGGAAACGTAAAATATCTCTCGATTTTTTAAAAAAATTTTCGTCTCTCGGTCTGTACATGGTCCCTGAGCACTGATATAGCAGTGCACGGTGGTGGTCCAGTGGTATATGCCAGGTCATACACTTTTGCTGGCGTGGGTTCAGTTCCCACTGTTTACGGGCCGGAATTTTTTTGCATTTTTTTCACTTGTCTTCCTGGAGAAATTGGTTTTCCATGCACAAAGCTTGCCAGAAGAAGAGGAATTCACACAGGCTTCCCATTTGCATCTTCCTGTCTGCTAGGTGGGTGTGCAGCTCTGATCTGCAACCAAAGCTGTCCTACAGTAGTCAATCTGATGGGAAAATTGTTGATGCGTCTTTCTCTGGGCAGTAAAAAACACTTCATGGTGCCAATCTGAAGAACCAATGTAGAAAGAAAAAGTATTATCCAGTGGTCCCGAAGTTTAAACAATGCACATCTTAGGTTGACACGTCCAAATCA